>CM029548.1:7080637-7649207 GCA_017141385.1 Sogatella furcifera | reverse complement strand
AGATTTGAATCAAGTTTCAAACTATGTCCGATATACTTCCCAAGGTTACGCTCAATATTAGCGTTTTACTATTTTTTGGAATTTTTGGAGCTTTACTTGGATTTTTCGAGAATAAATAGGTACAAAATGTTGAAATTTAATAAACAGGTCCAGATTAGGTCTAGAAATGCTGTGTTCAATGAATTTTGAATCCCTTCTGAGCAGAATTTGCAGGCGAGCGAAGCGAGCCTGTTTATCTCAACCTACACCGACAGAGGTTATGCAGGCGAGCGAAGCGAGCCTGTTTGACTCACTGACACTGCTGATACTGTCGGGGGTCCAGGGGGCGGAGCCCACTGGCTAGGCGGAGAAGGCGAGCGAAGCGAGCCTGCCGGCTAGTGAGTTCATACAGTTGTTGCTGTTGAATTGATTTGGTGGACTCTTGCTATGTTCTTGGTCCTTTTTCTTTTTTCCTCTCTATTCTTTTGTTACTTTTTTGAATCTATCTTATTGTCTCAATTTCAGCTGTTCATTATCTCTGTATTGCGTTTTTATAATTTTAATTTGCTGCTTTGTTCTGTTGGTTTCTATTTTTATCTTATAATTCTATCTGGAACTGTATTCTTTTATTAATTTAATGATTTGATTAATATTGCTTGTTTTATCGATTTTATCATTTATATCACTCTTATTTCTAGAACTTTCTTGTTGATCTGGTATTCTTCAACATTATTTCAATTGATTTAAAAATGGTGTAACTGTTGGAATTTCAATAAATAAATAAGTGACAATCAATTTATTGTTAGCTTAATCTCAATATTAATTTTGTCAATCTTAGTCAAACTTGAGTAGCGCTTCATACCAATGGCCTCATTGTGAGTACACAGTCTCTGTAACTAGATCTAGTCTCAGGATTTAAAAATGGTGTAACCGTTGGAATTTCAATAAATGAATAAATGAGTTACAATCAATTTATTGTTAGCCTTATCTCAATATTAATTTTGTCAATCTAAATCAAACTTGACGAGCGTTTCTTACCAATGGCCTCATTGTTAGTATACAGTCTCTGTAACTCGCTCTAGTCTCGGCTTCCAAAGTTCCAAAACCGACCCCAAACGCAATTTCTTCGAGGTACCTATTCTTTCCAATCTTGTTGAAAGGGCTTAGGAGTCACTCAACGACGTCTTTTCGCAAAACTTTTCAAGTTTTGGGTGTCAGCCAACAGTTTAGAAAGCTCTCTTGCAGTTTTCTCTGGTGCAATGCAGGCATTGCAACGTACCCTGAAGGTGGTGGGGGAAAAAGCACTCGTAAACTTTCCAATTTTGGAACGTAGGCTACCTGCGGGCAAACATTCATCAAATTACTTCTTTGGTACAATTGGTGGAAACTTTTGATCAATTTGCCATACGTGTATGAAAAGCATTTTTTGCGCACTAGGGAGGGAAGACGTCTGATAATTTGGACCTTATACCCGTAAACGTTGAGGAAAATGAGGTGTAAATATATTTTATTAATTTTAGATTATGGAATTTGACTAGTTGAATTTGTAAGTTGTATCCATATGTCTGGAATCTTTTCCAGAGAAATGTATTCAGTCATTATTTCGAGTGTACATATTACATAATGAGTGTGAAGAAGGCAATTTTACAAACGAATAATTATGTTCTCCAAACGAGCCGTAGGCGAGTTTGGAAAATAATTATGTATTTGTAAACTTTTCCACTCGAATTATGTACATTTTTTCGTCATTTTACATTGAGAAGGTTTTATTAATACCCAAACAACTGAAAACATTGACTGAAGCCAACATAACCTCAACAAAACACTAGCACAAACGCACACAGTGAACTGTCATGGCGGCTCGCTCGACTCGTTTATTCATACGTCGGAATTCGGAAAAAACAGCTGGGCTAGATTTTCAGTGCTGTAATTATCATCGTGATGATGACTAGTGCCATAGCTTCCTTTAATAGGAGGCCGTGGCCTAAAATCTGACAACGCTGTAACACCACTGCAGCGTAGGTCTACCTTGTATGATTCTGATTTACTTTTCTCCAATAAAATGCTTGTCAACCTATTCTAATCAAGATTTTATTACAATTCGAATAGATACTTATAGATATTAGAACCAGAAATAATTTTAATTGGAATAAATATAATAAAAATCAAAGTATATTTGAGTGTGCATCACGTTTATCAATATAAAATATTCTGTTTTATTCAGATTTTGATCAATGAATCATTCTTCTGTTTTGAATAATTGTTCAGAGCAATATTAGCCAAAGTTAGAATTATTTTGAATGCAATAGTCTACAATTTTAGCAGTGATTACACTCTCATTGTTCATCCCATTATACATTCGAACCGATACCATCCAACTTTATCGTTAATAAGTACACAGAACAGCTTTTCGACATTTAGTAGTCAGGAATACATCTTTGTACTCTTCGGTTGAAACATTGGTTGCTGATCCGTCCCCTTACTTATTGAATCGAAGTCCATCATCATGAAGATTTGAGAATGGGGCAGCGCTTCTTCTCATAAATTAGGCTTATCTATATCTACCATTACATCCAATTTCCATATTTGTCCTGATATTCGCTTCACAAAACTCAATACATCCTTGTTAGAATGTTTTTAACACAGATTCAATTTTTCTAAAGGAATCAACTCCTTTCTTGGGATCGCACGTAGCCACTGGTGTTGCTGCTCAACATCAAATTAATGACATTGTAAGAATTTGAATAAATTGATTTCTTTTTCGAAGATTATTGCTGTCAATGCCGGGAATGGAACAGAAATACGACATTTCATTGAATTATATTCGAAAGGTTTTTCAAAAAGATTATTATCTAATAAAACTGAAATCAAAGTCAAGAAAACAAAATTAACACACCAGCTTTGCAATCGATTCAATGCTTTCAGCTGGTCTGATTACTACTTATACAATAAAATCTGTACCTCCAGTGCGACGTTGCCATATTATTAGGGCATGGCCTTCTATCAAAGAAAACTATGCTAGTGCTGTAATAATCATCAAAATGATTATTCCCGCGTTCTGAACAGCTGATCTTTGATTCTCCTGTGAACGGAAATTTTCCAAACGCAAATCTAGCTTGGAAAGTTGTGTATTATAGTCTGACCAAGCAAAGAAGAGCCTCTTGCATGATGGGAAAATGACTCCAGCTTGGTCAATATTGGTTTTAAAATTATCAATTTGATCTCAACGATTTGATCTACTATCAACACCACATTTATTATTCTTCAACAAATATTGACCAAGCTGGAGTCATTTTTCCATCTTGCCAGAGGCTCTTCTTTGCTTGGTCGGACTATACATACGAGTATGGCGAGAAAAACATAATTTCGTAATTCCACCGTTGGAAAGCCTCCACGACGTCACAAGTACTCAACTTTCGGCTGACCCTTTGTCTGTAAAGCTCTGTATTCTTTGCGTCACAAAAATAAATTTCCAAAACTAGTAGCGTTATACCATGAAGTGGTTTTTGGAAATAGTGTTTTGTTCTGAGCTATAAAAATAGCATAACCATCTATCAATTCTCAGACCTTAATGTACCTATCGATTGTATGGAAAATGGCGGACGTAATTGCTCTACTCCAATTTCATGATTTCATAGCGTTTTGGTTATGTTGACAAAAAATCATATGTTTTATTATAAATTAATTTTTGGAACATTTCATAAGCAGGCCTACTGAATGTTTACCAAGTTGACAATGGATTACACTCACGATTCCTCTTCTTTTATGTTAAAAAAATATGGCATATTTTATTGTGAATTTGATAATTTATTACAAATGGGTCGTCTGTGTTGTGTTTATGATTGTGTATATCCAAGTATGGTAATTCAATTCATATTTCTATTTTCACGTTTCCTGAAAACAAACTCTCAATGGAGAGGGTTTCATTAAAATTTTGAAGTGAAAGACAGTTCGATAGTTTGTATTAATCATTTTGAAGACCGTTTTATTATCAAGAAAGACGTTTTTCTTGTCATAGACGATTAACTAATTGGAGTGCTACGAGAAAAACACTGGAGTGCCAAGGGAAGTGATGCATTTCCTTCAATTCCAACAAACTAGCTATTTCAACAAACTAGGCTTCTATGTGCTTTTTGTAAAAGTGAAAGACAATAATTAATGAAATTAGTGATCTGCCTTGTGTACCAAAATATCTGTGTTCAAAATATTGTTAGCTTCAAAATATCAAATGATTAAGTTACAAACAGTGCTTAATTTGTGACTATAGCCTACAATACGGTAGGCCTACAACGCCAGACTAATTATATTTTTTCTCAAAGTTTAGATTTGAGATATGTAAAGCAATAGTAAAATTACACAGCTAAAAGCTTAAATAACACTCTAAAAACAAGTTTTGAGGAGTTAAAATTACATTTTTGGATAGATACTGGAGTGTAAAGAAGACAATAAGATTTCTCAAACTTGCAAGCCAAAGGAAAAAAACTGAAAATATTGGGGGAAAGGTTCAGAGACGGAAGAAAGTTGAAATGAGCAGCAAGTGTAGTAGGCTACAAACATGTTGGAAAAAACTGATTGGAATTTGAGTGTCTTGAATTTCTATTTTTCACATAGAATAATAAATCAGATTCTAGTTTGAAGTTCATCATATTGTAATGATTATTATTTTTGTATTGGATATTTATTATATTGTAATATCATAATGATTAACTATAAAAAATATGCTATTTCTGTCTTATTACTTCTAAAGAACAACTTCTAAAGTTGAACTATTGCTATTACGCTTGGCTAGGCCCATATTGCCGCCATCTTGTTTTGTACATTAAGGTCTGAGAATTGATAGATGGTTATGAAAAATGGTCACTACCCCATCATTGTCAGTGGTTTGTTTTTGGTTTTGGGTTTTCTATTATTAGGCCTACTACAGCTTTATACGACTATTAGTAAATTAGCTATATAGCACTTAAGCATTATAGATTATAGCATAGTGAGTGGTTACTGTGTGGCTCTACAATGATCTATTTGAAGCTCAATAGAGCCCGGTTGCACCTATCACGATTTTTTCCGTCCTAATTAAATCTAATGAATTGAACATAGCTTGGCAAATACGTGATATGCAGACTCAAGTACAGAAATACATAATCTGTTTGTCAAGTTGAGTTGAGTCATAACCTTCTATTATACTAATGAGAAATGATAGATGTTTATGGTTGAGTCTTCCAGTAGAATTTATAAGGAAGGCATGAAACTGTTGTCCAAAATTCTCAGTTCCATGATTTGGTTACTAAGGAAACTATGGAGTCCGGCTGTGGTTACTATGGAAACGATGTTGAGTGAGTTGGCGTTTCAGCTCCTCCTCTGCAAGTCCCACGTTACATTGATTGAGAAATGTATGATTTGAAAAATATACGGTTACAACAATATCACGATGGAACAATTTGAGGTAGATGAAACTTCAACTCACTCATAATCAATTCCTCAGCCTAGACTGAATCGCTAGATTTGGTTTTGAAATATGATTTTAAAAACGCATGGATATGATTTTATAAAATATCATGTTTGTACGTAGCTGGTAATCTAATCAGAAGTAAATGAATTCTCATCATGTAATATTACTCCGAAATAAAACTTTCTATTCTAAAAAGGTTAATACTGAAAGAAGAACTTCTAGTGCGCTTACATAGTCATACTTCACTCTCAATCATCCAGCTTCAATCTTCCCATAAATTTCTCACACGAATAGAGTTTGATAAGAACTTCACTCGAAACTTAATGCAATGCGAATAAATAAGTATTCTGCAAAAACGGATGAAGAAAGACCGATTTGTCTTGCATAAAGCTAAATGTGAAATTGCATGTTAACTCACGACTTTTGTCTGGCTATTATCGGTCAGATCTCATTCCACTTCTTGTATGCATTTTGAAATTCTTATCAAGTGACATTATCCCTGACAAGTGAATTGTTGATTAGTTTAAGTGTTACCAAGAGTTCCATGGCGAAAGATGTTTTCAAATTACTAGTAAATCATTTTCATTGGAATGGCCGATCTATTGGTGCAGTACCACAGAATGGAGAACACTCTAATTTCCTATTTTGTGGTAGTACTGGTTCAAATTTCTTTTCCGCTGTATGCAGCTTATGTGTATGTCAATGACTCAACAGCCCATGATAGGCTGAGACCTACCAGCTGATAGCCAGTTCCATATTCACTCTTCTGTACAGCTGAGGTGAATGATCATCAGCTTGGATAGAGGTAAAATAACTGAAGTAAGACATGATAGTAAGAAGCTCTGGAAAAATATAGCAGAAATGACAGGGATTAAGAAAAAAAATTCACTCCGGCAGCTGGCGGTCGGAAAGAGTGCATTTCAAATGCAATTCTATGATGGCTCAAACATAACCATCTATCAATTCTCAGACCTTAATGTACAAAACAAGATGGCGGCAATATGGGCCTAGCCAAGCGTAATAGCAATAGTTCAACTTTAGAAGTTGTTCTTTAGAAGTAATAAGACAGAAATAGCATATTTTTTATAGTTAATCATTATGATATTACAATATAATAAATATCCAATACAAAAATAATAATCATTACAATATGATGAACTTCAAACTAGAATCTGATTTATTATTCTATGTGAAAAATAGAAATTCAAGACACTCAAATTCCAATCAGTTTTTTCCAACATGTTTGTAGCCTACTTCACTTGCTGCTCATTTCAACTTTCTTCCGTCTCTGAACCTTTCCCCCAATATTTTCAGTTTTTTTCCTTTGGCTTGCAAGTTTGAGACATCTTATTGTCTTCTTCACACTCCAGTATCTATCCAAAAAATGTAATTTCAACTCCTCAAAACTTGTTTTTAGAGTGTTATTCAAGCTTTTAGCTGTGTACTTTTACTATTGCTTTACATATCTCAAATCTAAACTTTGATAAAAAATATAATTAGTCTGGCGTTGTAGGCCTACCGTATTGTAGGCTATAGTCACAAATTAAGCACTGTTTGTAACTTAATCATTTGATATTTTGAAGCTAACATTATTTTGAACACAGATATTTTGGTACACAAGGCAGATCACTAATTTCATTAATTATTGTCTTTCACTTTTACAAAAAGCACATAGAAGCCTAGTTTGTTGAAATAGCTAGTTTGTTGGAATTGAAGGAAATGCATCACTTCCCTTGGCACTCCAATGTTTTTCTCGTAGCACTCCAATTAGTTAATCGTCTATGACAAGAAAAACGTCTTTCTTGATAATAAAACGGTCTTCAAAATGATTAATACAAACTATCGAACTGTCTTTCACTTCAAAATTTTAATGAAACCCTCTCCATTGAGAGTTTGTTTTCAGGAAACGTGAAAATAGAAATATGAATTGAATTACCATACTTGGATATACACAATCATAAACACAACACAGACGACCCATTTGTAATAAATTATCAAATTCACAATAAAATATGCCATATTTTTTTAACATAAAACAAGAGGAATCGTGAGTGTAATCCATTGTCAACTTGGTAAACATTCAGTAGGCCTGCTTATGAAATGTTCCAAAAATTAATTTATAATAAAACATATGATTTTTTGTCAACATAACCAAAACGCTATGAAATCATGAAATTGGAGTAGGGCAATTACGTCCGCCATTTTCCATACAATCGATAGGTACATTAAGGTCTGAGAATTGATAGATGGTTATGGCTCAAATCATATGACTTATAATGAGCTATTCAGGGTATGAATTCAAAGGCGCCGTTTTCGAAAAACACAATTTTTGGCATTGTGTTATTCACGATTTTCTCTGCCATTTTTGATTGGATTTTTTTCGTTGATGGCTCAAATTGTAGGGAATAATAAGGGTATTATACCCACCAATTTTCAAAGCGATCACGTTATTGGTCGATTTGGAGTGATTTTTCTAAATTTTCATCCCCTAATTCCACCCCCTACCCTTGGACCAATTTGGCTGGTTAACGAACTTGACCGAGATATTAACACTAATGATTTTTGTGCAAAATTTGGTCGCTCTCCGACAAGCCCTTCGGGAGTTATCGTGTTAACAAGAAACTGTACATATATAAATATATATATAGCACATCATAGAAAGTCACTTTTAGATAATTATTTCACAAATAGACAGATTTAAGTGATGGATAGGAAGAAAAACACAAATAAACTTACATTTTAAGGTGGAAATATTTCGGTGGCTGTGCCATCTTCTTCAGTTCACAGCAGAATGTTGAATCCTGAATCCACAGAGTCCTTAGTGCAGTAGCATAAACTGAAGGAGTACCACAGATTGAGGAAGTATGGATTGGGGGAAGCCATGTTAGGGATTTTTGGACAAGAGGATAATATTATAGGATGTAAATGAATTTTTATTTGATTATTGATGGTTTTTAGTTAAAATGTGTATAAATAAAGGATAAAATGAAACTAAATTTAATTTAAAGTAAAATTGGTTGAAAGTAAAAACTATTATTGAGAATAAATTTGGATATCAGATTGAAACTAAAATTAGATTGATTGATTGATCCTGGATGTGTATGTAGGATTTTTAGAACTATTGCTGTCTGTTAAGGCCAGGGATAGATGTGGCTCCAAGCACCCAAATGAAGGCTAACTCTTTAGTTTTCACATCAATGGAGGGAGCTGAGGGAGAAAGGGTGGCAAGAACTTTGATTTTGAAGCATTCATCAAAGTTCTTGTTGTGCTCGGAGCCATGGGTATAGGGATAGGTAAGGAGGTGTTATTTTCGAAGATTGTTGATTCGGAGGTTTAGGGCAGTGGTTGTTTCTCCAATGTAGAAAGCAGGACAGAAGTTACAGGAAAGGAGGTAAATACAGTTTTTGGAGGTGCAATTACTGGATTGGCGGGTATGGTGGGTGTAGTTGGTGATTGGGCTTGTGTAGGATGTAGAAGGATCAGTGATTGGGCAGGTTTTGCAGCAGGGCGTTTGCAGGGTAGGGTACCAGGTGGAGTTTGTGGATCATTTGAGGTGGGTAATCTGTTTTTGTTGAGTATCTTTTTCAGGTTGGGAGGCTGTTTGTAGATGAGGGTAGGGGGTTGCTGGAACAAGCATTTGGTTGAAGGATTGGATGAAATGACGTGGAACAGATCTTTGAGGACAGGTTTGAGATTTTCAATTCCAGGGAAATAAGTGGTGCAGAGTTTTGGAGCTTGGAGGGTTTGGGAATTTGTGGAGGAGTTTGTTGTGGAGGAGTTGGTGGGTTTGTTTGGATGTATTTGTTTCTGTAACAACTTTTCAGGGTAGTTACATTTCAGGAGGGATTGGTGGAGTTTATGGAGGTACTGGTCAAGTTGGTGGGGATTACTACAGATTTTTTGACCACGGATTGAGAGAGAATGTGGAAGGGATCTTTTTACATGGTAGGGATGGCAACTTTCAAAATGGAGGAACTGTTGGGTATGAGTCAATTTTGTGAAGACATTGGTGGATATGGCATTGGATTTGGAGAGGGATACACTGATGTCAAGAAAGTTGATGGATGATTCTGAAATATTCCATGTGAAGGAGACAGGGTAGTTGGAGTTGAGTTGGTCAAGGAATAGGGAGAGGGAATCAGCCCCATGTGGCCAGATCATGAATATGTCATCAATGAATCGTAGCCACAGTAGGGGGGGAAGAGGTTGTTTGGAGAGGAAGTCTTGTTCAAGGTGTCCCATAAACAAGTTGGCATAGGATGGAGCCATCCTGGTGCCCATAGCTGTGCCCTGAGTTTGCAGGAAATACTTTCCTTCAAAACCAAAGGCATTATTTGTGAGCACCAGTTTGGCCAGGTTGACAAGGAAGTCGGTTGAGGGAGTGAAGGGTGTGGGTCGTGAGGATAGGAAGTGTTCAAGGGATCTTAGGCCATCAGGATGAGGGATTGATGTGTATAGGAAGCCACATCAATTGTAACAAGGAGGAGTTCTTGATCTGTTGGAAGGGCTGTATTCAGATATTTGGGAGTTATTATTTGACACACGCTTGAAATGGAGTGCTCATATCATCTTCACCAGAAATAAATTGAGGAAACCTCTTTATGTATTCAACTTTCTGAGTAAATTTATGAGTCAGGACTTGCTGAAGAATGTATACTACGCCTATGCCCAATCCATCATGCAATATGGTATCTTAGCGTGGGGAGGAGCTTTCAAGTCTATTATAACACCTTTAGATATCATGCAAAAATCTATTATAAAAACCGTTCTACAGAAAAATCGTAGGTACCCCACGGATGCCCTTTTCAATGAGTTCAAAGTTTTCAATATCACACAGTTATATGCCAGAGCTTTAATCATGTACATATATAGAAACAAACAGGATTTATTTGTTCAGACCCGTCATAATTATTCTACTAGGAACTCTGCACTTGTGGGTTTGGTTATTCCTAGAATATCCAAATCCATAGGTGTTACAGATTCCTTCTACAAAACAAACATTTTATACTCAAAACTACCATCTAAATTAAAGGATCTCGAAGCTCGTTCTTACGATGTATTTAAAAGGCATGTCAGTAATTGGCTAATCGAAGTAGGAAGGCTAGGAATTATTAATTTTCTAAAATCCAACTATACAACTTGATTTATTTTAATTATTAATAAGACAGTAAAATCCTATTTCAATAAATCCTCCGTATGATACAGTATGCATACAGCATCATTAATTAATAGCATAGTGAACTAAGACTATTGGTCAAGATGAGTATGTTTCTAAAATTTTTTAACTGGACTTTCATCATCTTTCTTAATATTTCAACACGTTGGTAAAAAACTAGTTTTAGTTGAACTCATTATTGGTTAATAGTTTTTGAATCCGAGCTTTTTCTGCACTCTTGGCTTCACATTTCTAAGTCCTCATTCTTCCTTTCCAACCTTCTTCTTCTTCTTCTTCTTCCTCTCTAAACCATTATGACTAATACGGTACAATAAATTTCTTCATTCATCATTCAATCTTCTTTCAACTCATTTCCTTCTCATAAGTTGTCATTGTCATTTATGGATTAGTTCATTGGATGCTGCAACTGATGGAAGCATACATCTATTTGTTTGTATTATTTCTAATTTTAATTACACTAGTATATATCTATACACTAGTACATCTATTTGTTTGTATTATTTCTAATTTTAATTACACTAGTATATGTATATGTAGGCCTATGTATATGTATGTAGGCTACGAAGATAATATGTAATATTTTACTGCGATCTGATGCAACTCTTTCCTGCACACAGGCTCCGGCCCATGCTTGGAATAATAATGTTTGTTATTTTGTCAACATATTTTTTGTCATTGTGAATGAATAAAAAAAAAAAAAATAAAATAGGTAACTCTAGCTTCCGTAACCAAGTTCATGTCCGCTGTGCTAAAAATTACAAGTGTAATTTGGAGTGTACCGTACTCCAACCTATAGTTAGCGCAAAATGCAGCGTTTTCATATTGTTTGAAATTGGAACCTCATCAAATTCTCGATTAGCCCCCATATCTATTTGTCAAATAGGCTATATCAGTTGTATTAGAAAGGATCCTGGGTAGAAGAATTCAAAGGAAAGTTGATTTTTGTTATAAAATCGAAAAATCTAAAAAAATGTCAGCTTCTCTATTACATTATTTTGAAATTTTTGTGGAAGTACGTTTTTCATATCAAAATGACAAGGAATATCAGTTCTTTATTTTATTTTTCAAATTTTCTCTATCTGAACAGTAATTGTGTTCCAATTCATGGATGTGTGTGTCTTTGTCGAGTCATCTTGAACAGAAAACATAAAATTGTTAAGGATCAATGAAAAATTTTGTTTTAAGAGTTCGTGGGTGGTAAAAGTGAGAAAGTTTAAAAAAATCAATCGAGATTATTGTTTTCAAATATCAAAAGTAGTGGAAAGATTGTAATCTCTCAGAGGGATTTCAAAGCGAGGAGAGCGGTGAATTATTGTATGTTGAAGGTTAAAATAATTGCAGAAGCAATTCAACTCAGATATTTTAGCTGCCAAAAGCTTCTTGCATTACATGTGTTTGCATTGTAAAAGAAGTTACAATTCGACACAATCTGACAACGCTGCTATTTCGCGGGTTAAGGGCTCAATCACCAACGTACGTTGCACAAACTATAATTGGTAATTCATTCAATTGTGATTGAAAATGAGAAGTATCAATATTATCATGCTTACTACAGTACTATACTCAATCGTAGGCCTATTGACTATGGTCAAGTGCCCTGTTCCATTATAAAGATGTTGTTCCAAGTAGCAGGAAAGAAATTATGACTTATTATTTTTTATAAAAAGCATTCCCTCAATAATCATCTAAAAACATTAATCACCATCTACATACATTGATTTCCAGATCAATCAGTTTCTATTTTCATAAATTACGCTACATAGGTACAATAAATTATCAAGCAAAAAGGCAATAAACAATAAGGAAAATTTCAATGAGTAATATCATACACTAACTACTATGTCTAAGGTAATATAGGAACAATTTAAACTGAACTACAATAAAAGGAGTTCTAGGCCTCAAGTCTCTTCCCTCATCATTATTGATAAGAAGCTCTTCTATTGAATTTTTCAATTTGATGAATGTATCTTTTTCAATCTTGGAAGAAATCCAACTGTGTATTTTACAAAGCTTATTAACATTCGGCAATCAAGCCCTGTGCAATGTTTGTCCTTTGTCTAGACTGGGATCATTGTAGATGCAATGAGGACATTGGACCGCTGGAGAGAGAAACACAGTACATGAGAATAAGAGTAAGGAAGAAAGAGAAAGATTGAGAGTGTGTGTAAGAGAGACAGAAAGAGACCACATTTGTGGAGCCGAGGCGTCTGGAATAATGGAAAATCCAGGGGCTCAACTGGAACGATGTTTTCCTAGGTCAAAAACACCAACAGCCATGGAACGACGCCTGGCCCGATAGAGCGAGCCTAGCGTCGCAGCTCGCTTTGCAGCCAAATTCCTCGAAATTCGAACCTATGGCGTGGCGGGGGAAGGGGTGGTCGAGAGCACTAACCTGCCGTAACGTGATGACGATGCCAGACGTGTTGGGGGGAGGGGGGTAGACGCCTCAGCTGCCACGGTCGCTCGCATCGCATGGGGCAAATCAATATTTCAGTCTACTGATCTGAACCCTGGTGCTGTAGGGGAGGGGGGTGGATGCAACGGGGGCTGTAGGTCATTGCCCCCCTTTGTCTCCCTATAGCGGTCGCAACACATATTGTTGTGATTATGACATTCGATATTGTTATAATTTGTTGTGATTTGGCTGATTATATTGTGATTTGTGATCACATTGTGATTTGTGTTTCTATTGTGATTTGGCGTTTTTTCCTCGAAAGTTTTGTAGCTCAGAGATGCCTCTCACATTCCCTCCACCATCGCACCTTATCTATCACACCAGTGCTCCTCTCACAAATCTAAATTCTTCTAAAATCTTAATTTTTTAGATTAGAACTTACTTTGAATCTCCGTGGTCATCCATATTTTCCTTGACCTACTATGCTTTTCCTTATTGAGTAGTTGTGAAGATGATATTGTGGTATTTATTCATGTTAAATAAAACTGAGAAAGATATTGTCAGACCATAAATTTAATAATAATCGAGATAACGGGTTCGGTTGCTACACCATTATCAATATCTGGTCACTGGCGGCTCTTCCCCTCTAAACAGGTGAAGTGCCAGTATATTTCACTGTACAACACTTCACCTGTTTCGTGAGCACGAGCTACCACGGTATCAGATACCTATACTTAAAGCTACTAAACTAGCTATGGTGAACTAAATCAGGTATGTATTAGTTTATCAGAGATTAATAATGGTGTAGCAACCGAAGCCGGGATTTAGATTTTTAAAAATCTGAAGTTCGACAATAATTTATACGTTCTTCAATGAAATTCCCCGCTTAATTCTGGTTTGAAGTCCATTCAAAGGTTCTCAATGGTATTCTCTCCATATGCATTCAACGAAGGTAGCCATACCATTTCACTTGGTTCTCAATAATGCAACTCAGTATCGTTTCTTCAAAATTCATCTGCTTTCTTATCATTTCTCACATCAGCTTATAATGATAAGCTTGACATCTCCGCGACAAGCAAATTCGCAGCATGTCTGTGATTTGGCAACAATTATAGTCTTAATATTTTTCGTGTTTTAGCTATACCAGTCAATACTGTTATAAATTACTTGATTCTTATACTTATTATAAAGTATTATGTGATAATTTAGTATGAAGTATCAGGTGTTAATACTTTAAAACTCATTCTTGTTGTCATAATATTGTAATCAGTTTGAGTGGAATGTTCGGGAGAATATTGTCAAAGGGTTTTCGATTTCACGTGAATTTTGACTGTTTAATGGTCACTTCACTTGAGAAGAGTTAGTTAATGAATGGATTGTAAATGTAATCTATCAAGTATTTTTGCATAGAATTTTTTTCAATAGATCATCTATCTGATTTCACCAATACTAGGTAAAGTACTAGAGTATTAGATTCACGTCTAAACCAATTCACCAGTCGAAAGATCAGAAATGTTCGGAAACTGTCATTTAGCTATTCAAACTCACTCTTAGCATTAATGCAAACGTCGTGTCAAGTTTTATTGAATCAGAGACATTATTTCGGTCTGGTAGCCTTCAATCCGGGGAACAAACAGAATTTGTCTAGACTCTAGACATTTCACGAAAGCTTGCAGATATCCTGTGCCGAGTGACACGGAAACATTCAACTACTTGCTTCTTGCAGCTTACAGCCTGCGAATCGCAGCTTGCTTCATTCAACTCGCAACTTTCGTTATGCTTCATGCTCCTTCAAACTCGCTCCTTTTATCCAAGCTTCGAGGGGTAGAGTTGAACGTGAATTTTAGTAGCATTCAACTTCTTGCTTCTTGCATCTTGTTTCGTGCAACGTGCTTCTTGCATGACATTCACTTGCTTCTTGCAGCTTGCTTCATGGAGCTCACCTCTTGCAACTTGCTTCTTGCAACTAGCTTCTCGGAGTTTGCCTCTCGAAGCTTGCTTCTTTCATCTAAGCACGGAGGACTATAGTTTGTGCAAGCAAAGAGGACCCTCTGGCAAAATGGGAAAATAACTCCAGATTGGTCAATATTTGTTCAAGAATTATAAATTTCGCCTTAATAGCATTAAAAATTGTTTCCCACAATTTGAGACCAGATTTATAGTTTCTGAACCAATATTGATCGAGCTAGAGTCATTTTTCCTTCTTCACAAAATGTCTTCTTTGCTTGGGCAGACTGTAGCACCAGTAACTCGATTTGAATGCATGAATGCCCACGATTCACCGCGATTTTGAATAGAGCTCAAGTGGTATGGTAGACTCCAAATATACTGGCAGTTGAAGAATGTCTACTATTCATGAAAGCTCTGTCAGGATTCTCTTAAAGCTGTCTACGAGAGCAAAAACGTTGGGCTGAGTTCGTTCTTAACATTATACGCTCACGCGGACCGCTTCCCGATTGTCCTGACAAAGCTGAGCATTGATAAGGATCATTCGCCAACCGCCAATTTTGTTGGAGTATGCTTTAAGAAGTGGAGTATACGAGTGGAGAAAAGATGTTCGATTTCAACGATTGCCTGAGTCAGTAACTCAAATTGAATATTATGACATTGTTAGTACTTGAGTCGAATTGTCTGATACAGTACTCAATAGTGGAAGACCATTTCTGTTGAATGTATTACTTTCACTTGAATAGATATTCTATTAGAATACTTCTCTATACTGAGAACTTCTCTATCGGTGGAGTAGCCTACAATGGATATCCCTAAGGGAGTTTCATATAAGATCTTGGACTCATCCACGAATTTGGAAATAATTTTATCTTGACAACTTTAATCAGGCAGAGCAAATTTCATGACATTTTGAAGAATTTTTTTCAAGGACTCTATAAGGTATTTTTCTGGCAATGATATTCCAAAAAATCTCCGTAGGACACCCACTACCTTCTATCTATTGTCCAGGTTCCTGGATCTATAGTTTCAGGTTCTCTTGTTCTTCTAGGTCGGGGAGGTGAGAATGTGTCAGAGTGGGGTGCAAAATAATAAGGGGGAAAGTCGCGTCATGAGGCTCAAAGGGGAATAGGTAAACTCATATGATATTATCCATTGTCAAGTTAAGACCATCGAGAATTCAGTAGCTTGAACGTGCTGACAAACGACTATATCTTTCTCCAAACAAGCAGTCGCATACATAGACCCGCTGGCTATCGCATTAATATGGAGTGTTCCAGATAGAAGCCATCATCAAACGTGAGACTGATTCATTACATAAATTAATTAATGAAAAAAATCCATAGGACATACCTCCAGAGATACATACTTCCTTCGTTACCAAGATAAAAACAGAGGAGTAACTGGATATTGAACCAAAACCTTCAAAACTGGGAAGAAGTATTTCAAATAGTAGAAATAGAACTTTCTAAAATCACTAGTTGGCTAAGAAATAATTTACTATCATTAATTCAGAAAAAACAAAATTTTTAACGTTTTCTTTAACCGATAGCACTAAACCACAGAAGTCAACAATGAAGCTTCATTATTGTAATAGAATAAGTAACAATTTTAATTGCCCACAAATAGAACGCTCTGACAGTATAAAGTATTTAGGAATGGTAGTAGTCGATTTAATGAAATGGAATAAGCATAAAGCATATACAACTGTAAAAATAAGGAAGCTTATATATAAATTCTATAAGTTAAGACGTATAATAAACAAAGAAATGTAAAGAACAGTTTATTTTACATTAGTTGAATCGCTTATAAGGTATGGTCTGTTAGTTTGGGGAGCAGCTAATTTCAGTCTTATAGATCCTATATTTAAAATTCAAAAACGCATTTTAAAAATAATGGGGAACAGAGAAATCCGCTACCCAACCCTAGAACTTTTTATAGAAAATAGAGTACTTAGTGTTAGACAGTTGTATATTTTGCTGTAAGCAAGCTATATAAAGAAATATGAATATGGGAACCATGTTGTAAATTATATATATAATACTAGAATAAGAGAACTTAATTATCATAATGTACCTCGAATGAACACAGCATTTGGACAGAGATCAATTAGATATTTAGGACCAGCAATAGTAAATCGTATTCCAATGGAAATAAAAGAAGAAGTCAATTTAAATAGATTCAAAAGAAAAATGAAACATTGGTTATTTAGCATAGGGATTTATCATAGTGAGGAACTAATAGTGAATAGGTTTTAGATGTAAGTAGATTCACTTCTTGAACTGCTAGTAGTGATAAGTTTTTCAGTTTATTTTCACTAGAATAGGTGATGGGCAATAAATATAATTTTAGGATCTAGTTATAATCAAGTCTTTTCCAATATATTTTTTTCATACCGATGATTACCCCGACACATATATTATTATAGTGGGGAATCATTTTTTCTTATATTTATATAGGCTAGCTATAATATTGCATGTATCTATATCTGAGATTTGCATACATTATGTAATGATTTGACTGACAATAAACTCCTCTGGATGCGTTATTTAGCATCCAGAGAAATTATTATTATTATTATTATTATTATTATTTTGCAAGTAAGCAAGATAAGTTGTACATTATAGTTATTAATATAAGATTATGATTATTGATATAATCCAGTTCTTAAGGAGAATTTGTAAAATTTCTGGTTTTATGTTGAAGTGAATTTATATCTACGAGATTGTTTGAATTGGAAGTGTTTTTTGCGGTAGAAATTTGTAATACTGATAATCCTTATTATTA
The DNA here is from genome assembly GCA_017141385.1 of Sogatella furcifera. Taxonomy (NCBI): domain Eukaryota; kingdom Metazoa; phylum Arthropoda; class Insecta; order Hemiptera; family Delphacidae; genus Sogatella; species Sogatella furcifera. Next base: position 7,631,477 of record CM029548.1, on the reverse strand, counting down.
AATAAAGATGGAGATTTCTGGAATTTAGGAAATTTTTACACAAAGCCGCTATTTAACCTTTTAATCAATCATAATTTATGAAAAAATACATTAATTTAAGTGAGTGCTGGGTTGTAACCTAGCTGCTCCCTTTTCAATTATTATTTATACTACACCGTCCAAAAGGTTATATCAAAATTTGATATAACCTGGTTTTGGACGGTCTAGTATGAATAATAATTGAAAAGAAAGCAGCGTAGGTTACAAACCAGCACTCACTTAAATTAATGTATTTCTTCATAAATTATGATTGATAAAAGGTTAAATAGCGGCTTTGTGTAGAAATTTCAGAAATTTCCATCAAAAGAAGACAGAATAAACAAAACAGCACATGTGAAAAGTCAGTGTTTCTTTCAAGTTCGGCTATTTTCTCATGAACCACTCTACTGTCACATATTTTTGGATTTTTAGTATACTCAATAAATAGTGTTGTAGTATATTCTGGGTCAGATTTTCGTGCAAAAATGCGGTGTCTGGCAGGTGGGCCTAGCTCTTGGGTAGGAGTGGGGGTTGTGTTTTTGGGGGTGAATTTTGGGAGAGGGGGGTGCAGATCGATTTCGGGGTCAAGAGGGGTCGACGTCGTGGTGTGCGACACGCAACTGCGCACCTGGAACGTCGTGGCGCCTGGCACCCCCCCCCCCCACAACAAGCACCCAACTACCTCCCCCAAAGCACCCACTCTTAAAGGGTCAGGTCAACCGCCACCCCCATCTCCTACACCCAAAATCAGCTGCTCCAAAAAAATTTCGATGGATTTTGACAATCTATAATATTCCTTGCATCTTATTGCTTTCCTATTTTTTGAGGATGATGCCAAGGAGACTCTTAGGCTTGTGCGTGGGTGATGAGAGGGATGATGATGAGAGATTGTCTTCTTCTTTTCAGGTGTTTTAAAAGGGAGCTACAGAGACTGTACGCTCACAGTATCTCTTATTAACTTCAAATCAAAATCAAAATAATTTGCGTTTTCAAAACATATCGCAATTAGAACGTATAACAGTATTCAGTTTTATATCACTTAATATTCAATCTTGTTGATCTTCTTCTGTTCTTTATTCTTCTTCTCTTGCTTTCTCATTTTATTCATTCTCCAACTTTTCATCCTTCTTCTTCACTCTTTTACATCTCTCTCCTTTTCCGCGTCATCCTCATAAGCTTCTTTTTCCCAACGTTTTACATTTCTATGCTCTACTCTATACTAATTATTATACTTTTCTTATTCCTACTTTCTCTTATATGCTCGTCCTCCTTGAACTCCTCCTACTCATCCTCTTCCTCCTTCTTCTCCTTCTCCTCCTCTTCCTCCTTTTTCTCTTTTTCCCTTGTTACGTTAACTAACATCCTTTCTGTTCTTCTCTCCTTTATGCTTTGACATATTATCATTCAAATTATCATTTCATATTATCGTTAAAATATTATCATTCCTCATCGTTCGCTGCTCACTCTCTGTATTCTTTTCTTCTTTCTTCCACTGCTTATTCTCTTCATTCTTATTCTCCTCCGTTCTTCACACTTTTATTCTTTCAATTCATTCTTCTATCCCTTCTCCTCACACTCCATCCGTTTACAATTTTTCTTTTCTCCTGTTTCTAAGAATCAAAAATAATAAAAAGGGTATTATTCTCCCAATTTATCCTTCCTCATCTCTCATCTTCTCCCCTCTCTCACCCTCTGTTTTCTATATTTCTCTTCTCCTGTTTCTGAGAGGAGAATGCAGCAAAAGAATAAAAGGGCGATTATTCCTCCAATTTATTCTGCTCCTCTCTTCTTCTCACCCTATCCGTTAGCAATATTTCTCTTCTCCTGTTTCTCCAAGTGAGTAATCACTTGTCGTGACATGACCGTCCGTCCGTACGGCCGATTTAAGGCCGCGCGGTTCGACCGTTGCGATCCCATAACACCGATAACACGCAGCTCATAAACCAGCCTTGGGTGGAGGGGGTAGGAGGGGGAGCCGCGTCTTCACCCCCCTACTCCTCCACTAACAGCTTACAATAACAGCTATGCTAAAATTATTCAAACAGACATTTGCACATGTAAACAGTAGCCGCGTGAATCCGGTAGTCAAACCATTACCGATCGCTTTCTCAAATCTATACTAAACAATCTCTGTCTCACTCTTTTTGCCACTCTATTACATGTTTCCATCCCTAGCTCCCTCTTCTTTCCACGCTGATTGATACCTCTGCTTTTTTCTGATCTCATCAAACAATAATTCTTGAGCTGATATTGTAAAACTTAGGCAAGGCGCACACAGCAACAGACGGGCGTAGGCCGAGAAGGACAGAGGAAATATCCCTCCCAGATTATTAAAATAATATTGCAACGCACAGTGTTGTTTGGTCGCAGTCGAACAGCTGTAGCCAATGACAACTCTTGTTTTTTTAAGTTCAAGAACAAGACAAGGAGTGTGATTGGCTACAGCTGTTCGATTGTGGCCGACCGTCAGACCGATACGCATAAAGGAAAACCCTCCATAAGTTTAATCATAAGGTTAGCAACATGACAAAGTGAAAAAATGATAGGCCTATTTGTTTACCCACCAACTGGTTGCCAGTTCCATATTCACTCCACTATACAGCAGAGATGAATGATCATCAGCCAGGATAAAGGTCACGTGTGGTTAGTACGTTAATCCTCTCAACCATAAGCTAGTTTCCGTAGCTAAGTGACGGCGCAGAACACCTCTAAATAACATCTTGTTATTAATCAGTTCGAGTGTAATGCAACAATTACTACAACTAATTACAAAGACGGGAAACGTCTATCTTCACTAACGAAAGCCAATCTCCCAGAAGAGGTATTCAAATGATATTGAATTTGGAAAATGAATTGTGATAAAAGTAGCAGAACATACGATTGTAATTATTGAAAATGAATGCTAGAATAAATTACTATCTTGTTATTGTATACATTTATTAAAATAACTATATCTGGAACTTTCAAGTTGATACAACTTTAAGGATTTATGATACGCAGAAGTGATGCAAAAGTCCTAATTTGGCACGTAATAGTATAGGTAGGAAGTTCATTGGCACATAATATTTGACATAGCCGAGAATCGTTGAAAAAATGATAACTCTGGCTCTCTCAAAATTACGCCTGGTCGATCGAGGTCTGTTAATTTAATTATTGTTATAGTAGCAGTATGATTTCAGTTTCTGATATAAAATCTATTTCTGAAATCTGTTTAAAGCAGTTTATGATATAACTTTTGATTTCAAAAACATAATCTAGACCAGTGGTCACCAAATGACGGACCGCGGTCCGCATACGGACCGCCAGCTAGTTTTGTGCGGACCGCGATATCATACCGATCTCAACGAAAAAACTTGAAATGAATCCTATAACAGAGTCCATAAGAAATCCTTTCAAGTTCAAATAAAATTGAATTATTGAAAACAGCCCTAACAATAATTTAACACCAGCAGTGTAACCAAATCATATTATGTAACTCTTACTTGACAAATTAATATCACGACTATTAATACTGATGAAGTGCATACCCCTAATGTTGAGGCACAAACGTGTTGAATACTGCACAAGTTTATTATTGAGTTGCTTCAAATCGATATAAATTATCGATGTATCGGTTTCTCGACTGTTGGCGATCGATGAGTCGTGCATTACGCTGTCGACAAAGGATGAACGACAAAGGGGTGGAGATGGGAAGGGGAGGGGGATGAGAAAAACGATGAGAAACGACGGTGACCGACGGCCAACACAGCCGCAAACTATATCAAAGTCGAGCAAAGCGACAGTAAGTTATCGGTGCAAGTGCATTATGCAATGTACCTCTTCTTTCTCCTACTCTTCCTTATCTTCTTCTTCTCCCTTATATGTTTCTTCTCCTTTTCCCTCCTTCTCCTTTTCTTATCCTCCTTCATCTTCTTCTCCTTCGTCACCCCCTCCTCCTGATCCTACACTTCCTTCTCCTAAAATGTGAATTTGTATGTCTAAGATCAGCCTTCTCATTTAGATAGAAGTGAATCATTTGGAAAAAGATTGCTAATAGCTAATTGATAGGATAATATTGCAATAGATTTCGGCGTAAATATTTATCCTTTTGGTTGAAGAGTTACCGTATTATTTCTGAAATATTAGTAATAAAATTGGTCTGGCAATTTAAATAAATCGCACTGGCGATTGGTCTCTCGTTGAGGGTGATCTATCGGTGAACGTGTTGTTAAGTCACGAACACTGTGAACTACACGTGGATGGGTGACCAGTTCTGGCCAAGTATACATTGTCGTAGTAGAAATATCCGTAAGGCCATAAGAAACCATTAAAAAGCCATAAGAATATTTTTTTAGAAATAAAAATTTGTAATATTGGTATTTATAACACAGAGATATTCTCTATCTTCATGAATAGAGCAATCTGATCCAATTCTTCTTCTTCTACTTCTCTTTCTATCATTAAGGATTTCCATGATAAACATCTTTATTATATGGATATCCTTTCCCAAGATCTTTCTATGTCCAAACTTCGCCTGTTCACTTACACCTTATAACTGACACTTGTAATCCATTTTGCAGAAACTCGAATTATCCGTATAAATTTTGCATTCATTCATAGCTTCCTTTGATAGAATTCTATTCCATCACAGTTTTTTTTTTTTTTTTTTTTTTTTTTTTTTAATTTTCACTAGGAGCTTCTATTTTATGGAATGATTGAAAAATTTTGTTTCACTCACTCATTCTGCAATGTAGAATCTACGCTAAATTTCGTAATATATTCGAATAAAGAAATATATTCAAATCTAATCTAACCTTTCACTTAATCTGCTTCTTCTTTTTCTTACCCTTTCTCTTCTCCTTCTTCTCATCTTCTTCTTGTTCTTCTTCTTCTCCTTTTCTTCTTCTTCTTCTTCTTCTCCTTCTTCTTCTTTCTTCTTCTTCTTCTTCTTCTTCTTCTTCTTCTTCTTCTTCTTCCTCCTCCTCCTCCTCCTCCTCCTCCTCCTCCTCCTTCCTCTTTTCTGTTTGTTGTTCCTTCTTCCTCTTCTTCTCCTCCGTTTTCTTCTCCTTCCTCTTCCAATCATCACCCTTTTTGTCCACCCTCCTCTCATCCTTCTTCTTCTTGTTCACCTCTTTTTCCCATCTTCTTCCACATTGTCGTTCCGGGCTAGAGATACCGGGGTGGTTTATCTGTGGTTCGCGCGTTTCCCGCTCATAACTCGTAGTGCATCATGAGTGCCCGATTTTTCCGCAGCAATATTCCCGTGCGACGGGATAGGGTCACGCTATAAGCCAAGGCTTGCTTTGTCGGGTGCACAAAGGATGCACCGACCGACCGACCGACCAGCTGTTATAGTCTTCCCAAGCAAAGAAGACATTCTGGCAAGATGGGAAAATTACTCCAGCACGGTCAATATTGGGTCAACCATTATAAATATACTCTCAAATTTGAGTAAACAATCTGATCTACAATTTGAGACCAAATTTATAACTTTCAAACCAATATTGTTCGAGCTGGAGTCATTTTTCCATCTTACCAGAATGTCTTCTTTGCTTGGACAGACTGTAGTTAGTTACTGGTGCATCGACAATTATTTATTGTTACGGCCGCCAGCCAATCTCTAATTTCTGCCAGACAGCTAGCTTATATTTATATTAATCGATTGCACTGGATCGATAATCTTGGGCAAATTCAATTAACCGAGTACTGGCAATTGAATGAATCCCGATAAAATAGTAAATATTGTAGAGTGGAATTTTCAATTTATGACAATTTCTGAATTTGATAAAATTACAGTTAATCTTTTATTTTTTGTAAATAGACCTACATTTTTTATGATCATGGTAGAGCAAATTTGAAGTTGAAAATGAATTTCAGGCTTCACGATTGAAATGTATCAATAATTATAAATTTTTGAATGATAAAATTACTTCCAAACACTTATATCGCTGAATTGACCCCATTGTTGTGGGGTCTTCGGCTACAGAGCCAAATAAATTCAACCGATAATGTAATTCTGAAGAAACCCTCAACCCTTCAGCTTTGGCCTTGGTGAGCATTCGTCTGAGGATGTATTTATAGTGGGTTGAAAAGATGAAGATGTCACTAACGTTGATATTCATGAATAAGATGTGGTAATCAGATACATAAAATAAATGGGAGTGAGCATATACAGGGTGTTTCAGGAGGAATGTGCAATACTTCTAAGGCTGATTCCTTACACCAAGTAGACAAAAAAGTTCCATGGGAACAACCCCCAAAAACGCTTTGTTACCGAGATAACAATGGCGGAAAATTGATATTTTTCAAAATATATTAATTTTTATAATTTTTTAGAGGCTTTAGTAAGGTTCTAAAATAATCAATTCCCATGTAAAATTAGCTGGGGAATTCAATGGAATCAGTTCCAAGTTTGTAACTTGAACGGTTATTGAGATAATTGGAAAAAATATGCTAGAAAACGCCTTTTTCCAACGATAAGGGTTATAACTAAATAAGGAATCATAAATTTGTAATCTATTTCTAAATCAATTTGTTGTGATTTCGACTATTTTACTCCTTAAGGTACTATTATTATCGAAATAAGTTATTCAATTCGAATACTCAATACTCTATCGAAAACAGCACTGATTGATGATATTTGCCTAGAAAACGGCAGCCGCTCGGAACAAAATGACTGAATGGCGTAGCTAGTGCGATGGGTTTGGATGTAGCTCTGTGATTGGACGGGACGAGTCACTCCCTCTTTTAACAGTGGAAGGAGCTGGCCAATGGGAGTCGAGCATGAACTTATTGGTCGTGTTTCTCTTCTTCATCGTTAGATAGCGTTGTGGTAGCATTCCTTCCTTTTTCAACCAGCATGCAACTCTCGGGTTTCCTTTAATACTTCTCTATATTTTCATGATACATGTTTCATATAATGTACATGTTCTTTATTTTTTCATCACTTATTCTCTCCATAGAACGGTCAGTTTCCAGTGATTCATCTGAGTTTGACTGATTATTATGAAATAATCAGGCTATTCTGCTAGAGTGGAATTTTCACTTCAATACAATTTCTCAATTAAATTTGTGAAAATAAACGTAAATGTTATAATTCGAGAAAATATGTCATGCTATCCCTAAATCATTTTACAGAGACCTGTGATTGAATTAGCATTATGGAAAACCATAATGGGTTGGTCTCTGCCATAAAAAATGTAGGTAAAATGAAAGTTAGCGTTTCCAAGTTTAAATTCACTCTCCATATTATTCTAGAGGCAGCCCATAAAATGGTAGATACAGCCAGTTTTATCATTGTTCAAAGCATGTGAGTGTTTCACGTGTATGAGATCTGTGAACACATTACTTGAAATGAGGTTATATAAGATAATGTATGTCTGGTCTTTTTCCTGTGTAAAGTAAGAGTAATGTAAGTAATAGCCATTCTACTTTTTGTATTTCAACATTGATTTATTAAGTACTATGCTGTATGTCTTGATGGTATGACTTGTCATATTCTAACTTCACTGATATCGATCTACTGGTGACTACAGAGAGTGTAGTCCCTATCGACTACAGATACTGTAGTCACTGTTAACAACAGAGATTGTAGTCACTGTTAACAACAGAGACTGTAGTCACTGTTAACAACAGAGACTGTAGTCACTGTTAACAACAGAGATTGTAGTCACTGTTAACAACAGAGATTGTAGTCACTGTTAACAACAGAGACTGTAGTCACTGTTAACAACAGAGATTGTAGTCACTGTTAACAACAGAGATTGTAGTCACTGTTAACAACAGAGATTGTAGTCACTGTTAACAACAGAGATTGTAGTCACTGTTAACAACAGAGACTGTAGTCACTGTTCACTACCGTAAAAACCATGTTACTGAAATATGGGCTTAGGTGAGAAAAATTATCTTATCTTTTCAAATTATTAAGAATGTATTACTGATTTGATATACTAATTATTCATCTCATAGCTCTATATAATTTTCTACAGCTTCGTAGTTTCCCAAGTTTTTTCGCAGTTCAGTGTTATTTCCCGTTGTACTAATAAGCTGTTAAAGAAATATTTTCAAATAATTTGCATGGAACATGTAAAGAACACGATTTGATTGAGCTTACAACTCAAAATCTCGTTAAAAATTTGAAAAAGCAATGTAAATTTGATGAAAAATCCTTCAAATTTTGACACATTTTTTCATAGGCCAACTTTTATGATGTCAGTTTTACAGCTTGTGTAGCTACGGCAGAACCGCCTACCGATTCTGATCTGTAGATTTATTGACAAACTGCAACGGCTAAACGTTTTCCCCTCGAGTAAGAAACGGACGAAAGAGAAAGAAGAAAAGAAGGAAGCGTATAGAATAAAGTAGATGAGAGAAAAGAAGAAAAGATGAGTACGAGCATCTGATTGACGAGTTGGTTAGCACGACACGAGTTGGACGCTCGTGAGGAGGCTGCACGCATTGTGTACAGTGTGAACCTACCCTTAGCACTTATTGCAGCCTCCCATGTGTCTCCATCTAATCGCATAGCGAAGACTGTGTTGAACTGGGTGTCCACGGTTGTTCAATCAATTTTATCGGAAATAAATGATTTCGATGTTATTGGTACCTACCTGTTGAACCCGTGGGTTTTTCAGTAGGTGCTATTTCAATACAAAATTAAAATGAAATAAAGTATAAATGAAATACATTTCGCTCATTTGTCGTGAATTGTGAAAAATAATAATAAGAAAGTCAATTATATTCTAAGAAAAATTAATATTACCGAAAAAGTTTACATGACGAGAAGATAATAGAAGAACTGAAAGGCGGTTGAAAAGGAAGGAAGGAAGGAAGAAGGAAAGGAAAAAAGGAAGGATGAGGAAGAAAGGAAGGGAAAGGGAGGAAAAGGTAGGAAGGTAGAAAGGAAGAAAGGAAGAAAGGAAGAAAGGAAGAAAGGAAGAAAGGAAGAAAGGAAGAAAGGAAGAAAGGAAGAAAGGAAGAAAGGAAGAAAGTAAGAAAGGAAGAAAGGAAGAAAGCAAGAAAGGAAAAAAGGAAGAAAGGAAGAAATGTTTCATACATTAATATAATTATTATTACTTAGTTATCAGTCGTTCAGGCTGGCGGCAGTGATTTTTATTCCCTTTCAAAAGATTTCCAAAGATTAATCTAATTAAAAGGTCTTGTATTATCATTGAATCATATGTTTGATTGTTCCCTTCAATGGAACAATCAAACATATGTGTTCCATTTTAATGTTTTCATTTTCATGAAACATATGAGTTTCATTTTATAAAATCGTGTGTCCATTGTTCAATTTTCTTCCAATAAGATACACAAGATGATATTAATCAAATTATAACATCGGATTGAAAGACTCATTCATCTCTAGGATAAAATTAGAAAATAACCTACTTTTTTGCAGGGTGAATATAATAACTATAAATATTCATATCCTGTATTTTCGTGATTGGCGAGAAGCATAATATTATTTCAAAAGAAGGAATCGCTCTCAATATGATAAAGGGTAAATTAAAAGTTTGAGAGCTTCTAATATTTGGCTACTTGATCATCCTTGATCACTTATCTGAGACTAGTTCATCGCCGGCTTCTGATTTACTCAGCGACTTTGTAATAGATGAAGGATTTTGGGTAATTTTACTGAATAACTTCAAGCTCTGCCCAATCAAATCGAATAATTTATGAAATCATTAGTAAGCAATTGGAAATACCTGCACCTTTCGCATCAACTTAGAACATCCAACATATTTCCTAAGAATGCTTGGCGCGTGGAGGCGGCTAATTCATGGAAATAACGACTGACAAGAAACGAGATCGAGTGAAGAAGAGGAATGTTGGGGGGGGGAAAGAGAATGGAATTGCAATTGAAGATCATTGTCGGCAGTGGCGGCAAACGATGAAAAATAATAATATAATAATAAACAGGTGGCAGCCCCGGGCGCTAAGTAGGGTGTAAGGGGGAGGATCGATAATAATGAAATAAATAAGGAATAAAGTAACGCAAGGGGCGCAAGGAATTCAATTTAGTGCGGCGGCCGCGCGGTCTGCTTTACGAGTGCTGTGCGTTAGCAAACGGACAATGGACACTAAACCATTGCCACACACTATAATTACAGCCGCCGATTTTAATAAAATAATACTATTGTCGGCGCGATTGAATATTATTATCTATCTTGCTGCGAGCCTACACTCCGCCCTACTAGCCTCCTACTTTTTCAATTCTTCTCTCTTTACCACATTTGTCTCAACATCTTCTTATTTTTCTACGTTCTCAGCTATCTTACGTTTTTAGCTTCTGCTCTTCTTTATAGTTTCTCCTGTTTAGGAAGGTTTTTCTCCTGCTACTCTTCTTCTTCCTTCTACCACTCCTTCTTCTTCTTCTTCTTCTTCTTCTTCTTCTTCTTCTTCTTCTTCTTCTTCTTCTTCTTCTTCTTCTTCTTCTTCTTCTTCTTCTTCTTCTTCTTCTTCTTCTTCTTCTTCTTCTTCTTCTTCTTCTTCTTCTTCTTCTTCTTCTTCTTCTTCTTCTTCTTCTTCTTCTTCTTCTTCTTCTTCTTCTTCTTCTTCTTCTTCTTCTTCTTCTTCTTCTTCTTCTTCTTCTGTTCCTTTATCTATCTTCTTCTTCTTCTTCTTCTTCTTCTTCTTCTTCTTCTTCTTCTTCTTCTTCTTCCTTTCTCCTCTTTCTTCTTTTTCACTATCAATCTCTTCCCGCACTTTATATTACTTTCTTGTTCATTTTGTTTCCCATCTCATTCTCCTCTTAATCTCGTCCATTCATTCTTCTCTAATCCTCCTCTCCTTTTCTATCTTCTCTGTATTTCGTTTGTATTTTCAATTGCCTCTCCGTCCCCTCTTCTAATTCTATCTCATCTCTCTTATCCTTGTTTGACAAGCTCATGCACAAATTCCCTCAAGATTAACTCTCCCCATACTTCATCTATCCTTCACTTTCAAAATTAATCTCTTGTCTCCTTTCCTCTTCAATTCAATTGTTTCTCGCATTCTTCCAGCTTGCCTTCCAATTTTAATTTCTCTCTCTATTCTTCTTTCTGTCTCTCATTCATCTCATCTTCCAGTTCTCCACGTCTCCCATTGCGCCTCTTATTTCTTCTCCTTCAATATTCTATCCTTTGATTCTGCCTCATTTATTTATTGCCATAATAAACTTTGATTTCATGCTCCGTCATTTAGTTCACTTGTTCGTATACTCATACAATTGTGGCTTCTGTTTGTTGATGATTTATTCCTTTACTAGCCAATGATGGCATCATCGTGCATTATATTCTATAGTTGTGGGTAGAACTTACAAATAAATAATTATTAGATTGTGAGCGATAAGAAGCCGCCTGGCAGAGAAAGTACGCCTGCTTTTATTAAATATTACAAGCCGCTTTTGTAAAAGGTTCTGTGTATGACTAATAATAACTACAAAGACTACACGACTATATGTCATAAGATGCTATATACTACATAAGATAGCTGATTCAATGTCGATAGTAGTTCGAAATACGCACTGGCATTTATATGAAATTTCTATGAACTGAATCAAAATTCCAAAAAAATTAAATTCGAGTAAGTTCTGCAAAACTGTACTACTGCAGTTTTTGTTTGAGTTGCTCCAGAATAATTAAAAATTTTTGATTATTGAAGTACTCCATTGTAAATATTTCATCAACAAGTTCAATTTATTATAGTGATATAGAAAAGGTCCGCTTCTTTGAAACATCAACAATTTGAATGTTATCAAGCCTGTTATAACTATATTTTTTATGATATATTTTTTTATTGTATCTATTATATTAGGTTTGTATTCACGATTGCTTGAGACGAGATAAACAAAAGCTCTGCATGTGTTTGTGTACGACTGGAGTGGCTTCGTTTTAGCCACGACATAAATAAGTCACAGCAATGCCGAAATCCCGAATTTTGATGTCGGGTCTGTAACCAAAGCATTGACAAAAAACTTTTACTATACTTGTTTGTTCATTTTAGGTTCATGCAGTCGAAAGAAAACCGAAACAAGCAATTTCCCAACAATGTGTATCTATGGAAAAGATTACTTTATAATACTTTTTCTGAATTGCCTACAACAAAATTCGGGATCTCGGCATTGCTGTGACTTGTTCATGTCGTGGCTAAAACAAAGCCACTCCAGTCGAGCACACACACATGCAGAGCTTTCGCTTATCTCGTCTCAAGCCATCGTAAATGGACTATAATAGTTGTATACAGGGCCCTTATGTGGTTTCTTAGCGCCCTGTACGAGATTTTGGTAGACGAAATAAAGATGTTTTAACAAAAATGGGAAAATCAATAACAAGCGAATTGAATATTTCTGCCCTACACAACTTTCTCAAATTACATTCGAAATAGCTCCGAATTCAACCAGCAGATAGCAGTAGCAATAGGGTGACTTGCTTTGCCTTCCATTGGACACGCCCCCAACTTCCGCCTACGATCAAAATTGCCGAAAACATCGGTTATAAAACTTTCCAAATTCAACCAGTAGATAGTAGCAGTTGAAGGTTGATGTTTCAGATTTGAAGATTTGGGGCCTTCATGCCCCACCTGCTCTTTTCTTATTGGTTGACAGTGTTTCGTGAGTTCTGTCTTAGAAAATGGCTGCTAGCAAAAAAAGAAAAGAAGATGGATGGTGTATCATACACAAAACATTACGCTGATTTACCATTGACGATCTTGTGCTAATTGATATAATATTCATTCATGTTTTCAGGCTGGTAAGATTCTATCAAGTTAGAATTTGGAGAATTTATTTATAGAATTTAGACTCAGTTTTACTTTGAGTAACTTAGGCTGGACAAAGCTACTAGACTAACTCACCAAACTTCAATAGTTTTATACTGTATGAAATGAGATGAGAATTTTATGATTTCACACTCCAATCTTATCCTCATTAGTTTTATTTTTTTTATACAATAAATATATTGAAATAGAACTCATTCCAGAAAAAAGTTTGAAAAACTACAATCTTCATAAATATTAGGGAGAAGTCTTTATCGGAAACTGGCTTGTGATTGGTCGACAGAGTGTAAGGTGGTTGTCGGCCAACAATAGAATCAAATTTAAGAGGAGCGTTTCTTGGCTTGCTTCATATATTGATTGTGGTTTTTCAATAGATCAATCCATTATTATGAATGAGTTTATGCAGGGGAAATGATTTCTTGTCGATTCAAGTTGTTGGTAAAATCAGTTTTTTATCAAATAGTGAGAAAATTATTATAATACCTCAATTGATTTTTTTTTCAATTCCCGTTTTGCATCAGCCATCGCGGTGCCCCCTTGGCCGTGGCGCCCTGTGCGGTCACACACCCCACGCGAGGACCCTGGTTCTATATCATTAGATATATTTCATAAAGTAGCTCGTGGTTGTTTGTGAATTTTCCGTTCAAATTTTCAATTTTATTCCATGTTATTGGAATTATAAAGTTTTCAAGTGATTTTCGGCTTTCTAACAACATTACTAAATTCAAAATTGTTTTTACTTTTGAATTTTTTTCTTGTAAGTTATTCCCGGACCAGAAATTAGAAGTGTGTGACATATACATAAACTTTTGAACATCATTACCAATTGAAATTGAAAGAGAAATGGTACAGGCTGAGCCTAGTTTTTCTCTTTCAGATTATATTATCTATCATTATAGATCATTGTGATAGTTTATTAATCAATAAATGATTGATTGATATCTGTATCTGAAGTTTTGTATGATTTTTGTATTGGTAATGAGTCTCATTTGAACCAGTTTTAACTAAAATTCTTCTCAAACCACTATTGATAAGGTCCTAAAAAGTTGCACCAGTGAGATAGATCACGTGCATCACACCCCACAAGTAAACAGAAAGGTCGCTAGGCAATGGTCGTTGGCGCTTAGCTATGGGATGTGACCTTTGCATTGGACCCACTCGAGGCTTCTCTGTATGGAAATGCTGCAGCCAACAGACCATCTGATAGCATCTTTTAGCCAAGCAGTGATGTCTGATCCAGTAACAACTCACTTATTGGTGGGACACACTCGTAGTAGTGAGTCGAGGCAAGGCAAGACGAGGCAAGCATTCAGCATTAAAACCATGTACACCACTCTATTTACACTGTCTTCCTTACACCTTCCTTGCCCACTCCTCTCACACTCTTTCTTACCCAACCTCTTTCTTTCTCTCGCTCTTTCTCCGTTGTTATTTAAATGAATAACGAAATCTTTTCTCATCTCTCTTTCTCTCCTTACCCCATCTCCTTCCCATAAAAATTTTCTCTTAGGTTTCATTCTATTCTTCATTGGTTTCATTCGGTTTCTCATTATCCCCACTCATCTCCATTTAGTTACTCAATATTTCAAATGAACGTAATTGGCTTCAATCTACTTCAATTCCTGTCCACTTCATAATCTTCCTTTTTCAGTTATTATTCATTGAATACTCTCACATTTATGTTATTCAAATCGAGGAGAATAATAATTGATTGCAGATGTTTTAAAGCTCGCCACTAACAAAACATTTTTTAATTATTTCACTTTTTATTCACGTCTTTTATAGTCTAGAAATCATCGTACAAGATCTTTCTACAGATGTTTTAAAGCTCACCACTAATAAAAACTTTTTTTAATTTTTTCACTCTTTACTTACGTCTTTAGTGGTCTTGAAATCTTTCTACAAGATTTTTCATTGAAATCAATATTGCTCATGAGTCTCTATGTAGAAAGACATTTATCTCAAATTTCTCTGTAGTTGTAATAACAACGATTATTCCTCAAAAAATCTAACAATCATGAGAAAGGAAAGCTGAAAATGGGGTGGTATTCATCATTCCACTGGCGGCTCATACCCACGAAGCAGGTGAAGTGCCCGTATCTTTTATTGTACAGCACTTCACCTTTTTCGTGGGTACGATCCGCCAGTGCATCATTCACGTACAGACCGGTTCCTACATTGCTTCAGACGATAGTGTTCAACAAGAGAGTATTTGTATTTTTGTATTTTCTAGCTTCGAAATATCATCTAAAACTCTCATTATTAGTGAAACATAATAATTGGTGAGAACAATTTCATATATCCAACATCTGTTGAAAAACTGTGAACACTATTAATCATACAAAGTTAAAAACTATTAACTCTATCAAGTTTTTCTATCATCCAAATTGAGAGAGTTTTTCTATCAGATTTCAAATCACAGTTACGCTATCAGATTTCAAATTACAGTTTTTCCATCGGATTTCAAATTTACTCCAATTAGATGCAGTTGATTTTCAGTTATAGTTTGCTTCATTAAGCAATTAATAGTGAGACAAAAAATATGCAATTTCAAGATCGATATATAGTATGTAGCATAAATCGTAATATATAGTATGATATATTTCGTGAGTAATGTAGTATGGTACCTGCCACAAATTGAATTACCTCTATGCATACAATTTTTTGTTGCACTGTTCACATCCCGCTCGAAGCTATCGTTGGTTTAATGGAAGAATAACAAGTGATGTGTATTGTTTTGAAATTGTTTCAGAAGAGCGAACTGTGCGTTTTTTGTGCGATGCCATCAAGAACCTGGGATTTTGTCAGATGACCAAGAGCAGTGTGGATCTCTTGCATGAACGAAATGCGTTTGACAATAATTTCATCATACAAAGCTTTGATAACTTGTGCAGCTATACTATGTCCAAGCAAAGTAGACATTCTGGCAAGATGGGAAAATGACTCCAGCTCGAATAATATTCGTTCAAAAATTTTACATTTCATCTTAAATCGTAGGAAACATTCTGATCTACAATTTGAGACCAAATTTATTATATTTGAATTGATATTGACCCAGCTAGAGTCAGTTTCCCATCTTGTCAGAATGTATTCTTTGCTTGGACAGACTAAAGCAGTGAGATCGGTGTGCCTGACAGAATATTGTTTTAATAACGGTAGATATTTCTGTGCAAGTGGGCCGCAGGCAGAAAACACATACAATGATAGAGTTTAGAGTAAAAAATAGAGTAGAAGACACATACAATGATACATGGTTGTAAAATTGAGTTTTTAAATTCAATCTAGTGGTAGTCAAGTAATATTATCTTTTCAAAAGGGTTGAAAAACGTCTTATAAAGTCAATGAGTACGATGAAACTCGTGATATTTCATATTTTCATAATATGAAGCTTGAAATGAGCCTGAAGCCTTGAGCATCTGTTACTTTTTAAATTAGGACTACTTTTCTGACTAATCTAACAATTGAAAGTGTGTCTTTGTCTATTGCTTCACAGTTTACAGTATAGGCCTATACTGTAAAACTGTACATGTATGGTTTCTACTAGTTTTTATAAATTTGGAACATTATTTCAGTTATTCAATGTTGCCCGAATATTTTCGAAAATAGGATGATTATTCTTTGCGGCCACTGATGCAAAACTGGAATTTTTCAATTTTCAATTGGGCTATTACAATAATTTTTCCACTATTTGATAAAAAAACATATTTTACTAAAAAACATGAATCCACAAGAAATTATTACCTCTGCATAAGTTCATTCGTCGTAATGAATTGATCAGCAATTGGAAAACCATGATCAATGTATGAAGCAAGCCTCTTAAATTCAATTCTATGGTTGGTTGGAAACCACCTTACACTCCGTCGACCAATCACAAGCCAGTTTCCGATAAAAACTCCTCCATATAATAATCCCTTAATACTAATATTTTTACCGAATTGTTGTAGTTTATCAAACTTTATCTGGCAAGAGGTTGGTATTAGATCATGAATAGTTTGAGTTCTATTTTATTATATTCATTGTATTAAAATAGAATTAGTGAGTAAGATGGGAGTGTGAAATCATACTTACATCTCATTTCATATACCATAAAACTATTACTGACTAGAAGACTAGTACTGGCCTAAGTCACACGATAAAAGTAAAACTAAATTCCAACTAACTGAGTCTAAATTCTTCAAATACTAACTTGATAGAATCTTACCAGCCTGAATACATAAATAAATATTATATTATACACAGGCGGCTCGTACCCACGAAACAGGTGAAGTGCCCGTATCTTTTACCGTACAGCACTTCA
Source organism: Sogatella furcifera (assembly GCA_017141385.1). NCBI lineage: Eukaryota > Metazoa > Arthropoda > Insecta > Hemiptera > Delphacidae > Sogatella > Sogatella furcifera. The sequence continues at coordinate 7,614,427 of CM029548.1, read as the reverse complement.
CCTGTTTCGTGGGCACGAGCCGCCAGTGATATTATATCAGCACAAGATCGGCAATAGTAAATCAGTGTTATTGTTTGTGTATGATACACCATCCATCATTTCCTTGCTAGCAGTCATTTTCTAAGACAGAACTCACAAAACACTGTCAACCAATAAGAGAAGAGCAGGCAGGGCATGAAGGCGTGTCCAAGTCAAATCTGAAACATCGCCCGTCAACTGCTGCCATCTAAGACAGAACTCACGAAATACTGTCAACCAATAAGAGAAGAGCAGGCGGGGCATGAAGGCGTGTCCAAGTCAAATCTGAAACATCACCCGTCAACTGCTGCCATCTACTGGTTGAATTTGGAAACTTTTAACCGGTGTTTTCGGCCATTTTGATCGTAGGCGGAGCTTGCGATCCAATGGGAGTCAAAGCAAGTCACGCTATTGCTACTGCCATCTGCTGGCTGAATTAGGAACTATTTCGAATGTTATTCAAGAAAGTAGGGTACAGCAGTGAAAATGGCTGAAATCGTCTTCAATTTCCTTGTTATTGAGTTTTATTTATTTTTTTTTAAACATCTTTATTTCAAGTGGAATGGAATGTTTATGATGATTCCCAATATTTTTCTGTGAAAAATTTATTATTTCCTTCCTTGTATGCTTTCAAGCAAAATAATAAAAGAAATTAATCAAAGTTTTAATACTTCAATTATAAAGTACGGTACAATGTGACAGTTTTGCTCAATGTAGATAACCATTAGTTATTTTGTATTAATTCCTGTAGGCTTTTGCTCATCACTTATTCAATACATGAAAATATGAAACAATATACGTTGGAATACTATTAGCAAGTCCCTATAATCTTTTTTGCCATACCACATACAACATTGGGATTGGTTATGAGAAAAATGTGAACATGCAAGGCAGCTTAAATCATGTTTGGCTTTGAATATATTATAATATGTTTGATTGCATTCGTCTTGTAATGAGACCTGCCAAAATCTCGCATAGGTCACCAAAAAACTAGGCGAGGGCCCTGATAGAATACACTCTATCTTTATTTGGTTATGTAGCTCTAATGAGTAAGTAGCTGACGCCGAAAGTTTCTACTTCTCCTTGATCCCTCCAACAGCTGATTTTGTCAATAAGAGTATACATTTAGCTATGTCAAATCGAATGACAATTGAACCGTGGACACATTGTATAGGAGACTCATACTAGGAGACTACAGTTGTTATAATCCACGAATAAACTCTCCATAGATATATAGTCCATTAGCCATAGATAGCTTTGCCTAGATGGCGAGCCGCCCATGACTATCATAAGTCATAAGAGTGTCTATAAATAGTGAAAAAATGGCGGACGAGTCATAAATATATTTTGCGGCCGTCCGTCCGTCCGGCCCGCGGCTAGAGCACGCATCCTACCGCGCTTCTTCTTCTTCTTCTTCTTCTTCTTCTTCTTCTTCTTCTTCTTATCTTTGTTCTTATTCGTGCCCTTGCTCGGCTCACGATTAGAACGGCACGAAAAATTCAAACCCTCCCCCCACTCCGCCATACCACCCCTTGTGATAAATCCCTTTACCACCCCCCCCCCCACACACACTGTAACAACCCTCTCTGTCACTCCCCCACTATTTCTCTCTCTTCCTTTCTTTCTCTCTCTATAACCAACAGCCGTTAATAATCTATCCGCTCTATTTTCCCGCGAATCGATGAAACGCACGCTATGTGACTACAGCACTGGCCAACTGCATCCAATAACGATAGAAAATAATGTCCTGCAAGATTCTTGTATTTTCAACATTATGTACAGATATAAAAATATTCTGTATGAAGATAAGAGTAATAATTATGTAGGATAATGAAATGGAATTGATATAGCTTAACAAAATCTCTGGTGTTATTGTTGTGTTATCAAATTTTAGTTAGGTTACATTTTTCTAACGCTTGATAGTTCTAATTGCATTTGAAATTCCATACTTTTCACTTTCAAAGCACAGTTTAAGTATAGATTTTTGTTGCAATCCTGCTCTGTAACAGTTGAGTTATAAAAAGGGTCTAAAATTGTGATTATGAAATGGTGAAATCTTTAGTGTGATTGTTGTGTTACCAGAAAGAATAACTGTGTTATAACTTGTGTTATCAAATGTTGGTTAGGTTACATTTTTCTAACGCTTGGTAGTTCTAATTGCGTTCAATTTTTTTACTTTTCACCTTCAAAGTAGAGTTTAAGTATAGTTTTTTGATGAAAATATAAATTCTGCTCTGTAACAGTAAAGTTAAAAAAAGGGTCTAAAATTATTATTATGAACTAGTGATATATCCACTGTTAGGGTGATTATCAATTATCAGAGATATTAGTTATGTTGACCATTTAATTGAAGTATATAATTTGTACATTTATAAATAAGTTATGAGTTCATATTTTCCAATAATTACAAAACTCTGTGATAGTACAGTGTTGTACTATTATTCTACAACTGGGCATCGCTACTTCTACTCAAAGTTGGTTTGAGTTGTAAAAATAGAGGACTGTCGTGGAGTGTTTGAAATTCTGGTCACCAACTCTAATTTAATTAGAAGCTGAGCTCTAGCCTTTCTTCATCCCTTGATGAGAATCACATTCAAGGACTGGTAACTGCTGAAAATTTACCGAAACTTCTGATTAGAATGTTGCTTATACAGTCTAGTTTCAACTTTTAATTTCTCTGTCTCCACTGTAGTATTGTAGTTCTGCATTTAAAATATCTCATATAAGAACTAATTATTCCTCAACTTGATAGAGTTTCATCGATTTCATCATAAACATAAGTTCATGCTCTTGATCTTAAAACATTACTCAATCTTTGTACGATATGAAGTGTACAAAGGAATGTTAATAAGTTTTTTCAAAACTGAGCTGTAAATGATAAGTTCTTCTTTATTCATTCATTGAATTATTACCGTACGTATTTCTTCTATGGATCAACGTGATGTGTAGTAACAGAGAGTTTATAATATGAAATGATTATTCGAATTTGGAATTTCATTTCATTTTCCTTCAATCTAAAGATTATTTGGAACGATTTCATCATACTGACTGAATACTATGAATTCATTATAAATAATGTATCTGTTCTTGAAATATGAATATCATGGAAGAAGCTCTACATTTTCGGAATACGTCTTAAGGTCAATTGAAGAAAAAAACACACTCAAAGTTTTATTCCGCCCTTTATAAGAAAATTGTTTTCTCACAGTAGGCCTATGTTATGAGATACATTCTAATCCAACTACCCTGAAATCTAACTCTGTCTCTTTCTCTACTTATCCTCTCTCTTATTACTCTTTCCCCCTTTCTACCCTATTCACCCTTTTTTCTTTTGATACATATTAAAAGAATATGTCGTGAGTATGAATAAATAAATTGAAGTTTGAAGATTGACATATCCGTTCCTTTTTCCTTGTACTTCATCCTCTCTTAATCTTTCTCTATTCTTCCTCTTTCTTCCTCTACACTATCTACCTCCCCACCCGCACTATATCTCCCAACTATAATATTCTTCCCCAGTTTGTTGTTTGTAGGTTCGTGCTGCGCTGTATTTGTAAACGCGCAATCTAGGATGCAACCTATGCTGTGCAATGCGCGCTTGTTATCAGATCGAGTACCGATATTGTTCCCATGCTCTGGACAAGTTGTGAGCAGGAAAAGACAAAGATGGAGCATCACAAAAGATGCGAGAGAAACAAAGAGAGAGTGTGCAAATCATGAACAAGATTGCAAAGCAGGAGTGCGAACCGTTTTTCAGATCGTGGGATCTAATAATTTACACACTCAGTTTCATTTTTCAGCCGTATTATAATATTCTATAGATGGCAAATAACAATAGTGATCGAGGATGATCTGGAATCAACGAGAGTTGTGTTTATGAGGATGATGATGATTAGAGTTGATGATTATGATGATGAGAAAGTTGAGGTTGATGATGGTCAGTTTTTCTTCATGGTTCAATAGATATGACGGAGAACTGTGGAAATAATACGTTCTGAGATGAATGAATGTCAGAAAAATGGTGCAAAAAATCAAGTATCGTTTACTTATTTACACAATGACATAAATACATTGTGAAATGAAGAACAGGCATTCATATGAAGAACAGGCTTCTTATTCATAACACAATTTCTATTGAAATATTGTCCAAAGATTGAAATTTTTAGTTTTAAGAGGTATGAGATTAAAAAAAATGTTATAAGGTGCCGCTTGGGAATCGTACCTTTGATGTCAGAGTTTGATATAAGGTTTTTAGGTTCTGAGATTGATCACGTTTGAATCCAGTTCGGGCATTCTAGCTAGATGTTATAACTTTCAGGATCCTCAACTGTATTTTCTCCACTCTAAATAGTTTCAATAATAATCTATTGGCTACTCAACCCCATGATTCAACTCCATATCTGATAATGGATTCTATCAATGACTCAAACATCTTTTTGCGCTTGATGGCTCGAGTTTCTTGAATATATTTCAATGTGAAATATTTTTGCGCTCAATGTCTCGAGTTTCCGGAATATATTTCAATATGAGGATGCAATTTTAGGCTACTATCGATCATTATTTCAATGTATCGTATATCATCTACCAAAGATTCAGATTCAGATGTAATCACTTTATCAATGTATATTACCATCATAGTTTATTGGAAAGACAGGGATGAACAACCACAGTTTTAAAAGAAGTTAGTAATAGATGCAATTATTTACAAATAATATTGTTGATGTTTCCTTAAATTTGAAATGATCTTCACACATTTCCCACATTAATTATGTAGCCTACCACATCTCAAATTATTAAGAAAACGAGGAAAAATGTGTTGAGCTGTCTTGGGTGACAAGTCAATGAATAGTGGAATCTATTTGAAATTTTGGTTCAAGAAATGAATAGGTGTTCAAATGAACTTGTTTCAATAGGTCTTGAGTGAATTTGGTTCAAGAAATGCTCTTGGTGAAAAGGAAAGTGATGATGATGACGATAAGAGGCAATGATGTTGCTCATGATTGTGAGCAAACAAACAACAGTCGCCATCAGGCAGGCAACACGTGGGAGAGCTGTTGTAACTCACTTAACAGAATTAATGAGATTTGTAAGTCGACAACTTGTAGAACATAATGAATTTTGTTTGTGAGCTTTCACATGCTTTACGCTCCGACCCCTTTATTTCTACCTCTCTCAACCCCCTCAAAAACAAACCCCTTGCATTATGAAGGGCTTCCCTAAGGCGATTAGGCCTCCTTACACAATTGGATGTGCAAATTTAGAACATTTTTCTCAAAAAACGAGAGTGAAATGAGATTGAAAGTTATCCGAGAACGAACTGAACTGTTGAAGAACACTGTATATAGTATAGTAGAAGCAATGAATATACTGTAGTTATTCAGAGAATTAGAGAATATATCTGTTCCTTCTATACACTGACAGAAGGCAAAAAAACTGATGGTTGGCGAATTATTATTATGTATGTATTCTTATGCCGTATTCGGTGGGAAGTTCCAAAAGGAAGTTCCATACCGGCACCGTAACCTAAATTTCCGTTAAAGGAAAATCATGTTATCTTGATTTCAAGATCAAGTGTATCTTCATATGATACACTGAGATTTGAATTTTTAAAAGTTCTTCCTATTATTAATGTTCAGATCTTTCATGTCAGTCGTCAAGCGGTCTGCAGGAGCATATCAATACAAGAACAGCCGCAGCTGGACTTTTTCACTTATAGAGTGGATATATCATTCAATATGAATAACTGATACCATAATATCACTTTCACAACCACTCAAAGTTACAGTGACTATACAAGGTGTTTCAGGAGGAATGTGCAATACTTCTCAGGCCCAAATCTCAGAAATAGCGATCAAAAATCGCAAAATCGCTACTAAACACAAATTGACACTCTTGTCAATTTTGCGATTTTTGATCGCCATTTCTGAGATTTGGGTAAGATTTACACAATCGCCGCCATTTAACTTTTTGTTGAGAATCCGACTCTCTTCAATTAATAAAAAATACAATTTTAGGATTCCTTATCCAGTTATAACCCTTATTGTTGAAAAAATGGCGTTTTCTAGCATATTTTCCCAATTATCTCAATAACCGTTGTAGTTACAAACTTGGAACTGGTTTTATTGAATTCCTCAGCTAATTTTACATAGGAATTGATCATTTTTGAACATCACTGAAGCCTCTAAAAATTAGAAAAATTAATATATTTTGAAAAATCTCAATTTACGCCATTGTTATCTCGTTAACAAAGCGTTTTGGGGTTGGTCCCATGGAACTTTTTTGTCTACTTGGTGTTAGGAATCAGCCTGAGAAGTATTGCACATTCCTCCTGAAACACCCTGTATAAGATATAGTCACTCTAATGTCAGTGACTATCAATGAACTCAAAGTTTTCACTCATTCTTCAAACCATTTTAAAACTGTCCTGATAGAGTTGAGCATCAATTATAGAAATCAATAGACGCCCATTTTTTTGGCTTCTGCTATATTGTAGTATTATTGGAAAAGAATATTATTAAACTCTCAATACAAAAAATTGTATAATTTGAAACGAACAGTTAATTATAGTTCATACGAAACAGATGGAACACTTTTCCAAAGAAAGTCACAATCTTTGTCAATAACTGCTAGGTGACCAGCATTTGGCAAAGTACACATTGGCGAGCTGGAACCTATCCGTAAGAGTCTCCTCACCATTGAAAGACATATACGATATGCATTTTTTAAATACAGAAGGAGGCTGAATAATAATTTTATTATCTTCAACAATATTTATCCACTGATCTACTTGCTTTACTTTATTTATTGATTTTATTTATTTTTTTCATTTATGTACAATTATACGAGAAGCGGAAAGAAAAAACAGGCTATTGCCCAAAACTTCTTCTATTCCTAATTTAGTCACATAATAAATTGTCCAAATTTTTAGGTTATGTATGAAATTTTGTTTTACCCAAAGTTTGCCACTCGAAGAAAAGATAATTCAAAGTAACTGATCAATTTAGAATTTTAGAAAGGTTCATATTAAGCCAAAATAACACGAAAAAATTTGAAAGTTTCATTAGAATATTAAAAATATTTGAAAATTTTGAGCCGAAAATTACACCTTCATTCGAAGTCACTACAGCTTATCACCGAGAAAGCATTAATAAGTTATTGAGAATCAATCCTTATTTCTTCAATCTTAGAAGCAATTTTCCAATCCTCTCGCTACAAACTACTTTTTCACTTTTTCCCCTGATCTGTTTTCCATTGGTGGGCAACCCTCAGCCAATTACAGAGCTTCAAAGAGCGTTTATTGATTTCAGTTCTGTTAATAAATTCTTTCCCATCTATCGGGCGAGGGTTTCAAGGAATTTTCTTTTAAAAATTTCTCACGACGAGATGAAGAACTCTCATCGGATTTCTGAAATTATTACTTTTAATAAGGAGATTTCTTTCTCCGTGTAAACAAAATTCGGGATCTGGGAGTTTGCTAGATATTTCCAGAGTCAATGCTAATTTTGAGGGGGAATTTTTCCCCTTAATGTAGACATTACTAAATTCCAACCTCCAGGGTATATTAGAAGAGGCGATTGCAAACACAAGGCAGCTTTCAGAGGAATAAACAGAATTTCAATTTACGAGTGAAATATGGAAGGTTGTTGACTTCCATCTTGGAAGGCTGCTACTAGATCAGTAATGATTATATTAGCCTACATCATCATTCTACACCTTTAATATTGGTTAGGAACAAAATCTCACTCATAAGATTCAGTTCATTATTTTTTCTCTGAGAATTTATTTTTGAGAATAATTTTTTGGAGAATAGATTATTTTATTGGAATAATTTGGGAGAGAAACTAGAGAGAAATCGTTCAGTTATGTGTCTGTTCATTGATTTTTTCTCTCTAAAAAATGTTTTTCTCAACTGTGATTATGTCTAGACTGATAAGGCGTCCGCCTACCGACTTGTTATTTTATTATATAATTTGTAATAAGATGGCAAATCTATTATCGAAGCAGTAATTGGGTGAGGTGATTCATAAAATCGATCTATTTAACAAAAAAAAATTTGTTTGTATCACTCAGATTTGTATCAATTATTTGCTTGGAAAGGATTTTATTTATTTATCGTATGGCTTTTAAAGCGTGTGGGGAGACCCAAGGGTTGTTCCAGTTCGCCAGATAACCTCATTTTCCACAAACGGAAAGGATAATCCGACTATACTCACTTGTTTTATATTTATGACAATTCAACTCAAATCATTTGCTGAGATGGAAAAGTAATAATCTTTAGCTGTTATAAAAAATAACAGAAGTTTACAAACTTTAAATCAAAATTCAAGAGCAATATTTGCTAGTGTTGAGGAGCACAGATATTTCCCTCCCAATATCATGTAATGAATCAATTTTTCTTCTTCTTCTTCTTCTTCTTCTTCTTCTTCTTCTTCTTCTTCTTCTCCTTCTTTTGGTCCTCCTACTCTCTTTCGCAGATTTACACACTGTGCTTTCCACTAGCTATCAGAAGTGTTGATGAACTCGGTCGACATGTTTTGGTGTACGCGCTTGCCAGAATATGACATCAGCAGCCACCACTCTCGCACGCTCACGCACAGGTAGGAATTAGAAGACTTGGCACACACCTACCGGGAGAAAAAGACCGCGACAAGTTCGGTTGTCGTATCTATAATCTGTCCAAGCGAAGAAGACATTCTGGCAAGATGGTAGAATGACTCCAGTTCGGTCAATATGTGTTTAAAAAATATAAATTTGGTCTCAAATCGTAGATCAGAATGTTTTCTAGAATTAGACACCAGATTTATGACATTTGAAACAATATTGATTGAATTGGAAGAATTATTCCATCTTGCCAGAATGTCTTCTTTGCTTGGACAGACTATACTTATACTGTAATACAAGTGCAACTGGTATTTTGCAAAATGCGCGGTGATAAATCTTGCAAATATTACTGGTTTTGGACTTTTTACTGTATATCCCATGATAATTAGTGATTTATTACGATAATTCTATAAATTATATCCATAAAAATGTACAATTATTCATCTGATGACAGCTGTTTTATAGTCATGGTGTCCGTATTACAATCTGAATTTTCGGCAATTTAACTATTAAGGCTTAACAAAAATAAAAAATATGGATCACTGTGTCTGATATCAAGGTTCATTTGCCGAAATAGATAACAGGGAAATAGGAAAACTGAAGAAATTATCATACTAGCAAAATTAGTCTATTCATAAAGCACATTAAACAGATTCGTCTTTATAATAATCTTATCTCATATAATAGTCTATAATATAGTACTATTGTTTGATACATTAAACTATAAGTATTTATAATGTATGTTTGCTGTGACTATTATCTGTTGGAGCAAGAATCAGGGAGGAACAAGAGAAGATGAAAACAAGAAATAATGAAGAAGGGAAAACAGGAAGAAATTAACAAGAGAAAGGAGAGAAATCAAGTGGGAGATAAGTCGATGTAATAAAAAAAAGATGTATTACGATGTAGCTCTTTATTGTTCAAATCATTGCTATGATAGGTATAGTCTGTATAAGCAAAGAAGACATTCTGGCCTGATGGGAAGAGGGCTCCACCTCAGTCAATATTGATTCAAAAAACTGTAAATTTGGTCTCAAATTGTTGATCATTATATTTCTTATAATTTGAGATGAAATTTACAACTTTTAAACCAAAATTGACTAAGCTGAAGTAATTTGCTCATCGTGCCAGAATGTCTTCTTTGCTTGGACAGGCCGTGTCTGTTGCTCGCTTTTGTGTCTGTCGCTGATTTTTTGGATCAGATCAACTTGTTAAAAACGCAAACAACCAAGTCAACTCAGGAATCGCCTTCTATTATTGGCTGTAATTAAAGAGTGGACTAAATAATTGGGTGGGTACGATCAAATTATGAAATTACAGATGATCGTAATGTGATCTCCCATTGTATGTGGAAACTTTTGCAAAAATGAAGACTCATCTAGACGTTTATTAACCTAATTATTTTCTATTTTCCACATTTTGATGATTTCTCCACAGTTCTTAATGCTTACTTTCCAGTTCATCCTAACAACTTCTCGCACCCCCTTTTTATGCTCAGCTACTTAAGTCCTTGTTTATTTATTATTCCTACACAGCTTCCTCTACCTTCTTACTTCACAAAAATACTTCTCACTCTTTCTTCCTGAACTTTTAAACTTTTGTTCACTCCTCCTTGTTCATTTCTTTTGTTCTTTACAGCTCCATCTCTCTTCTTTCCTGTCCTGTTCTTCCTTCATAACATTTTTTTCCTTGTTTTTTCCTTCCTTCATAACACATTTTTCTCAAATTCTCCAACCATTTTGTCTCCTTTCTATTTTGCTCATTTTCTTTGTTCTCTTCGTTTATTTCTCTTTCCCCCACAGCCTTATCTCTTTGCTCCCATGTGCTGTTCTTCCTTTCTCTTGTACTCTTCTCCTTTTCTTTTCTTGTCCTATCCAGCCTTTCTCCTCTTATCCTGTCTTCCCTTTCCCTTCTTGTCTTGTTCTCGCTTTCTCCTCTTGTCCTATTCTCTCTTTCTTTTCTTGTCTTGTCCTTTATATAAACCTTGGTCCTGTCCTCCCTTTCTCCTCTTATCCTGTCTCCCCTTTTTCTTCTTGTCCTGTTCTCTCTTCCTCCTCTTGTCCTATTCTCTCTTTCTTTTCTTATCCTTTTCTTCCTTTCTCCTCTTCTCATGTTCTACCTTTCTTATTCAGTTTTTCTGTTCTCTTTGTTCATTCCTCTTTCCTCCTGAGCTTTTCTTCAGTCTTCTTCTGTCGTGGTTTTCCTCAACAACATTCTTTTTATCCTTTTTTTTCTCATGAACTCCTCCCTCATCAACTCTATTGTCTCCTTCTTCCTCAAATGTTTATTTTCTTTGTTCTTTTTCATAATTCCTCTTTCCTCCACAGCCTCATCACTCTCTCTCTCTCTCTCTCTCTCTCTCTCTCTTTGTACATCTCTCGATGTCTTTGAACATCCCTCTCAAAGAATGGACATTTCTATGTCTAAACTCCGCCATTTTATATAGATACAGCACAAATTTATATTACCGTTAGCTTATTGAATCCTACATCTGTCTCATTTTGCAAGTTTTCATAGTTTATAATTAGCCAATTTATGCAAACCATAATTTAATTAGTGTAATTTTCATTTATTTTTATTCTTAAAACATAGGTTTTGAAGTATGTAATCTACATGAATAAAGTGATTGACTCTGAATCAGAATCTCTCTCTCTCTCTCTCTCTCTGTTCCTTTTCTGTTTTTCATCAGCCCTCTGGCCAAATGGGGAAATGACTCAAGCTCGGTCAATTTTGATTCAAAAATTATGAATTTTATCTCAAATTGTAGGAAACAATTTAATCTACTATTAAGACCACATTTATAATTCTTGAACAAATATTGACCACGCTGGAGTCATTTTCCCATCTTGCCAGAGGTTCTTCTTTGCTTGGACAGACTATATCAACATCCAAAAGGTTGAGTGGTGAAATAACTTCCTAGTTTCAATAAAGAATAATTTCATTTGATTTCATTCCTTCTCGTCAGACTCCTTTTCCTCATCAATTCCCCTTCCCCAATCATTTTGTCTATTTTGTCTCCTCCTTCTAAGATCCTTCGTGATTGTTCAACGATCAGATCATCACTGTTAACTCTTTCTCTCCTTATAGGTCATTGCTAATTTAATGATTGTGCCAATAAAGAGACGATGATGATTAGTGGAGGCTGGTCGGATAAAGTACCTGCAACACATAACTTAGTGGCAAACGCCAATGAAACTGTCGGTTAGTCAGTGCTTGTTATTGATGCTCAGCTCTGTCAGGACAGACTGGGAGTGGTATACAGGAGCAAAAAGATTCTCCTGAGGCTACTCTTGAACGGATCTGCTTTCGCAGACCACACATCGACTGTCCTGAGAGAGTTGAGCATCAAAATAACTAGTTGGTGAACCGCCAGTTCGATTGGCGTTTGCTATACGCATTTGTGCCGACCGCCAATAATAATTATTGCAGCAAGCAGCATGCGATGTCGCGCCTCATTGATTTCAAACTATTTTCAAGCACGGTCGTCATCCTCATCTATACTTTACTCCCACAAACACTGCCCATAAGCTCAGCCATATCGTTTTCTGACACATTTTACTCTTCGTTTTTTTTCTTTCTATCTTCTTCATCCCTTTCATGCTCCATCTCATCCTTCTGCTTATTGTCTTTGTTAATTCTTCTTCTTAACATTATACTTTTCTTCTCCTTTTTCTTCTTCTTTTTCTTTTTCTTCTTCTTCGTCTTCTTCTTCTTCTTCTTCTTCTTCTTCTTCTTCTTCTTCTTCTTCTTCTTCTTCTTCTTCTTCTTCTTCTTCTTGTTCTTCTTCTTCTTCTTCTTGTTCTTCGTCTTCTTCGTCTTCGTCTTCTTCGTCTTCTTCGTCTTCTTCGTCTTCTTCGTCTTCTTCTTCTTCTTCTTCTTCTTCTTCGTCTTCTTCGTCGTCTTCTTCTTCGTCTTCTTCGTCTTCTTCGTCTTCTTCTTCTTGTTCTTCTTGTTCTTGTTCTTGTTCTTGTTCTTGTTCTTCTTCTTCTTCTTCTTCTTCTTCTTCTTCTTCTTCTTCTTCTTCTTCTTCTTCTTCTTCTTCTTCTTCTTCTTCTTCTTCTTCTTCTTCTTCTTCTTCTTCTTCTTCTTCTTCTTCTTCTTCTTCTTCTTCTTCTTCTTCTTCTTCTTCTTCTTCTTCTTCTTCTTCTTCTTCTTCTTCTTCTTCTTCTTCTTCTTTTTCCTCTTCACTAACCGGCAGCCTCGCTTCGCTCGCCTCATCCGCCTAGCCAGGGGGCTCCGCGCCCTTCACTCAGGCAGTGTCAATAGTGTGAATGAAGACGAACAGACTCGATTACTTTACTTAAACAGATTTGCTTTGTTCATCAATCTCTCAACAAGGTCTAACTTCACACGCCAGTTATTTTGAAATGTTCAAACTCGAACTTTAAGATTCTGGATAAGTAGGTCTACATGTAATGGAAATATCCTCTTATATTTTAAATAAACCTGTGTATAAGGTTAGAACGATTCTAGTTCATTGGTTTGAGAAAAATCTGAAAAACTCATCAAAACAAAAAATAAGTTAGAAAACATTTATATCGGACATATTCCAAGACTTGATTTCAAAAATTTCCAAACACAACAATTCTGGACCTAAGACGATCCTCTCCACAAAATTTTAACATATTCTGCCGATTGGTTTTCGAAAAATCTGAGAAAACACAGAACAACTGTTGGAAAATGCAAATATTGGGCGTATCCTTGGGAAGTTTAGAAAATTCATTCTAGTGCGCGTCTAAACATCCAACTAAACATGCCTATCAAATTTAAACTTCTTCGGTTCAGTGAATTTTTAGTTCTGGTGATGAATCAGTAAGTCAGTCAGTGCCATTTTTATAGGTATATAGATTTCAACTCTTTCTCTCCAAACCCGCTGGTTCATACGATGCCGATTGACGAGAAATTTGTCTTGAAAAAATAATTGTTTTCTGAAACCGACAGCTGATGTTGTCAAGTAGAGTTTTAATTCAGCCTCGATAATGATTTTGAAATCTAAAGATACGTTCTGAGAGGGGAACGAAAGGTCCTTTCAATCTCCCTATTTCTTCCTCTCCAATTCTTTTTCTCTTTCTTCTCTCTTTCATCTCTCTTTCTTCTCTCTTTTTCAATTCTTTCTCTCTTTAAATTTTTCTCCGAATCCCAACAACATTTATTAACTCCGCTGCTTCAACCACGACCCTTTGAAAACACCATCGGTTGTCAGCTATTTAGCCGAACTATTTTTCACAGTGCAATAATATTGTATTGTACTGCATGGCTCGCGGCTGCATCGTGCCTAATATTCGGTTCGTCGCTCGTATCTTCACCTCGTTATATCACGTTTCCGAATCGAGATGTTTCAGTTAAAAGCCGTTAACTATGATGCTATCTTGTAGAAACGAGGCGATTCCATGTAGACTTATTGGGTGGCTCGTTGGAGTACGCGAAAACGCGACGGTCTTGAAAAATAGAAGTATAGAAAGGTTAATAGAGAAAGGATCAATAGAGGAAGTTAATGGAGAAAGGTTAATAGAGAAAGGATTAATATAGGAAGGTGAATAGACAAAGGATTAATATAGAAATATTAAAAGAGAAAGGATTAATATAGAAAGGTTTTGAGTTCGATCTCAGTTGCCGGAACTGATTTTCAGAAGGGATCAACAGAGAAAGTTAATGGAGAAAGGTTAATAGAGAAAGGATTAATATAGAAAAAGGTTGATAGAGGAAGGATCAATATAGAAATATTAATAGAAAAAGGATTAATATAGAAAGGTTTTTAGTTCGATCTTAGTTGCTGGAACTGATTGATGATCAATAGAGAAAGTTAATAGAGAAAGGTTAATAGAGAAAGGATTAATAAAGAAGGTTAATAGAGAAACGATTAATATGGAAATATTAATAGAGATAGGATTAATATAGAAAGGTATTGAGTTCGATCTCAGTTGCTGGAACTGATTTTCATCTTTATAATAGATACTTCACATAGAGGAGTCCGATCCCACTAGACGTCAAACCTGCAATCATATGATAGTAGAAATCCAAAAAAGCAAACATTCACTACTTCACATAGATTCGTCCAGACTGTCTGAAAAGTACCGAAGTCTTCACCTCTCATATCAATCCGCACATTACCCATTACAGGCCTAAGAGCTCACGTGGGCATCGTCATTACCCTCAGAATAAAAATCCTGTGCGGAAATACTGATGAGAATTTCATTCTTGATCATGTCATTTGATGGAATATGGAATTTCTGTACTTGTATTTTTTGTAATGGATGGATTGTCAGTAATTCACTAAAAATCCGAGTGAAGTATGTAAATTACTAAGAATCTTAATAAATTTGATTTTTTCATGAGGGTGAAGCCCACATGCTTGTGCGTGGGCAATGAGATAGATGCTAGATGACGACTAATTTTTAGAAAATTTATCGTCTCCTTCGAAAGACGGGGTGGCCGTATTAATGTGATTGTGCTGCGATCACAGAATTTTTCCCCGTTAAGACTCGAACCAGAGTCCACCTAGTTATCAGACTGGCGCTTCATCACTCCTCCAACGAGCCACCCTAATGATTGCATACTAGTAGTGAATTTCCATAGGAAATAGTGCTCAAACATCATGCCCATGATCATCATAATCGCCTAATGGTTCAGGAGCAGTATGGGCACAGAACTAATTATATAATCAACACACGCATACTAAATTGTCCACATAGAACAAGAAAACAATGAAATTAGCTTTGCTGAAAAAGTCACTTACAGCGTTTCCTCAATGCACTAAAAACACGTTTCAACTAGCCATAAGCAACGCATTCTATAAATTGAATGGACGCTAATTTGGTTTAGTTGCATAGTTGGCCGACAGCCGCGCTGTCATCAACTTTTTACTACAGTGATTGTTTTTGTATTACATAGTCACTCTGTAGGTTATACTAAAGATACTATACTATACTATACATGTATACTATGGTCTCTGCACTTCTAACTATAGTGACTGTATTCACCAGTCACTGTACAAGTGTACTTCTTACTACGTAATTGTTATAGGCGTTCTATACAACAAGAAAAACAAAAACGTGTATTTTGTTTTAAAGTAGAGACTTGTACGTACCTATTTGGGCTAGCGTCATGGCTGCTAGGTGAGATTAAGACATTTAAATACCGTCGCTTCTTAGTCTGCAAAGCTATTCTTCTTTGAAAACGATTTTCCTGTACTTAATTATTGCGACCGCTTGCTTCTGTACTAAGGGTACTAAGTACTTGAGGTACTAAGCGTCGCCATCAACATAAAAACACAGCCGCCTCTCTTGAACTTGCATTACCGGAATTACTAGGATAGTATGGACCCTATTTCTTTTATGCATGTATTGAACTGTTCAAGTGCATTCTATTTTCTCCCGTTATTAGTTCCTCAGCACTTGTTCATTTCATGATTAAGTTGTTCTCCATTTAAGTGCACCATGGACTCAGTGACTATATGCTACCACATATATTATTACTACAACTATATCCATATATGTCATATACATAGTTATAGTGAACTGTATAATATATACTTCTTGGGAAGAATTTTAGAGTGTTTTTACAGTCGCCCAATACCGTTTTCCCAGTGCTGTATAGTAGTAAAACACGGCTGGGTTCTGTTTTTCCATCTATCCTCTGAGCACCAGCAATTGCTTCTCATTACTGGAAACCAAAGAGGATCCTAGTATTTAAAAGATCTATTATTCTATGCTAGAGACTATGGCTGGTAATGATGGCGGACAAACAATGCACAGATGACTTACTTCTTTGGGATTTAAATGCTTGAGATTGTATTGCAGAGAGTGAATAACTACTTTTTAGTTTGATACGTCTTATATTGCCGGCTAATCAATTTAGTTTTGTGAGATTTGGAAAAATTGATGGATTCAATTTTAATTCAATTAGCTCGAATAAAATTTGAAATTGGTTTGCTTCAATAAAATTGAAATATTGTGAAGTAGTGAGTCGAAACAGGCAAATACCTAACTCTTGAAAGAAAGAAGAGCGAGATAGGAGGTAGACAGAAAGATATAAAGAAAAATATCTAAATAAGAAAGAAAGAAGAAGAGGAGGAGGAGGAAACATGGCGTTAGAGAGGAGTTGAAAAGGGGGAATAAGGATGAGGAGGAGAAAAAGAAGGAAAAAAGAAGAAACAGAAGAAGAAGAAGAATAAAAATAAGAAATATGTAAAACTTTTTTATTTCTGTTTCTTGAGTTCCAGTATAGGACCTTAAGATATATGTATCAATGAAAATCGTGAATCATCTCTAGCTTTCTTGATTAAATCATTTTCTCAATTTGAACCTTGACAATATTTCCTCCCGATTAAAGTTTTCCGTTTTTGAGAAAATTGGAATCCTTGTAAAAATTTAGGGACTAGTTTTTATTGAAAAAGATACAGTATTGTTCTATAATAACTCATAGAATGCCAATAGATGTGTAATATCAGTTATCTGCTTAATTATTCAATATCTGAGTTTTTTCGGTAGGCCTATCTATTTTCATAAGAGCTCTGTAAATTCAAACATCTTATCAACATTTACACCATCAATGCTTGAATCGTAACCACATCATTCAGCATACTATCTTTATCTCTATCATAGTATCATATATTAATCTAATTATTCCTGATTGGTGATATTTATAAATTAGTTCATCTATTCTACAGGATACACTCATTGGTTAAAACAGACCAATGTCTATTACGTTTATTTTCCAAATCATGATGAATAATAAGTCCAAACCAAAGTTAGTACAGATAGAATCAATGTCTGTATGATAAATGTCGAAAATAAGCTATCGCACTAGAAATTGAAAAGAAACAGATTTGCCTCTCTTGCCTCTATGCCTCTCTATAATGCCTGTCACCTTGCACTTGTCTCTGAAATGTTAACTCTTTGGGAGAGGTCGGCGACTGTAGGAGTGAGGTGGGTCGGGGCGAAATTGCGCATGCGTGTGTGACTTGTGCAGCAATTTGGCGAGCCGAATCGGATGCCTCTGGACACTGGAGGTGTTCCATGGTACGATTAACCGCACGCAACCGGTACGCAATACCTTCAGAGAGTTCTATTCTGTCTCAAAAGCAAAGGATGAATGCGTCGCTTTGAAATACTGAGATGGACTAAGTGCTTGCTTAGTCGAGAGTGCTTGTTGCACTTTTTTTGAAGCATACTAGGAAGAGAACATGGATTGGAACGAAGAGAAGAATCAGAAAGAGTTTTATTGGAACATAGACAGGATTGAAATGGAGAGGAGAATCAGAAAGAGATATATTAAATCTTTACAATATAAGAGAGAAAAAGTAAAAAAAAGAAAATTTTATGGAAGACATTAAAAACAGAAAATAAGGAAGACGATTGAGCAGAAAGGAGTTGTTGATGATATAAGAGAGAAATTAATAGGCCTGATAAGGAGAGAGGATAGTATGAAGATACGTTGAAAGTTGTATTAAGTAGAACATAAGGAAAAGGTATACTGTAGAAAAAAAGACAATGATGTTGGAAAAGATTCAATTGTGGAGCTGAAGTTTCTGGGGAGGATTTCCGGATTATTTCACTATATTTATTACAGAGAAGATATAAAAGGAGATGTGAAAATGATTAAAGTAGTTGAATTAAAGAAAGGAGAAGAACGGATGATTAGTAGAGAAAATATGGCTAAGATGTGAACTGAACCAAGAAGAAAAACCATGAGGAGAATAATAATGAGAGGAGAACAAGACTAGAGGAGGAAGAGAATAAGATATAGAGGACGAAAAATTATTCCTGTTCATGGAGAGACAAAAAAATACACTGTATGAGAGAGAAAGAAGACGAAATGAGATATGAATGAGAAGAGAACTGGATCAAAGAGTTGATCCAGATCAATGAATTTGAATAAACGAAAATTTGAAGAAATTTGGGAGAATTTGAAGTGCGAAAATTTCAAAATACTTAAAAAATTGATTCAAACTAGAATTGCACAAAAAGGAAAATATGATGAAGAAAAGCAAGAAGCTGTAAAACAAGAGAAGAGAAGAGTCTGCTCTTGAGCCTGAAGAGATGAACCTAGATCAAATTTTTATATTGAATATTAGTAGCAATCAATAGCGAAATAGTAATAGTGATAAGTAGTATTATAAAATGAAAAAGGTTTGAGGAGGCAGAATACGTAGTGGAGGATGAATAGGATGAGCTGAGATATCTGTAGAATTGCGAACGTGTTTGGACAATTTTCGTGTAAAGTCCAACCGGACCTAGACAAGACGTGGAAGTTGATTGCAGTGTGAGAGAGTGACAGACATTTCTTTGTGTTTTGCCGGCTGACTGCAGGAGAACGGCTCAAATTCCACACTGACCTTGTCATGATTTTTAAGAGCACGCCTAGACCTAGACAATGTCAAGAGACAGCACGCACCTCTGTACTTGAAAAACCCTTTATGAAAGGTTAGGCTACGTACGTTGTGATTTTTTGTCAGTTGGATTCAAAATTGAGACTGCGTTTGTTTTTTCGGATGGTGATTTGGTTTAGATAGTTTTCTTGTGCTGGAGTTGCGAATTGTTTGTAAAACTAAAAATAGCAATTCATCAAATTTTTCAAATCTTTGTAATTTTTCAACTGCTGAAGGAGTTTGAATATAAAAATGCTTGAGAAAGTGACAGATACTCCACTGTCTGATAGTCAGCTAGTTCGTCCGCCAGTTTTGTTAATGTGATACAAGTTATACGAGAACTCACTGCGCCAATCGTGAGAAGTTTATTTCACTCCGAAAAATTC
Source organism: Sogatella furcifera (assembly GCA_017141385.1). Taxonomy (NCBI): domain Eukaryota; kingdom Metazoa; phylum Arthropoda; class Insecta; order Hemiptera; family Delphacidae; genus Sogatella; species Sogatella furcifera. The sequence continues at coordinate 7,595,053 of CM029548.1, read as the reverse complement.
TACCTCTTGTCAAGAAGTTCTTGATATCATTCATTTGTCAATTTTATTTATAAAAAGAGTAGAGATTAAAGAGTAACTCTTATTATAAATTGTGGGAGGTAGGATTAAAATATAGTAATTTACTGCTCTTTATTTGCATTGAAAAAGCGTGTTACTCCTTCTCCTAATTGTGAAAATTTAAATTTATTCTCCAACAGAAATTGAACTTATTCAATAAAGAGTACTGATATGAAAAACAAATGGCTGACAAATGAACGACACATTTCAAGATAATCTCCTCTGCTTCCTTGTCATCTTCTATTGCTTATTGTCTCCCAAAATCAATCACATAACTACAAAACTTTACAGTTGACGAGTTATTTTCTTGAAATAAAAACCTCTTCAATTAACTTTTGAGAATTCCTAGTATTTTCTAATCCAATTCGTCATTTTCTACGACAATAGTCTTCCAAAATCAATAACATGACTACAAAGCCATTCAGTTAACTTCTTGAAATGATGAACTTCCAAATTTACTTTCAAAACTCGCCAATTTCCGAACCAATTTGTTCGATACTAGGCTACATAAACTCCATCGATTGCAAATCAAATTCGATTACTGAAGTGTGCTCAAAGGTAGCCTACACGTGCCAAACCATCGCAGAAAAATTCAATTTCTTCCAAAATCTAACCCGAAGTATAACCGCAAATTATCATTTTGAGCCAATCGAAGATAATTCTGCGTTTCGTATTTTCTGACCGACGGCATATTTATTGAGCGATTAGGCGGGTATTATTCGGTAGTTTATGGAGACTTATTTGGTGAGCCCGTGCGCCAATACCATATATTACCAATTACCGGGACGCTAGCGTCTGATGTGATGTTTGCGGTTGGAAAGAAGAGAGAAAAGAGGATAGAATAGGAGAAAGAGGGAAAAAGAAGAAGGAACCAGTAGCTAAGAACAGCTGTAATTGTGATCTGCGGTGAGCGGGATAATTCACCTCACCGCTGAAAACTACTGTGAACCTCTGCATTACACACTAATGGATTTGCGGAAAAATTGCATCTCCCGAATATCTGCGGACGTTTATGCCGAAACCGCAAAACTGCTGGCATGATGCATCAGTCTATCAAACAAGCGACTGATAGATAAAATTGAGTCTTGCGATGCTGCTCAATTACAGATCCAACTACCGTATAATGGATGTACAGTACACGCAGGGTAAATATAGTCTGTCCAAGCAAAGAAGAGATTTTGAGAAGGTAAGAAAATGACTCCAGCTCGGTCAATATTAAGTAAAAAATTATCAATCCAATCTCAAGTTGCGGGAAACATTCTGATCCACAATTGGAGACCAAATTGATAATTTTTGAACCAATATCAACCGAGGTAGAGTCATTTCCCCATCTTGCCAGAATGTCTTCTTTGTTTGAACAGACTACAACTCTGCTCGATGACCTCAAACAACCTTTTAATGTCTACAACATTCGCTACTAACTTGTTTTCAGGAAAATAGTTGAAGTATAGGACTTGCAAGCAAAATGTTCAGCTCATACTCCACTCTTTTACATTTCGCCCAGCATTGATTACGATGAACTTAATAACATTGCAACAGCTTTATCCTGTTCAAGTGTTCTCCATCATTTTCTTCATTTCCTTCTTCTCTTCTTCTTATAATTTTTGTCTATTCTTCCCTTTTCTTCTTAAACCTTTCATTTAACACCTTTTCTCCCTTCTTCATTCACTTCTTCCATTCTCAATCGAAAAGGGTTCTTCATCTTCTTCTTCTCCTTCTTTTTCTTCTTCTTCTTCTTCTTCTTCTTCTTCTTCTTCTTCTTCTTTTTCTTCTTCTTCTTCTTCTTCTTCTTCTTCTTCTTTTCTTCTTTTTTCTTCTCTTCTTATTTTTTCTTCTTCTTATTTTTCTTCTTTTCTTCTTTTCTTCTTCTTCTTCTTCTTCTTCTTCTTCTTCTTCTTCTTCTTCTTCTTCTTCTTTTTTCTTTTCTGTCTTCTTCTTTTTCGTCTCTTCTGTTCCTATTCTCATAAATCTTCATTTCACACCCCTTTTGTCTTATCCCATCAGTTATTCTATTCCATTCCCCTTCTTTTTCCAGTCCTACCATTCGTAGTCCGACTTCTCCTTCTTCCCACTTATTCTTTTCAGTTCTCTTCCTTCTACTCCCCTTTCTTCTCCTACTTCTATAATAAATAATTTTCTTCCCCCCTTTTCCTTCCACTCTAATGTATCTTGTTCTTCTTCCTCTTTTCTATTACCTACGCTACTCTTTCCCTTCTTCTCATTCTCTTTATTTTCTTGTTCTTTCTATTTTCTCTATTCTTCCTGTTATATTATCTACTCCTCTTAATACTCTCTTTTCTATTCATTTCCTCTTTCCGCTTGTTCCAATTCTCACTCACTACGATCTTCTACATCATCTTTTCTTTGCCACTTTTTCCGTTTCTATACACTTCTTGTCTCCATTCTCATCTTATTATTCTGCTTCCATCTACACTTATTCTGGTTCTTTTGCTCCTTATTCATTCTCTTTTGCTCCTTCTCATTCCATTTTTCTATTTCCTTTTCTTCACCGTTCTTACTATTTCGAACCTTCACCCATACTTCTTCTTCTCCATTACTTCTTGTACACCATACATCACTTCTTCTTGTCCTCTGATACTCCCTCATTTTTGTCTTCTACTTTTCGTAGTATATCGTATCTCCATTATTTGCCGAGCAACGGGTAAGAATCTCTGTAATATGTGACCACAGCATGAACGATCATACTCAAATGTACTTAGAAATATTGAAATTGATATCTCAAGCTGTATTACACACGCCATTACATCAACATTCTGTTTACGTAGGTAATGTTTTGCAAATTTCAATTTTCCTTTGAAGGTAGATGTTATTACAACAAACTGTTGTTGGACTTTATTGAGGCTGAACAATTTCTTAGCCTATAGAGATAGTTCCTTGTATGCTGAATGGGAAGAAATTTTCCACATGAATGATAATGGTCTTGTAATGGTCTCTCCTAGACAAGCTCCTGGTTATACGATTACAGTATCAACAATATAATTTTAGGTGGTGTGATTATGAGAATGTGTTTGATAGAAAATAGAATCAAGTTTGATTTTGAATTATTCGTTTCATAGATTTATAACGTTCCTTGAGAGGAGTATCCTTGTTAATTCATTATCACCTTCTCTATGACTCTACTAAATACCGAACGACAATATCATTCTACTTGAATTATACTGTATGTAGATAAAAATATCGTGATATATTTAATATTTATTATTGAATTCTATTATTTTATTTTATTATTAAATTCTACTATCCTATTCTTTTAACTTTCAACTCAAAAATAAATGAAGTTGAACTGAATTTCTCACACAGGACTATGAATTTGAACTCTTTCAATATTCATTTTCAGCATACTATTAGGCCTAATTAGAAAAAAGTCTATGATACAGAAATATTTCATATTGCCCTCTCTCGAATATCGACCGCACTGCTGAATGGTTACATAGAGGGTAGATGGAATATCCATTGAACGTAAAACATTAATAGTAATAGGAATTGTGTTCAAAACATAATTTTGTCGCTAATGATCATCTACCATCTAGTCATCTGGTTAATTGTTGGAGGACTGATAACCAGGTGACTCTGGTTTGACTCACGACCGGGGCAAAACTCTTCAACCACAGCAAAATCACATAAACACGGCCACACCTTCATTCAGAGGAGGCGATGAACCGTCGGTCCCGACTACCTAAAAAGTAGTCATTATCAAGCATTCATCTCATTATCCACGCACAAGCCTATGAGTTCATGTGGGCTTCACCCTCATAAAATTATAATTACTATATGCAACCATCCAGCAGTGCGGCAGCAGCTTCGGAGTGGAGCTCGGTGCCCCGGTATTTATTATTAAATAGATTAATTTACAGAGATAAGTTATTATTGAAAAGTAGAATGTGAGTTTCATGTCGCACAAGAATCGATCAATTTTGATCTTATCACTCGTGGTATTTGCAGTAATTAAAAATCAGTTCTGATATACAATATGAAGCCAAATACTCATAGGCAGTCAATACTCAAACCCTACATCTAACTTGAGATTGAGTATTAATAAATAATTATTTCAATTATAATAATAACTAATTATTTATTTTTATTAAAAACTTCTCTCTTCTTCTTCTGCTAGTGCCTATTCGTTCCATATTGGCGATCAGTCTGACTATGGCTATCTTATTTTCAGCTATCCTGAAAAGTTCTGTTGTAGTCTTGGAGTACCAGGTACGCAGGTTTTTCAGCCATGATATTCTTCTTCTTCCTGGTCCTCTTTTGCCATAAATCTTTCCTTGGAGAACGGATTTCAGCAGGCCATATTTTTCTTCATTCCTTAAACTACTCTCAATTGCAAAAAAATTTCTCTCAATTGCAAAATATAATTAATTTCTGTTAATTGCTCACTCAATTGCATATCAATTTCCAAACTACATAATAATTATAATCATTAATGAAAAGTGGTCAATTTATTAACTCTCAAATGGAGACGCATTAAAGTACACATTACTCCACAACCTTTTCACTACTGTGATAGTATCTGAACCTCACTAGCAGTGTGGCTTTAGATCGGTCAATAAGTCTAAATCAAATGCAAAGAGCAGATCAACTAGATGAGCAGCAGTGCCACCGAAGACCATCCAGTCCCCTGAGTGGAAAACTCACTCACTCACTCACTCGCTGAGGAGCTGATCCTGTTGATAGGGGGTTGAGATGCGCCCCCCTTCCCCCAACACCCCCTGGAATCATGTCTGATGTTAACGAGAGTCTCTCTGCACGAGGCCCCGGGGACTCTTGATGGGGGGGGTGTTAGGGGGATTGTGAAGGCGCCCCTCGTTCGTGGAATTTGATTTCTGCGGAGAGTGACTCCTCACGACTTGTTGGTCACGTCCCCTGGGGGCGGGGAGGGGCTGCTTTGGAGGGGGACCCATTTCATTAAATTCTCGCCTCTCTACTATAGACTCCAATGAGAGTGGCGGGTGGTGAATGAATTCAATCAATGCTCAGCTCTGTTAGGACAGTTGGGGTGCTGTCTTCAAAAGCATAACGAATCAAGAACGATGTTAAAAAACAAGTTCCGCTGTTGTAGACCGCTCCAGAGTGTCCTAACAGAGTTAAACGTTGTTGACAGACGTTCGCCAACCGCCAATTTTCCTGGCGTTAGCTTTAGTAAGAGAGCGTCGTGCACTCAGAGTGCAATACGCGTCGACGTGACCCAATTGAAATCAATGCAAAACTATGTTGGACCCCGACTACGGGTGCAGTCTTATACGATGTTGTGTTTCTTCAGTTTGTTTAGCTTGTTTGGTTTGTTTTGCATTGCTGCTCGCAACGGCTATCTGATAGCAGCCACTTACCTCCCACCAAGGCGGGCCACCCCAACACTGTATATGAAATAACCAACTTGGAATTATTATGAGAGCTGAGAGGTACTTTCCATAATCAAGTTATGATGTTCGTTGAAAAGACACTTTTGAAGATTGGCCATGTATTCATTGTGACATACTTTCATCATTCCAAACCATGACAAAATTTCAATGTGTTGAATTTTCGTGCTTCAAATCCAGTCAAAATATAATTTTTTCGGCCATGGTGTAGTGATTGTGATGTGTTTTAGTTTGAGTAATGAGTAATGTTTTAAAATCAAAATTTGTGTTTAAAAATTACTGTCTCAGAATAACTATAACCAACATGGTTTTCCATGCTCTTATTTGTGGAAAATGAGGCTATATGGCGAAGTGGAACAATCCTTGGGTCTCTCCACTATTAGAAGTCATACGCTGGATGTAATATCTTGAATAGAATGTGAATATCAAGTGAAGCAATAATGTAACTTCCTCAAGAATCGTTCGATAGACTATTCATTGATTCATTGGTAGATTATTACAATCACTTGTCAAGCAGTTTTAAATGTTTGTTTTTGAGGGTGATGCCCACATGGGCTCTTGGGCCTGTGCGTGGGTAATGGGAAGGATGATGATGAGAGATGAATGGACCTACTGCTTTAGGTGGGTTCCGAACCACCGGGAAGAGATTTTTGAGGCTCATGAATTGAATTCAGAGGAACCGGTCACCGTTACAACAGTGGTGGTAGAGGCACGTCGCTTATCTAATCTCACCGATTAGACGCTCTCTACCACTGGGACAAACCGCTTCCCAAGTGTGTATTTCAATTTAATCAAGATTATTGCAATAGCTTGATAATTATTATAAGGAGTGAATGGTCAAAATCTTTGAGCATGTGGTTACAAAGGAGACATTATAATGTATAGGAAGTTTCTAAAAACTTTAAATGTTTGTGAAATAGAATATGCAACCCTTAGTATAATTCCCATTCAATTTGTACATAATCACTTATTACTCCAGTTAATATTACTCCGAAAATTGGTTTCCAATACTGTAGTTGAGAAAGTTGATTTTCCAATTGTTTTGTATCTCTTAATACACATTCAATATGTGAATGGACTATATTAGGAACTACCAACTTACTATGTATTGCTATATTTAGAGCCGGAAGTTGTTTGCTCATAATTCGGAAACTAGGCATATTAGGCCCTACGTAATATCATCAATCAGCTGTTAGTAGCAAGAGACAGACGAAACCACACAACTTTTTAGCGTCAACCAACGCGAAATGTTGAAGTGCAACACGTCATCTCCAGATTGAATGCTAGATTAATTGCAATAATAGAAAAGCAAATCACCCGTGAACACTTGTGTCAAGTCTAGTCTACTTCACACAATTTTATCTAACTTCATTATCGGAACACAGTGTATTCCCTACATTATACCAACTACGCAACTCCGGAAGTTACATAAATTACCTCGTCAAATCTCGTCTCTTATTGAAGAGCACTTCTTGTCGCATGGCACGGGTGATGAGAGAGGTGCTCTAACGTGCTTCTTACCATAGAGACTAGAGAGCTCAATGGATCGACTAATTTGTCGCGATTCGACTATTCATTCATTCATTTATTATCGAAATGAGAGCAGCTTTACTGCAATGTATGTAACTTCCAGCTTGGTTTGACACGTGAAAGGTAGAGATACAATGTATGCCAAGTCGAAAGTTGCGTCAAATAGAGTGTAACCTAATAATCAACGAGGGAAGTGTAGAATAACAGTCGACTGATGCATTTATAAGCGGACTGAATGGATGAGTATGAATTGCATTAGAATGATTCTGGAGGGGTTGCAACGGGAGGAGGTTAAACTAGAGGCAAGCTTTCCTCCATTACACCCCATTGTAACTTATCGAATCAAACCACCACTTGTTGCATTCAATGGCCGTTAATATTTCATGTGCAATTCTTGGGTTTAGCTGTGAACTATTTATTCACGAGATTAGGCTACTCGTACAATACTGTTTAGTGGTTGAAGCATAGAACAAGTCTAATACTTCTCTTCTTCCTTATTTCTATTAATTGATAGGCTATTAGAAATAGATAAATGAAACTTGAAAACTCGAATTATACAAAAATTTTGTCTTCCGAAAGTGAGAAGTATGAAACATCAATTTAGAATAATTTGGAGGGTTGTTGTAATACTTGAAAAATACGAGTGATATTAATTAAAATAGCATCAAATTTAAATCAACTTGCGGATGTACTTTGAAGTTCTGTATTGATTTACTTGGAAGATTTAATATGTACTTTATTAGAAATCATCAATATTATGAGAAAGTTACTCATGCCTTGAAGTACTCGTGAAGTACTATGAAGTACTCATGTACTTCACCACAGACTAATAATTAATCATTTATAGATTATATCACGAAGTAAGGGTAGTTTCCGAGTTATGAAAACATTTCCTGCTGTAGATAGCAATGAGTTGAAGGCAACTCAGGATGCCTTAGGCAACTTAGGATGAGTTGAAGGAAGTTATTAGAAATAATCAATATTATGAGAAAGTTACTCATGTCATCAACTCGTTGCTATCTACAGCAGGAAATGTTTCTCATAACTCGGAAACCACCCTTACTTCGTGATATAATCGATAAATAATTAATTATTTAGTCTGTGGTGAAGTACATGGAAAATGGGCCATGTAGTATTGAAACTCTCAATAATGGGGAAACATTGATCTAGAAAGTATTAATATCTAGCCGAACGTTCGGTTCCAGGTTTTTGCTTATAACTCGGAAAGTACGCGTAGCAGGATATATCTGAGACTAATAAAATACCAAATACAAGCGTATTGTGATTTCATATTCTCATCATAATTCAACATTACATACTAGCTCTAATCATTATATTTATATATTTTCAAGTAATATATTGTCAAAATAATGGTGCAATTTTTGCAAAAATTTTACACACGGTTTTTGGAAAAAATGTCACGATTTTTGGATCTTATGGATCATATCATCAATTCCTGCATAATCGTAAATCAATCATCAATTATATCATAGTCAATTATTTGAATTTTGCTTATTACTTTTAAATAAATTTTAATAAATTAATGAGGATAAAAGTACACTTTTAAAATATTAAAATTTTAGTAGCCTTAAGAAAAAACAAGTATTGGAAAATGGCTAATCAACCCAGTTTAGTTTTATATTGTATGATTTCATGACAAAAGTAATATGACTTAATATAACAAGATAGAAAAGGAAGGTGTTCTCACAAGATACTGTATATGATGCTAATATGATGTATTGATTCTGATTGAAGTTGTGTTGATAGTGAGAGCTTGTAGCCTACATGGATTCTCACTCACCTATAATATTTCAATAATCAACCATAGTGATGCATCTAACACTAACTAGACATTATTTATCTTCCACTAAGCTCCATTTGATTCGGGTCAGGTAGTCTGTCCAAGCAAAGAAGACATTCTGGTGAGCTGGGAAAATGTATCCAGCTCGTTCAATATTGATTTAAAAATAAAAAATTTGACCTCAAATTGTAGAAAACATTCTTCTCTACAATTTGAGATCAAATGTATAATTTTTGAACCAATATCGACCAAGCTGGAGTCATTTTCCCATCTTGCCAGAAAGTCTTCTTTGCTTGGACATACTATATACGTCATGCCGTTCGGCTCATCAAAGCTGATCGTGTTTAAACTTAAACCTGATCAAGAACATGATCGATGATTAAAGTTATGCAAGCCGTCAATTCCATCGGTCACGATGTTTGTCTTTGCAATGCAGAATTTTGAAATGAGTAGATATTCTCCTGAGAAAAATATGGCATATGAATGCGACCAACAAGGATGCTATCATGATGAAACAATCATATTCAGTGATATTTAGTTTTCACCAGTAAATTACTAGTGATGTGAAAGTATTGTATTATTTTGTGTAAAATTCTTGTATTCGCTAATCAATAATCATACTCCAACAATAATAATATCGTCTTGCGCACTATGGGTGTTTGATTATATTATGATTATATCCTCATCTCAACTGGAACTTGATTCATCACTACAGAGCTTCAATACGAATTTAAATAGTAAAAAGTATAATATCATCAATTTGAAGAGATTGATAAGATTGTAATTTAATTAACTTGATCCATACCTCATTCACGATAATTTGAGGCAGAGTAAACAAACTCATCCAGGGATCCAGGGTGGCTGTGATGATAAACCATAGCAACGATACGACACAGCCCCGACAAAAAATTGCGAACTCAGACGCACACATACGCATTGCCAATGCTATAACGTGTCTCTGCTACGTCATATTTTATTGGTTATGGTTTGTCGTGGCTAAGGTAGCCACCCCATACTTACACCTACTCAGACGCAGAAGATTTATTAATTTTGTCTCAAGTCATCGTGTATAGGGTATAGGCAACATCAGCTGTTGGAGCGTGAAAGAAGGAGACGGAACCGCCTAACTTTCAGACGTCAGCTACTAAACAACCAAACACAACATTGCCTTTTCGGACGTTTTCCAGGCTTTCCGTTTAAGACGCGCTCTTCTTTTCAGGTAAAAACGCTTTCTACCACCGTCTCTCTCAATCTCTAACACACACTAGACATTGTCCGGTTTTTCCAAGCACACTCAAATTTGAGGGACCCTGGAGTTTACTACATTTCCTATACTTATCATAGAAAATTTCAGCTGTTCATCAAAATTTGAGGGTCCCTCAACTTTGAGTGTGCTTGGAAAAACCCGGCATATATCTTTCTTTTCTCTATCTTCTTCTTCTTCTACTACTACTACTACTACTACTACTTTTACTACTACTATTACTACTTCTTCTTTTTCTCCTTCTTCTTCTTCTTCTTCTTCTTCTTCTTCTTCTTCTTCTTCTTCTCCTTCATCTTCTTCTTTTTCTTTTTCTTCTTCTTCTTCTCCTTCTCTTTTTTCTTCTTCTCCTCCTCCTCGTACGGTTGAGTGTTAATGGGAGGGATATCCTTGCATGCATATCCTTCTCCAAGAATGGACATCTTTGTCCAAACTTTGCCATTTCATGTAGATACACCACTATCATATTATAACAGTAAGAATATTAGATCCTATATATCTGTAATTTAGTAAGTTCCTTGCATATGTATTTCTTATTTGACCAATCGTGTAATTAGATTTATATTTAGTTTTTAAAATCTAGGATTTAAGATCGTAAATCTGTACCATACTTGAATAAAGTGAATAATCTAATCTAATCTAATCTCTCGATTGTAATTAGTGTAATTTTCATTTATTTTTATTCTCACAGCATGGGATTTGAATTACTGTATTATGTAATCTACATGAATAAAGTGATTGAATCTTCTTCTTCTCCTTCTTCTTCTTCTTCTTCTTCTTCTTCTTCTTCTTCTTCTTCTTCTTCTTGTTCTTCTCCTTCTTCTTCTTCCCTTCTTCCTCCTTCTTCTTCTTCTTCTTCTTCTTCTTCTTCTTCTTCTTCTTCTTCTTCTTCTTCTTCTTCTTCTTCTTCTTCTTCTTCTTCTTCTTCTTCTTCTTCTTCTTCTTCTTCTTCTTCTTCTTCTTCTTCTTCTCCTTTTTCTTCTTCTTCTTTTTCTTCTTCTTCATCTTCTTCTTTTTTTCTTCTTCTTCTCCTTCTTCGTCCCCCTCTTCTTCTTCTTCTTCTTCTTCTCTCTATCTTCCCCCTTTCTTCTTCTATCATCACTCTCCATTTACAATATTCAACCATCTATTTCCTCCTCCTTCTCCCATCCTTGTCCAATGATAGACAATAACAGATAGAGAAGAACATCACAGTCAGACGTCATGCTCCAATTTCCACGGCAAATTGCAAGCCGACCAGACTGCACTGTGACATCACAAAAACAACCATAGCTTTGAACAATAGCTACAGTACAACAATAACTACAGTAATATCAGCATGCTTTGAACAATAGCTATATAACTAGAATTTGAGCCACAGTTATATAGACTGGTAATAAATAGAAGACATTCTGACGAGATTGGAAAATGAATCCAGCTCGGTAAACATTGAATCAAAAATTATAAATTTGGTTTTAAATTGTAGAAAACACTATGCTCTACAATTTGAGACAAAATCCATAATTACTGAATCAATATCGAACGAGCTGTAGTCATTTTTCCCTCTTGCCAGAATGTCTTCTTTGCTCGACCAGACTAGGGGGCAAGCTCTGTGTTGCTCTTTGTCGTGGCAGCAACAGAGTCGAGCGACAAAATTGCCGTTGGGCGACAAATCACATCGCATCACGTCAAATCATGCGTTGAGTTGCGGTGAAAATGCATCCATGATGCTCTGTGAACTGCAGTCGAATAATCGCTGTGTTATATCAAAGCGATGGTACACTTGCATTCTCTTGTAAGTTTGGTATTGGTGTATAATGTATTCCCTATGAGAGGCTGATGTTACAGGTTGATATTCTCTATCACACAATAATTATGAAATTATAATGAGAAGTGACAAAAATACAAGATCATATTTTTTTATTGTCATAATTGAAATTTAATGATATGTCATTATTATCAAATTTTTCATTTGTAAGTTTGTAATAGAATCTGGCCTAATAATAATATAATTACCGACCTGAGGCCGTCATCATACGGTTGTAATATGGTGAAAATTAAGTTGTGATATTATTGAATTTCTATTTTGTGTGTGTAATAAATAATGATTTTTTCAGGATGATGAACTTTTAAATATTCGATATGAACTTTGGTTTTGACAAATTCAATTGTAATAAATCCAGAATTGGTAACGTTGTTATGTAATTGCTAACTTGCTGCTTAGCTGTCATAATTAGTGCAATTTTCGTGCATTTTCCAAGTACCAGTTTCAATTTCATGTCGGAAAAGCTACTGTATTTGGGAATGGTACGAACCCTGGACTTTTGGCTGTTCCACTTAGAATAGGCTCAGCGCTCGTGCAGGCGACCGGGTGTCGTTGGAGGGGGCAAATTTTGAGTGGAAAAGCGAGAGTTCGATTCCAAACACGGCCGAAAGCAGATCGGAAAAATGTAGTTAATTATTGAAAAAGCCTCGGCTCTCTAGATGGGTTGTCCATGTAGAGGGGTTAAAAGTGACATATGAAATAAAAGTAATCTAGAAGTTGTAGGGGTTTTAGTTTCAGTTTAAAAGTATTTAAAATTTCAGTTTTAGTAGAGTGTGAAAGTGGTTGTGTATCTTGTGATTCAAAAATTATTATGGTGAGTGCCAAACTTTTGTTGTAGTTTTCTAGCTCAAATTTAAATTTAATTAGTAGAACTTTGACCGGGGCCTTAACGTTAAGTGGCAGGTTAGCAATGTTTTCAAAAGTAATTTGAAGGTCTACATTTGTTTTAAAAGATTAACACTGTTCAAATCGAATTGTTCTGGTTGTTAACATGATATTTGACAATTTCCTATTTGTTTTGCTAAATTCAAATTTTAATTCAAAAATAGTATATCTCGGCCCAGCCATTACACGGTAATACCTTATAAATTAAATCGTATGAAAAGAGCTAAAATCCATCATTTCTATTCCTCTTTTCTGCCTCATCTCGTTCCTTGAAACAGTAAATTTACTCCACCAGTCTTATCTATTTCTTCTTCGCACACACTTTATCCCTGGCTGCAACCAACTATTTTTTCAAGTGCATATCGACCTGTGGTCGTCATCACGGCCCAATAGCCCTGCCAAACGGTAAGGTGCATAGTACGGGTTAGACCCTGTTAACCCCACAAGCTCAAGAGTACCTACATCAATCCAGATCTGTACTAGTCATAGTGTACACATACATAGTCATACTGTGAACTAGGATAGGTGCAAGTACATTGGGCTTAACATGCCTATAGTAGGGGGCCGTCGTACAAGTGCGTTCATGCACATAATAGCTGGCTGGCTGGCTTTAGTCTGTTGGAATAATTGGCCTACAGTCGTGATACAGCGACTCCCTCAACTTCAACAATCCCTTCCAACTTCTTCCTTCTCCTCCTCTTCTTCTTCATCATCATCTTCTTCTTTTTCTTCTTTTTCTTCTTCTTCTTCTTCTTTTCTTCTTCTTCTTCTTCTTCTTCTTCTTCTTCTTCTTCTTCTTCTTCTTCTTCTTCTTCTTCTTCTTCTTCTTCTTCTTCTTCTTCTTCTTCTTCTTCTTCTTCTTCTTCTTCTTCTTCCTCTAGAATCACCCGTTTTTTTATTGTAGAGCACTTCACTTATTCCGTGGCCACGAGCCGCCAGTGCTATGAAACTTAAGTTATCCCAAACTCAGAAACGGAGAATTCCACTTGAGTTTCATTCTCATACATGTATCATCATTTTTGTCAAACCATCAGCTCAATTCACTTTAAATTCAATCGTTTGTTTCTCATACTCAATTTCCGTGCTTCACCATTCTTTTTCTTTCTTCTTTACTCCTATATTTATTCACTTACATTTCATTCAGATAATCAGTCCTAACAGAGAAACATTGTTGTATTTTTTCTAATAATATAATTTTAGCGTTTATGTTTATCCCTTTTCTTGAATGATCACAAATTCTCAACTCCATGAATTTATTATAGTTATTATACTTTATGTGTATCCATTCCTGTTTAAAGTTTTATTTGCACATTCAATTGCAATCGTATGCCAAGTATACACTCCGGGTGCATTCATAGTGGGTAAAAAGATGAAGAAGACGTTCATTGAACGCTCATTTCCATTTATTTAATTGTGTTTGTGAATTTAATAGTGAATCAGTAGTAATTGATTCATAAATATCAACTTTACTGACATCGACTCATCTTCATCTACATCTTCTAATCAACTATGAATGCACCCTTGACATACGACTAATACTTCATCTACGATGCAACCTTAATCTACGTGCAGCCTGTAGGAATTTAAATTTTACACTAACCTTCGGGTCCGTTATTTTTCCTAGGGTAGGAAGAATTCACCTTGATCTGGCTCGCCTCAGATTGTCTGGTAGAGCATTTGGTTACACGTCGCACTTGACACTTAAATTTTCTTTTACGAATATTCACATTTAATTTCACAGCATATAATCACTTTTTCGACTGCTTCTCATTGCCCGCACGAGAGAGAGTGGTTCCAGAAGGGATCAAACTAAATGAGTCATTGGAAAAGATCATTGGAAAATACATTTTTGGGGATTACAAATATAATAATTGTAATATAATATTTCATTACATTCCTGGCATGCCAGTGACAGCTGAACAATTTGCCGGTTTTAACAATAAGATAATCTTGAACTGTAAACAACACTGATAAATTGAGGGTCATGTTGCCCACTATTATTCTTACTAGAATGCCAAAAATTGTATAATGGAACAATAAATAATCAATTTTTAACGGTAAAGAATACATTTTTCGACAAATATGCAGGTGAGTCCTCTTATCTTTATTATCAGGTTGACGCTGATTATCGAGAGTTTATCTTATTTTTGGCTCAATTCTGAAATGCAATCTCACAACCCTTAATACACCCTAATACTTCACCTAACACGTTGCAATCTAGAAACTAAGCTGTGAAGCCTTGCTGTTATACACATGAATAAAGAAATGCAATATTTCTTGGCAGCGCATGCTTTGTTCATCATTTGGCCGATCTGTCCTAGGATCATAGGAGCATAACAGGCCGGCTGTCGTCTTCGTGATCGTCATTATCATTTTTATCGCCCTTCTCTCAGCCATTATCAGCCATAACCGGCCACGTTTAATCTCTTTTCTCATGAGATGAGTCGTTGTCTGGCCTCACTATTCGCGCTCACAGCTCACGGATCGCTAACGAATGAAAAAGTGCAGGAAGAGGAGGAAGAGGAGGAGGAGAAGGAAGAGAAGGAGGAGGAGGAGGAGGAGGAAGGAGGAGGAGGAGGAGGAGGAGGAGGAGGAGGAGGAAGGAGGAGGAGGAGGAGAGAGGAGAGGAGGAGGAGGAGGAGGAGGAGAGGAGGAGGAGGAGGAGGAGGAGGAGGAGGAGGAGGAGGAAGGAGAAGGAGGAGGAGGAGGAGGAGGAGGAGGGAGGAGAAGGAGAAGGAGGAGGAGGAGGAGGAAGAAGAGAAGGAGGGATGGATGAAGGAAAATAGATAGGCCTATACATGAAAAAATATGGTAAAAATATAGAAAATATGGGCAAACTTATAGAAAATCATGAGGAATGAGGAGGAATCAGTGAAAAGAGGGGGAGGAAGGGAGGAGGGAGGATAGGTAATTGAGGTGTAAAAGAAAAATAACGGGGAAATGTAAATTATTAGAGAACTGAGTAGAATATTCTTCAGTAATGAATGATAAGGATTGTCATAATCAAATAAAGGCCTTTATTGTACATTTCAAAGTAATCATCACATAATTTCAGTACACAGTATGTAATTGTCGGCAGATCTCCATGGCAAAGTGCCGTCAGGATAAGGATTCTAATTATGCACAATATCATTTTCATTCCTAGGCAAATCTGTTGTAGGCTACTATAGCTATATAATGCAGGTTTCAATCACCTTCACCATTATCTCTCAAATTGCTCAAATTTTTTAAAATCACCTCAACAAAACGAGCCAATTTTAAAATTGTTGGTGTATTTGAATCGTTGTAGTCTCATGTAAATGTGGAGGAGCAGTTCAGGGCATAAGCCTTTTGCACTCACACAAATTCATTTTTGAATAAATTATTGAATTAAAATTTTTATTCTACTTTCTTAATCCCAAATATTATTCACAATCTATTCCTCTAAATAGCCTACAATAGTAATTTGTAGAAATAAAGCAGAATGACGGTGGATGAGATGATTCAGTCTGAATGTGAAGTTGAACACTACTAGTGTATGAAATATGGATGTTGAGTGAATTGAATACACGAATTTCAAAACTTTGAGAATGTGAGTGAGTGCACGTTTCTCCATGTGTTAGAGTTGTCCGAGATTGCTCATTTGTTAGCAAGTGGAGTGGCCATTAGAAAATTGATGGGAGCAAAATGCAATCGAGTTAATTACCATTGGGATTGGAATTGTTTGTTTAGTTTTGATGATATTGAGTGGAATGTCGGGACTGGACAGAGCACAGACGACTGAGTATAAAGTTCAACACACAAATTAGATCATTTGTCAATTCACAATTTCACAATTAGATTACATTCTCGCACGTTCAATAACTAATTATCAGCTATTATTTTGTGAACTAACTTATCTTTTAATATTTATTTATTGAATTGTCATCATTTAGGCGAAGTTAGAGTTTCAATCTGATCATGATTGTAATGTTAAGTTTGATGACCTTATTTTGTCACATCTGAATTTTGATGAAATGAGAGAGACTATTTTAAGTTGTTTCAAAATTAAAGATGTCAAAAAGATACTTCTGAATAATGTTATAGTAAGTGAATTGAAATCTGTCTCCAATACTGCAGCAGGATTAAAAATATTGTGGAAAATCGAATAAACGTGTTGACGAATATAAAAAGGAAAATGATAGATATTGTCAAATTACATAGACTTTAAATAAGACTATGGTTTGGTGTAGGCTATATTTTTGCATCATTGACTGTACATTCTTACCAAAAAACAATTATTCATCTTTAAAGGTAGATTTTCATTGAAATCTTAATTCTTTCTAGTCTTTAAAGAATCTTATATAGTCTTATAACCTTTAGAGTCTTCAAAGTCTCTATAATGAGAGTCTTTTTTAAGAGTAGATAGTCTTTGGTGGTACTTGTTTCCTTTTTCATGAAGTCGCCAATGTTTAAAATCACAGACGCTCGACATAATAGGCAATGCACTGAAATATAATAAAACGTAAATAATGATTAGGAACACGACTCTTGCGAGTTGTGTCGGCTTTGGACGCCCCATAAGATCGGGCGTAAATCAGTGCGTGACCATGCTTAGTGCGTGAGCGGCGCTCGTGCGTTGCCCGTCAATAATTCACACAGTTATTGCAAATACACTCTCCCATACACTCTCTCTTTCCCTCTCTCTTCAATAACATCTCTTTAACTCTTTAAACCTGAGTCTCTTTGTTCGTTTTTATCAGGACCGTGTTTCCTATTCCTACACTAAATACCACCTTCCTCTCTCTTTCTGCCTTCCTCATCTTAAATCAGAGTGTCCACGCTTGTATTTCCTTTGAAGGAGATGGAATAGATAGGAATTCATATTTCTATGATGTGACGAAGTTTGAACGGTAATGTCTACTCTATCACTTGTCAACAAAATACAAGTATCTCAGGAATTCAGGATTGAGGTATTAAACTATCAAATTAAACGATCGAGTATGAAAATCATGAAACGAACTATTTATAGGTGTAGTCTGGTCGAGCAAAGAAAGCATTCCTTGAATGGGATTATTTTAATTTTGACTGCTGGCAGCATTGAAAAGTTGTCATTCTGAAGGAATGTTTGCTTTTTTCAAGCAGACTATTCAAAAAACATTTTTCTACACAGCACTCTTAATAATAAATAATTGCCTTACGTAGTAATTACTTAATATAAGTAATTTTCTCAATAACGGAACATGCTTTGGCATCTGATGAGACATTTCCAATAATTGTGAATAAGGGTTAAAAAAATTCTAATAATTAATGCAACTACTAACTTCTCATAGATACAATACTTTTCAATTTCATAATGACCTTTCAGTTTGAATGCTCCAATTTCATATTCTATAATAATTATACATAATGTATCCAATTGAAAGACAATTGAACCATGCAGCACACCCAGCTTCAGGTATAGGTGCATATTATGATTCTTCCCTTTATGACCAACTTATGACCTGATGACCATAGAACTTTGAAGCCGTAATCACCCGATCAATTCACCTGTTCCAGAAACATCGCCGACGCCGACTCAATTTCAATTATTCGGTGCGTGCGTGATAAGTGATTCATTGGCGCGGCGCGGCCTTGGCTTGGACGCACGATATAGTTGCAGAGCAACACGCACACACTCCTCGTTTTGCGCCATTTTATTCGCCCGGCCATCACGCTAACAAAGAGTCAAAACGTCCGACGTTTTTTATTGCCCTCCCTAGACATTAAAAACGTGCAATCTAGTTTGCCGATACTTTGTGTCTAGCTAGGCGAACACGAGAAGGTTCGTACTATTTGCGCATATTTCTTAGGGTAGAATCAGCGATCACATAAAACAAATATATTACTTAAAGTCATATAGGCTATTCAATCATTGTTCAATGTGTTGTTGGGAAAAACCAGCTACATAGAGAAATTCTGTTTCTCCATGGTAAAACTTTCCCAATTACATTATCGTATAGCTTTGGAAAAACTATACCCTATTCACGATCACTTGAGACGAAATGAACAAACTTTTTGCGCGTGTGTGCGTGTAAAGAGAGGTATTACTTTATACGACGATCGGCCGCAGTCAAACAGCTGCAGCCAATCACAGCTCTTGGCTTTTCCTTAAGGTCAAACAAAAATAGCTACCTGTACATCCAAAACGTTTCTTTATTTCGTCTCAAGTGATCGTGAATAGGGTATAGGGTTTTTTCTTGAGACTGTTGCTCACATCTAGGAGTTTGCGCGGGTGATGAGATGGGTATAATGAGATGGATGGTGATAAGAGGAAACTATTATTTTCAAGGTAGACTAACCTAAGGTAGTATAAACCGACAGTTCAGAACCGCGAAAATACTTTGCGAAAATATTCAGTGCATTATACTCAGTACTTGGTGCATTACTGCGAGGGTGAAACGAAGTATTGCATAAATCGCCTAAAAGTTATCAAATGTTAAGAGTAATCACATTTTGTTCAGAGCACGTTCACAATGTTCCTGTTTCAGAATGCTTTATGAAAAATAAAAATGTATGATTTTAAAATAACTACATGTTCTGTTTAGTGTAAGTTCGCTTTTCTCCTGTTTCACAAGACTTTTAATTTCTATGAAGCAATTAAATTTATGATATTTGAAATGTCATATTCTGTTCAAAGCGAGTTCACCTTTTACAAGTTTCACAAGAAAATCTGTGATTATCGAATAACCACATATTCTGTTTGATAGAAAATCGCTATTTACCTGTTCTAAAAGCTTCTATAAAACAGGCTTCTGTGAGAGCTCCACAAGAGTTTAGTTTGATCGAGCAAAGAATACATTCTGGCAAAATAGGAATTGACCAGCTCGGTCAATATTGATTCAAAAATTATAAATATTATATTGAGTCCAAAGTTATAATTTTTGAACCAATATTGACTGAGCTTGTGTCATTCACCATTTTGCCAGGATATCTTCTCTGCTCGACCAGACTATAGAAATCAACCAATCAATCGAATCAAATCATCGCAGTCACTGATCGGTTCCTCATACCGGACATAACAGGCAGGCTGCAAAGCAAACCTCGCTCTTTCAGATTCTCACGGCTGTAGCTTATAAGTATTGGGCGCATTTTTCGTTCGCGATTTAATCCCATCGAGCCGCCGCCACCATTATTTCCGCCAGCACACGGA
Source organism: Sogatella furcifera (assembly GCA_017141385.1). Classification (NCBI taxonomy): domain Eukaryota; kingdom Metazoa; phylum Arthropoda; class Insecta; order Hemiptera; family Delphacidae; genus Sogatella; species Sogatella furcifera. The sequence goes on along the minus strand of CM029548.1, from coordinate 7,575,184 downwards.
CACCATAAAACAAATCACGAAGAAAAGAAAGAAGGAAAGAGAATGGGAGAAGGAGAGAAAGGCGAAGAAAGAGGGCGCAGGAGGCCTTTCTGCCATTTTCCGATCACGAGAGCGCTCACGATTATTAAACGGTCGGACGAGATTCTCTTCTGCTGTTTACACAAACGGTGCAAGACTGGCTGCACTAGTATACCTATATATACTAAAAAAATTCCGTTTAAACGTGAAGAGCTATATCTAAATCTACTACTACGATTTATCCGTTTAGAGCTGAAAAGCTATATCTGGTTTTATATTGGATATCTCCTGTTCTAGCGGCAATCATGTTATAGGCCGGCTTATTTATTATTGTTTATTAAATATAGATATATGTATTGGAGAGGCGGTGATCTTGTCTCATCTCTTTTGAAAACAGCCTCAAGCTGCGCATGCGCTAAGAAGCTGTAAAGACGCTTGTAAAGAGAGTCAGTCGCTGATGGAGATGAACTTGGAACGGTATGGTTCTAAGTTCAAAGAGAGAATGGGAGTTTGTGAAGAAGAAAGATTGATAGAAGATGGTGGATCTGTCTCACAGGAATATGTTTCCGTTTATAAAAGTGATGTTTTGGGGTGGATAATGAATATTCATGATCAATAGCAATCAATAATTTATTCTTGGGTCAATTTGTCTGGTACTAGCAGGCAGGCTCGCTTCGCTCGCCTTCTCCGCCTAGCCAGGTGGCTCCGCCCCCTGGACCCCCGCCAGTATCGGCAGTGTGAGACAAACAGGCTCGCTTCGCTCGCCTGCAAATTCCGTTCAGAAGGGTTCGAAATTTATTGAACACAGCATTTATTGACCTAATCTAGACCTGTTTACCAAATTTCAACATTTTTTGCCAATTTGTTCTCGAAAACCTAAGAAGAATTCCAAAAAATAGTAAAACGCTAATATTGAGCGTAACCTTGGGAAGTATATCAGACATTGCTTGAATCATCATTAAATGTTTTCTTAATTACTCCATCTATAATCTCGCTGAACCATTGAATTTACACTAAGGATTGGTCGTATCAAGGCGGAAGATATGCAACCCGCAATACATCTACAATTTTGAAAACCTGATTACTGGCGTAATCTTGAACGGATTTCAAAAATATTTCAACACAACATTTCTAAACCTTATCTGAACCTGCCCACCAAATATCAACATTTTCTACCGATTGGTTCTCGAAAAAATTGAGAAAACGCCGAAAAGCTATAGAAAAACTCAATTGTTTAGCGTATCCCTGAAAAGTTTTTAAAATCCGTTCTTAGCGCGCATCTAAACGTCCAACTGAACATGCCTGCCAAATTTGAACGCATTCGGTTCATTGGATTTTTAGTTCTGGTGATAAATGAATGAATGAATGAATGAATGAATGAATGGATGAATGAGTGAATGAATGGATGAATGAATCAGTCAGTGCCATTTCGCTTATATTTATCTGGTATTTGAGGTATAAGTCCTATTCTAATTAAACATGTTATTTATCCTACACAAAGACAAATAAATGTATAATGATCATTACACGTTGTTGATAAGAAATAAGGATTACCATTTAACAACGCAAGAGGTACCATGAAATCACAAACAATTGAAGCCCCTATACTAATCAATAGATTAAGAATAATTGATAAATGATTGAAGATTATTGTAAACGCTTTACTCAATGATTGAAGCCTATCAAAAACTGTTCACGTAATAGAATAATGTATCCTATTCTGTTTTCTAGACATATAGAAATCTATACATTTAAAATTGACTTAGGAAGTGTGTATACTTCTAATCTGTCGATTTATATCTCGCAAGAAATCTGTCTCAGGTGTCAGGTATGATAGCCTACCTACGATAAGAATAGCATAACGCATCACCTCCAGGCCTTCGAAAATCATCCACCCAACAACTTCCATCCACCTTTTACGAGACCCCTACCTCACACACATACGCACAATTCCTCCTCTGAGATGCAAAGTCAGTCAGGATGACGTTGTAGTCTGTCCAACCAAAGAAGACATTTTGGCAAATGGGGAAAATGGCTCAATCTCGGTCAATATTGATTCAAAAATTACAAATTTGGTGTCAAATTGTAGGAAGTACCCTGATCTACAATTTTAGACCAAATTTGTAATTTTTTAGCCAATATTGACCAAGCTGGAGACATTTTCCCATTTTGCCAGAATGTCTTTTTCGCTTGGAAAGACTATAGCATCATGTAAACTTGATTCACAAAGTTACATTTGCCGTTTATTGGTGTATATTATCAGAGGACGGCTGACCAAGTTTGCAAGGCAGTTGGTCAAGCTAACAAGGTTATGTCGACCATTTCAGTGTAACTCCCGACTTGGCTTAGCACGTGTTAAGATTGGAAATATAATGTATAATATAATCGAAGGTTACACCGAATAAGCCCGAAGCCTGGTCAAGGCATAAGCCCGACTGAGATTGAGTCCTGTGGGAGATTCTCAGCGCAAGACACTAGCTAATTAGGTTAATAGGCTAGCTAGCTGAGACGATTTCGCCTGAGGGCTGCCGGGCTTAGGGCCCAGTAAGGGTTAGCCCTTGGAAAGCAAAGCTTCCCTAAGGCTCCATTCTGGTCGGGTCAGCCCTTCTGGTTAGTTGGGCCTGATCTGCCCGCAAGTCACATTCTCTTCCTCATCACTGAGTTAGTCTCCAGACTTGGATGAAAGCCAACTAGCATTATCCATATGGTTCCCTCTCATCCATATCGTCCTTATGGACATATTCTTATGGAAAACCCCTTACTAAGGTTTGATGGATAGATAGAGCTTCATTGAATGCTCTGAGGCTGAGGCCGCACTGCCGGTAGGTAGAGCGTGAAGGGTGGAGGGTAGATGGTAAATCTATACAACATACACACCATCCACAGTAATACATCGTATGAATGGTATGTGTTCAGCCGCCATCTTGAAATTCTTAAATATGGACAACATAGCCTCAAAAAAACAGTATGGCGTCATACCATTCATACGATGTATTACTGTGGATGGTGTGTATGTTCTATGGACTTACCATTACCCTCCACCCTATCTACCCACCGGCAGTGCGGCCTATAGAGCTATACAATGATAGGCTATCTGATCAGAACTATTTTTAGTCCAATCGAAATGATGATCAAATCAATGTTGATAATCATCCACCATCTAATCAATAATACGCAACTATTCATCAGTGCGCCGGCAGCTTGAGAGCGGAGCTTGCCAATACATCCATTCTCTGAATTGACAGGGTGTTTCAGGAGAATGTGCAATACTTCTCAGGCTGATCTTAAAGTAGACAATGATGTTCCATACCATATCTAAAAACGCTTTGTTACCGAGATAACAATGGCGGAAATCAGTCTAAACTATATTAATTTTTCTAATTTTTTTAAGTTGAAAATCTTAATGCCTTGAAAATCTGGCTTTATTTTATTCAAAAATGTAGTCTTGAGGTTCAAAAGTAGATTGTTTGGCAATAAGTTTTACCAACTATTGAGTTGATTCCAAATTTTTCATACTACACAGAGTGTTCCAGAAGGAATGTGCAATACTTCTCAAGCTGATTCTTTACACCAAGTAGAGGAAAAAGTTCCGTGGGACATATCACCAAAAACGCTTTGTTACCGCTCAGATAACAATTCAAATTTCTCAAGAAATATTCATTTTTTCACTGGCTTTATTCAGATTCTAAAATTATCAATTCCCATGTGAAATGGAGTTGTGAATCTGAGGAATTCAATGACTGTTTTACGAGGAGTTTTTAACTTGAATGGTTATTGAGATAATAGAGCAAATATGCTACCATAATTTTTTGATATTGATAGAAGTTGAAGAGAATCAGAAGATATTCTAAAGAAAAAGTTGAATAGCGTTGATTGTGAAAATTTTACCGAAACCTCAGGAGACAAAACATTGAACAAGTGAAAAATCGCTACTAAACTCAAATTTATCACTTGTGCTATGTTTTGTCAATTTTGTGATGGTAATAAATCATTTCTAAGATTTGGTAAAAATCAATACTTTCTGATTTCAATTTCTCTCCATTGTTATCTCGATAACAAAAAATACAATTACCTATGTTCCACTTTTTCTCTACTTGGTTGAAACAGCCTAGAAGTATTGCGCATTTCTGAAACACCGTGTGCCGTAGTATGAAACTTGGATTCAATTCAATAGTAATTAGTAAATTGATTATTTTAGAAATTATCTACTCTTGAACCTCAAAACTATTAGAAAAAAATAAGTACAAGTTTTAAAGGCATCAACATTTTCAACCTAGCTCGAGAAAAAGCAAATTGAGTTGGACTAATTATTTATTTTGTCATGATATTTTTAATTTTCCCAAGGAAAAAAGACGCCTATATACATCTTGCAACTCATCTAGAGTACATGGTGCTCGATTAGACTATAGAAACTATAATTCAAGTTTTAACCATCAAGAATTTACAATATAAGATATGTTAACATAGTTTTATTGAATCCTGAATTTGTTTTTGTTTCAAATGAATGCGGACTCCAAGTATAAGGAGAGTTCAATCAATGAATAGAGGGTATATGTAGAGATTCGCACTTCTTTTATCTGTGGTTTAAGCAACATAAAAATCTAAAACGGAAAATAAATGACTGGAAATAACTATGATTTGATTTAAACAACAATAACATTCGTGATGTCGATTCCAGTACAAATTAATAATTGCGTCACCATGCGTCACTTGTCTCTGTCTGCAAGTGGAATAGCTGCAGGTGAATAGCTGGCTCCAAATAATAAAGCGGTTGAGAAATGACTATTATTCATTCTCATCTCTCTCGGGACAGTCGGCGAGCTGTCTGTGAGCGTTAATCAAAACAATAGTTACCCCAATTATACTAATTCGCTTTTGAAGACAGCTTCAGACTGTCCCGACAGAGGTGAGCATTGATAACAGGCATTCACCAACCGCCTTAATTTTTGTAACTGTGTCAGCTTCAGCAGCAGCTTCAGGTGGCTGGGTTAGTCAGTGCGTGAACTTGATCGTCATAAGCCCAAGCACGTGGCTTAGGCAGAGGTGGCCTTGGATTGTGACAGTGACAGTGACCAGGCTGTGGCCCCCCTGACCCCCCCCCCTTAAATTCCCCCTAACACTCTCCTTGGACCACTCCCCATCTCCCAAGACGCATCGCAGTGACGCACTTGCCACGCAAAAAGCCAACGAAAAATAACCTTACGCAAATAAAACGCCGTAGAGCGCTGAAAACGTGCAGGTTCGAAATAAAATAATCTACTGTTTATTCAACAGCCTAATCGACGTCTTTTTCGGCAGTAAATTTGAGACTGCTTCTTAATTGAATCGTACATTGAAGCTTCACGTTTCTTCATGTTTAAATTTTAATTCAAGTAATAAATGCTTTGTCACATTTAGTTGGACAGTTGTGACAGCTACAAGAAAGTGTTTCAAGAAACTGCGATTGGTTTCAACTGCAGTGGAATGATCAATGTCATCTAAACGGAGCCAGTGCAAGTATTTAACAAATTTAATGCCATGGCAATGACGTCATTTTTAGGGGGTTGATTCTTGAATTCCATCGAATTTTTACGCAACTGACTGTTTTATTGAATTTCTATTCAGCACCCTATTAATGTTACATGAATATCCCAGTCTACTATTAGTAACATAGTATACTGTCCACCGTCAATGTTGCATAATCATAGCTTACCTAGTCTACGATAATATGTTGAATAGTTATTTTAAGCTTACAGTTATTTCAACAACTTATTCATGTATTTATGTGCCTACGAACCGATTCACCAATCAATAATTCAGGAAACAAATTTCTATACTTGGAGAAATATCACTACCTGACTCTTGTTCTTCCGACTCTGTAGACATAGAAAACCTATATCATATATCATGAATTACATCTTCATCTATATTCAGTCAGGTATGATAAATTAATGCTAATGCCGATGGGTTGTTCTAGTCAGCCTGATATTTTCAAGAAGTATTACCTCTCCTACGTCGATCACAACTTGATTACTCAAGAGCAATTTATGTACTGTACAATTACAATCATTTCTGTATTGAAATTTTATTTAATTATGAGGAAGATAATCATTTCACGGCAAAGTTTCTCGACATTTTTGGAATTCCTTCAAATCGTGTTGAAAAAAGAACAAAAATATACAATTTCAATAACAGAATAGCAGAAAAATGTTCAAAATAATACAAGTTCAATTAAAAGAAATGGAATGTTAAAATGACAAGCCAAAAATAGGTATCAATGATACCGAATAAGTTCCACCGATAGCTAATGAGTATTCAGCTAATCGGAAGCATATCAATACTATTCGTAAGATTTATGCCCTATTCATTTATTAATATCGTAGAAAATCAGAGAGTGAAAATAATAATCATACAGTATCATCAATAATATTGTCTCACAATACTTATGTAACGAGTCACAGAAGCAGTTTTTATCACTTTTTGAAGCAGATCATTGATCATTATCATTCTTCAGGTCCTATTATTACATCTTAAATGTATGCGATACATCATGTATTCTACCAATACTTCTGTATCCAACGAGCTTCCTGTGCGTAGTCTCTAGTGCGTAGAGGTTGGTGAGTGATGAAACGTTTTTAGATGTCGTTGCCTTGTCCTCTAAACAGTGCAGCTCCCCATCATAGGCCTCGCACAACAATAATTCGAGTATGGGCAGATGTAGTGGGTGGGCCCCCTCCTGACCCCTCCTTTACCCCCCCCCCACCCATGTGCGTGTCAATGACTCCAATCTCAAGAGAGATTCCGGTTGTTGTTGGTGTGAGTGTGTGCAAATCTTTTTAAGATGTTTTTCATCACTAACACTCTCTCATTCTCTTATCGCGCTCTCTCTCCCGCCTTCACCAAACCTGTAATCGGCAGAGGCAGACGCCCAATTTAGGCCTCCTCTGTATCTCACTAGGCCCGCTCACGCATTGCAATCTTTTTTGCTCTTCCTCTTTCCACTAATCTTCTCAATTCTCATTCTTTTTCTTCCAGTATTTCATTCTCTCCTTCGTCTACATTTTTCAATCCTAATCTTCTTTCATCATTCACTTTTTTACCGCAAATGAAAATTTCTAGAATTAATTCGGAGTATTATTTATTCTCCAGTTTTTTCTTTTACTAATGTAACATATTTTTATCAATTCTTTATCAATCTCTCCACCCACTTTTTTCCTCAATTTCTTTTTCAAATCTTTTCCTCTCCGACTTATACCTCCAACTACTCTATAATTCTCGTTTCAAAACCTACAGTATTTCCCTCTTCAACTTCTAATTCTTTTCCTTTTACTTCAGTTCTTCTTCCTCTTCCTCCAGTTCTTCACATACAATTGTAATTCTCAATCATCACAATTTCTTTCTATCTGCTCTCTTCTTCATCTTCTCCCAACCCTCATTTTCCACGTCTTCATTCAGATTCTTTTTCCTCCATCTTACAGTTTATTCTTCTACTCTATTATCATCTTCATTTATTCTTTTCTCTCATCTATTTCATAGTTGAGTGTTGATGGGAGAGATGTCTCGAATCCCTCTCCAAGAATGGACATTTATATGTCTAAACTCCGCCATTTTATGTAGATACAGTACAAATTTATATTATCGTTAGCTTATTGATTCGTTTCGCAAGTTTTCATAGTTTATAATTAGCCAACTCAAGCGAACCATTATTTAATTAGTGTAATTTTCATTTATTTTTATTCTTATAGCATAGTATTTGAATTATTGTATTATGTTATGTACATATGACTAAAGTGAATAAAGTGATTGAATCTGAATCTGAATCCTCTCTTCCTGCTCATCCTTCTCCTCCTTCTCCTTCTTCTTCTCCTTCTCCTCCTCCTTCTCCTCCTCCTCCTCCTCCTCCTCCTTCTCCTTCTCCTCCTCCTCCTCCTTTTCCTTCTCCTTCTCCTCCTCCTCCTCCCACTCCTCCTCCTCCTCCTCCTCCTCCTCCTTCTCCTCCACCACCTTCTCTCGCCATCAGACTCCCAGTTCTGCTTCTCGTTGTTCTGGATTTAGGCATCCTTATTATCTCTTCTCAGGCCCACTCACGCATCTGCGGCTTTTTTTGCATCAACGGACTTCCATCCGTGATCTTGGCAACTGGTTAACTGGTTGTCGGGCCTGTTTTGCATCATTTCACGCGCCTCTATTTTTTCTCTCTTTTTTTCTCTTTTATTTTTCTCTCTCTTCACTCTTTCTCAATCTCACTCTCTCTTCACTCTCTTCTTCTCTTCTCTTCTCTTCTCTTCTCTTCTCTTCTCTTCTCTTCTCTTCTCTTTTCTTCTCTTCTCTGTTCCATAGCTCCTAAATTTTCTTGTTCTTGTTGGGTGTGGTGGAAAGGACCAAGAGTCCTAACTCCGTCCTTAATGAGGGCAATCTGTCTATCAATCTCTTTTTCTCTCTCCCACTCACCCCTCTCTCCATCGCGTTCACTCTTTCTGAAAGCCAAGTTTTAATAGAAAGCACATCTTTTCCCGAGAATGGACATTTGTATTCCCAAACTTCACCTACTTATTTACTTAGATATTATATTTAGTTGATACAACTTACCTGTATAATATTCTAAATATTATTTTGGAAGTTTTTTTGTACGAAGCTCAATAAGTTAATTTGAATTCTACTGATGTATTATAATTTTATCATATTATTCTCACCGTCTGCTAGTCAGTTGAAGTGCCCTTATTATATACTGTACGACACTTCAACTTTTCCCACGGTACTAGTAGTCAGTGCATGATTATATTCAGTTTTGTTCAAGAATTCATTTTTTATTCGTATGCTTTTTTCGTGCAATTGGTCTTCCAAGACTTAGTGCAACAATAAATTGATAATTGACATCTCTCTCTAATTCTGTTTCATTCTGTCTTTGCCAATACATTCATCTCTTTCTATCTTTCTCTTTCTCAATCACTCACTGTACCTCACTTCCCAAATCACTCCGAATCTCTCCATGTTTCTTTTTTCTCTTATTTTATTTTTTTGCTCTCCATGTTATAAAAAGATTGAAACCTTCACTCCACCAGCCTATCTCTGTTCTGTGTGTGTGGAGGCCGCGCCTCTGCGAATATTCAGTGTGGTATGATGTAGTTATATATAGCTTAAAATATAGTGATAATATAGCTATGTATGAATATCTATGTATATAGAAAGTGTGTGTTATGTTTCACCCTTCACAGCGTACCAGTCATGATCGAATTAATAATTATTTCGAAGCCGGTGCAGATCCGGTATCAGTCAGCACTTGGTTAGTGGCCGTTTAATTAAACTTGCAACCTACCGGCTTGTTTTGGCTCCTTCTAATCCTAGTTTCAATATGAAAATTGATCGTAGAATCTAGATTGATGTTGTGAAGCGCCATGATAGGATAACGCACAGCTTAAATACAAAAGTGGAATACAAAATTTCAAATATTTCAAACTACGTTTTACTTTAATTCAGTAAACCAGTATTGCAATAGATACAGTGGAATACAAGTGGAAACCCCAATATTAGTGCAATAGGCAGTTTCAAACTGCGTTCTATTTTAAGTCACTACACCACTTCTGAATGTAAGATACGATATTGCAGAAATAGAGCTGATGGAATTTTGCTAGTTGATTAGTTTGATATTTGGGTAGTTAGATCAGCAGCTCATTCTGTTCAATATCTCGATTTATTATTAAATCGTGTAATTTTTCCTCCCTTAACTATTCAGGGTGAATTCTCCTAAATCACATGGGTCATTTTGTTACAACTTTTATTGTGAACCGATTTAGAAATTAAAAATTTCTCGAACTTTCCTTCCGTCGTGAAAATTAGTAATTTAGAAATATTCTATGACATAACCGTTTTCTTGTTTCGTTTGTATAAATTCAAGAAGAACAGTTTTGGGCTTGAAAGCTCTGATGTAAAATGACTGAACAAAGATTATGCTAAATAAAAATATTTTGAAAGGGTACTTTCATCTTCATTAATTGGAAGTTTTGATAAATGCAGTAGCCCTGGGAAAAATAAGTTCTGAACAAAGATGGATCACTGATTCATCGGATCACTAATAACACTTATAATGTTGAGAAGTAATAATTGTTGAGAGGAAAGTATGTTTTTGATTACGAGACCTTTAAGGTGTCAGCGAATAATAGCTGACGCCAAAAAGAAAGGCAATTCCATTTGCTCCTTGTGCGCTCGAACAGCTGTTGTTGTCAATTTAGTTTTGCCTTTAAATGATGTTTTTGAAATCAATAGAGACAATACATACTCCACATCAGCTGTTAGTAGGTTACATAATGTAAAAGAGACAGAGGAAACCGCCGATTATCAGCTATTACTTCTTCTACAGAACCAGGCAAAGATACTGACTACAGGAGTTGCATGGAAGAATAGTATCTACTATTTCCGGTCAAATGAAAACAGTTGACCTAATTCTCTTTATTTGTCTGGGTCTAGGGACTGAAGGCTACTTCAAGCTATGTGAACAACAAGTGTTTTGTATAAAATATTGTATAATCAGATTATACACATACAGTCTGCATAGTGTTTTGTCTATGTGTTGATTGTTATTGAAAAGAGGCTAGATTTTTGCTGAAATCGTTGAAAACAGTAGGACGATTATTATACTAGACACAAGAGGATGGGAATGAATAAAACGGAAAAATGTATTTACAATAAGTGGTAAATAAGGAAATAAGTTACATTGAAGAAAAAGGGGTGAAAAAACTTACTGTACCACTGGCGGCTCGTACCCACAAAACAGGCGAAGTGCCCGTATCTTTTACTGTACAGCACTTCACCTGTTCCGTGGGCACGAGCCGCCAGTGTACTGTACTGATCTAGATGAGAACGAAGTTGGTGTATATGATAATCCCAGATTAAGAAAATGGATATGGAGAGAAGATATTGAATAAGGAAACGAAGTGTTTGGAATGTAAAATATATAAATAAGCAAGTGGAGATACAAAGAACTGTGAAAATTAAGAGATAAGATAAAAAAGGGCAGAATAATGTGTGCAAATGGTGAAGTGAAGAACAATACTTCGAAAACAGAATTGGAGCAGACAGACAAAGAGAAATGTTTTTGAGTGAGTTGAACATGAGATGTCGATAAATTCAGTAAGAGATAACAATGAGGAAGAACTTGATGAGAGTGTGGAATGAGACAAGATAAGAAGAAGAGTAGGAGAAGAAAATAGGAGTGCAGATAAATTTATGGATGAAAGGGCAGAGGAGGAGGAGGAGGTAGAGGAGGAGGAGGAGGAAGAGGTGGAGGAGTCTCCTGTTTTATCGGACGGGTGGACAAATAGCTCGATGCACGTCCACAATGATTCGTGACTGCGCCGATGTTACTAACTTCTTTTTGCTCTGCTTCTTACTTCTCCTTTTTTGCTATCTTCAACCTTTTCTCCTTGTTTCATCTACTTCTCCTTTCTTCCTCTTCTCCTTCTTCTACTCCTCCTTCCTTCCTCCCCTTCTTCTCCTTTCTTCCATAAATTCTCTGTTAGGCTATAAATAAAATCCATAAATTTATCTGTCCTTCCAATTCTCATCTAATCTTTTTTCTCATTCTTATCCTTTCTCTCACCTATTTTTTCTAGATTTTCTAATAACATCCTTCGTTCTCTCAAGCATCTTCATCTTCCCTTAATTCTATCATATCATAATATTAATACTGTACTATATTTCCCCTCTTCATAAAGATTCTTTGAATTTCCCTCTATCATTAATTTTTTTTTTTACTTCCTCCTCCATTCTTCTTTTTTTGCTATTCAAACTCACCTTTTGCTTTCATATTTCTACCTAATTTTTTTCTCATTGGACTTCTGATCGTTTCTTATTTCTTCTTACTGTTATTACTTGATTAACTTATGTATTTGATCACAAAAATATTTGAATACAATAAGGATGAAAACAGGCGTTCACCCAATAATCCTTCTATTCCACCCAAATCTTCCTATTTCCAAAACCACTTTCCGTTTTGAAAATGGAATCATTTCTCCTACTCCTGCTCTAATTCCTCTTTATTTCATCCTTCTTATTTATCTTTTCAACTTTTCTCTTTCCTCATTCCTGTTATTCTTTACATATCACATTTGCTCTACCAGTTATCTCTTCTTACTACCCTTCACTTCTATCCTGCCCAAAATTTCCTCTTTAACTCAAAACTCAATTCTTTACCACTGGCGGCTCGTGGCCGAAAAACAGGCAAAGTGTTGTACAGTAAAAGATACGAACACTTCACCTGTTTCGTGGGTATGAGCCCCAGTGTTCTTTACTATCCCCAAAATTTACTCAAACATTTTCTCCTATTGTATATACCCTTCATTTTAAAACCCCTATCCTTTTTCACTTTGCAATGTTCTCCTTCTTCCTTTTCTACTACCAGTGATTCCTCGTTTATCTTCTCATTATTTCTCTCCACCACAACCATTTCATGTCACCTGTTCTCTCCCTCTCTTTGAATCTTCAAACTTTCCTTTCTCCGTTTCTTCTCAACTCATTTTTTTAGCTTTCTCCTATTTCCTCTCCCATTCCTCCTTACGCTTTCTTCTTTCTTCCTCTTCTTTTTCCTTTTCTTCTTCTCAAGAACTATCAAGCTGCACAACAATAACTTATTACAGCTCGACCTGCTCGAAGCAGTAGACATCTATCCTATCTATGGCCTCCTCTCAATCACCCGCTTCTTCTTCTTCTTTTCTTCCTCCTCCTTCTCCTCTTCCTTCCCATTCCCCTATTACTCTACATCATCCTCCCCTTCCACTTCCTCCTTTTCTACTTATCTCTTTCTCCTTCTTGTTTTCGTTATTCTTGTGAAAATAAATATTGTAATATCGTGTGAATAGATTCTCATCGGCAAGGGAGGAAGGTGATTCCACTAAAGTATAAACCAGCCTTGTCTTCTTCTGCCTTGTCTAGCCTAGACTCTAAACTAGATAAAATTCCAACCAGTCGATGTTTGGTGGAACGAACTAGACACGAAAATAGTCATGAAATTTGCTATTTTGCCGTTTCAAATTTTCCTATTGCGATGACGTTTCCAGGCCAAAGGTCACATTGGCGCTTGTACGACCTCTGATTGACCTTCCATTTTTACACAAACTATAATTTAATTTGCCACCCCTTCCTTACTCGTCATAAACTATTCGAATTTTCTCTCACCTATTTTAAAAGTATTGTCGAAATTCTGTCAGACTCGTCACGATAGTTGTTTAACTATCAGCTAAGTTCGATTGGAAGGTTATTATAATAGTGGGCTAGTTTCTACTTTACTATCCTGTCTTTTTTCGTGAACTATTGGATCTACAATGCTGTACTACTAGAGGTTTCTAGGTGAAAAAAAGAATGATCGGTGTTGAAACTACTAGAATACTTTGTTTCTTCATTCTAGAATCCAATAACGTCAATTCTATTCGTTGGCTGATATATCTTTTCCACGCCTTCATACTCTCTAACGATGTTTCTACTCGATGAACAAATTTGAATAGATTGTAGTTTCACATCATGTTATTACGATCATTGTGCATTCTATAAAATCAGGAGAATGTTGTAACAATGGAAAATGTTCTTCTTTTCTCATATAATTTTAGTTTAATTGATAAGATTCTCGAAATGCATCCCCATGTGGAGATTTTCAATACCTTCACAACATTTCAAAGTGTATACTAAAAAAATGTTTCGACTTTAATGAAGCTTTACTTCATCAGCAGTTCATCATCTGGGTGGCTCGTTGGAGGAGTGATAAAGCGCCGGTCTGATAACCAGGTGGACCCGGGTTCAAGTCCCAAGCGGGGAAACAATTTTTGACCACAGCACAATCACATAAATACGGCCACCCCGTCTTTCGGAGGAGACAATAAGCCGTCGGTCCCGACTACTTTAAAGTAGTCGTCATCTATCATCCATATCATTACCCATGCACAAGCCTATGAGCTCATGTGGGCTTCACCCTCATAACAAACAAACAAGTATTACATAGATTTTCATCACTGGTAGCATTCACAGTCGATGTTGTATCTTTGTGATTACAGGACATGAAGATATTTACGAATTCACTCAAATACTAGAGAAATCAAAATAAAAGTCTGAAAAAAATAATACCTGAAAAAGTCGGAAAATACAGTAGAAGTAGTAATATGTGTATTGATACTAGTTATAGAGACTGTATAATCAGTCTCTATAATACTAGTAGATGTAGTAATACCAGTAGAGGTAGTAATGTGCATAATAATACCTATACTACTGACAGTGAAGTTAAGCCATGCATGGGTTATCCAGTACGAGTACTTATGGGCTATTGCTATGCGAATATTCTTTTGTTAAATACCAACAATATGGTATGTTTCCTTTTTTGTCTAGAGCTACTAAAACTGTATGCTGATAAATAAAAATTAAAATATTACAGTACCCTTTTTAGTAGTTTTCATTTTAACACACTATTTTTTGCTCTCTCAAGATGCATACTCATTACTCTAGTGCAATTGAACAAATAAACCTCATTGTTGATCCTTTATTATCCCTAATAGAATAAAATGAAAATTTGCCTGTGTTTTTAGCCAATAATTTTATTATTTTCTGTAAATGGATAAATTAAATTAAATTAACAATGAGGTTTATTTGTTCAATCACAATATTTATTGAGAATTCCTCTTAAAAGAGCAAAGAGTATTAAATATCTTCCAATCAATACTGAAATATGTGCTAATACAACTCACCTTCCAATTCATAATCTACATTGCGGAAAATTCATGAAATTTATAAAAATCTTAAAATCCATCTAAATATTATGTGTGTTGGTGAAACTCATTAATTTAAAACTCATTAGTACTTGCAACTATGAAGAATGTGGTTGATGAAGTTTGCAAGTACTTCCGGCCACAGGAGGCCCGAAGAGAGAAGAGAGAATAAAAGATAGAGAGGGTGAGTCTAGCCTGCAGATCACGTTTTTCATTAGAAAGAGTATGAACTGCGCCAGAATGCATCGCGGGATGACACCGGAGTGGGTCGGCGCATTTAAGTGCAGCGCTTATTATTTTCTTTTCTAATTATTCGCCAAATTGCACACAGCCAAGTCTTGAAATAATTGAATTGTGCTGCCGCACAATCGGACTTCTACGTTTTCCTCTCCTCAATCTCTTCTCCTCCTCTTCGAACGTTCCACTCTCCTCTATGTTTTGTTGGCTTTTCATTATTTCGTACGCCTTTTTCCGTGCCTTTTAGTTTGCTCAACTTTTTTCGCTTCTATAGCAATTTTTCATCACCTTTCACAACTGTATACTCTTTTCTCACAACGGAATTCATTTCAATAGTTTACTCTCTTTAAGGCTTCTGGGTTTTATAATTCACATCTTTTTTTCATGATCCTCACTTTACTCTTTTCCTTATTATTCTCTTATTTGTAATTGTAACCATCTTCTTCATTCCCTCTCTCATTCTTCACTATAAAATTGCATAATTTTATATTTTTTCCTTCTGCACATTCAATATCAAACATACATACATTTTTCTATTATCCTCTACTTTCCTCTATTCATCATTTCTCTTGATCTCCTTTCTATTATTCTATCCCCTTCATTCCATTCAATAATTCAATTTTAGCGTTTTTCAGAATAGATTTTCTGTTTCATTGTTCCGTAATTCTTTCTTGTTTATCTCCTTTATTTCATTCACCAATCTTCCTAAAATGAATTTCTTGATTGAATCGTCTTCAACTTTCTCTCCTTTTTATCCTCCCGTAACCACTTTCTCTCTTCATTTATTCCATAGACTCAATTTCCGTATCCACTCCATTTTATCTCATTTTTCTTAGTCTCTTCCTTCACCTATAGTGGCATCTATAACTTATTCATCACCTCTATGATATTCTTCTAATTGTTTTCGTTGGACCACTTTCATGCATTGTACTCTAGTGAAATGTCTGCGCTCCATACAATAGCGGTACCATCATCAGTTGCAATGCAATTATTATCATTTCAAGAAGCAGTGGCAGCAAGTAACTACAGTACTAACAAACGTTTTCAATGAACTCACGAAGTATAATTCCACAAGGATCTTCCCTGGAAACTGCATTCAGTCTTGTTTCAATATAATTCGTTTCTTCATTTCCACTTCATTTGTTGGTTGTCTTTTTGCATTCCACAGTTATCTTAATTTTCTCTGCTAGAACCTAAACTCAACTTCTGATAGATTGGATTATTCTCTTCATTCGTGTGTATCATTAATATATTTAGTATATATTATATTATATATTTAGTATATATTTTATTATAGTATATATTTGGTTTATATTAATATATTTTTTATATTTATTAGTAATTCGAAATAATGGAGTAGGATAACAGAATGATTTCTTCAATTTTATGTTGTTACTTTGGACAGTAATGTCCCCTCAATTACAAACTAAAATGTGAGTGATAGAAAGAATAATAGTAATTTTAATCATTCTCATTATAAGTATTTTACGTAGCCTACTATTATTATCAGAAATGTGAACTAAGGAATAATTTATTCAACGATCCTAGATGTTTATATTGTTTATGTCGAGATTGAAAATAATTTAATTATGATTGATAGTTCTCAATGCGAATGGAATATTCCTCTATTGAAGAAGACTTGATCAACAACATGATTAATATTTGTCGAATAACGTATGCCTTCCATGAGAGAGACCCAAAGGTACTTCCATCTTGCCATATAACATATCACGTATAACATAATATGAGAATATAACATATTTCCTCCTAGTTGGAAATATTGAGTACCAATATTTATGTTCACGCACAAATAATATGTTACTTTTAGTTATGTTATGTATGAGGTTATGTTCTTTAAAATTTTTTGAATATTTATTTAGAAACAGATTTATTCAATCTCAGAAGAGTTCTTTAGATGAATAAATCAATATCATACATCTCTATTCTAGAAATACTTCTCTGAACGCCGGTATAGCATGATCCTCTAGTTTTATACAAACTGCAATCAAAGAGTGAAGACTGCACAACTCGATATGCACCATAAAATAAAATTGCATTTCTTGCGGTGACATGAAGCATGTCAGAATAATTCGGTGCCTCGAATATCAGTCAGTCGTGCATTAACTCAATGCCACATTACGTAGTCTAGCAATAGGTTATAAGCTTTCTGACTATTTTTTTTTTCAAATATCCAATTGCGCATTGCGTGAACCAGAATCAGAGCTGCTGTGACCAATTGTAATAAATGGGATGGGGATCATTATTTTGCTGAACATTTGATAGGAAATGATCACAAGTTCAAGGCCGAGGAGAATCTGCATTATAATAACAAAGGCCGAATTTTTAACATTCTATAAATTACTAGAGTAAGAAAATAAAATTCACAATCAAGTTTGAACGAGCATATTTATTTCATCCAGTACAACACAACAAATCTAATTGTATTCAAATCATAATTTGTTACGGTATTATCTTATTCCATATTTCCTCCCATTCGTACGTAACGTTTTCCTATTTATTCAATAGGTATTTGTGACCAATTATTGAAATTCCATTACTGTGTTTGCTGTATGAATCACCATTTTGTAACGTTTGTATGAACCGTTAATTGGGGAGGGTCTTGTGTAGGTTAATGGCAGACGTTCACTGTGATTGGTTCAAGCTTCTACCAATAGCGGTGCTTGACCCTTAGTATAAATAGTGCAGCTCTTTACTTCAAGTTTCAGTTCACCAGAGAATTATGATGGTGTAGCAACCTAAAACGATACCTCGATTTCCAATAAATTTATAGATTGAAAAAAATCTCGTTTTTCATTGAATACGGTACTACTAATAGTTTAGTTCGTCTAAATCTAAGATGGAGATTAGACCACTAGTTATGAATAAATATGTGCGTGAATTCGCCCAATTGATGATACGTCCACTTAAAAGTCTGTTGATACACTTTCTCAATTGGTGAAAATCCTTTATCTGTAGTCTACATGTACAGCCTAGTTAACAAAACAACAAAAGTCACACGGGTACATGCCACTGGCGGCTCGTACCCACGAAACAGGTGAAGTGCTGTACAGTAAAAGATACAGGCACTTCACCTGTTTCGTCGGCACGAGCCGCCAGTGGTACATGCTTGGAAGTTGCAATATAAGCATGTAGTTGTATAAATCAATGCAAACTAGTCAGCTGATTTTTCATTTTCGTTGCTCTACAAAACTACATGTTCGTATTGCATCTTGTTCCTGATAATGTACCCATGACTTGTACTAATGGAAACGTGGCTTAATAAGAGCATGTTTATAAATTTTCTCAATTGGTGAGTAATGGCTGTAGTCGACAGATGTCTAATCCACCCGATTGGTGATAAATCCCATCAAATGTTTGAAACCCATGTTCCCAGTCTGCATCATAATTATTATTAATTTGATAACTATATACATGGGTAAGTGCAACCAGCTAAGGCCCAAAACTGCTCCTCAACCAATTTATAGAATGGTGAAAAATAAGGTTACAATAGATTATGGAATATTTATAATGAAGTGCGTATAAAAACTTCATTTCAATATCATGTCCATGTATACACAACTTTCCCATAATCTCAACTCCAGTCTTTGTCTGATTATGTTTATTTCTACTTATTCGTTCTTACATCTTTGTTTCAGTCTATGTCGACAAATTACACAGGTGTCAAGTGCGGCCTGCTCACTCATTACAGCAGTAGGAAGTCTCAGACAAGGGAATGTCTTGTGAGGGGGCGTTGAGGGGGGCTGCAAAACAGGGGGGAGGGGGTCAGACGGCTGGCCCCAAGTATTGATCTGTCGGCAATGCAGTGTCTGTGCTGTGCTGGCTGGTTGGCCTAGCCCCACTTTGAGAAAGGCTCCCGACACGAAAACTAGGCCAACCGACCCCCCAACAACCCCCTACCGACCCCGTACTGAACCCCAACTAACCCCCAACCAATCTCCAACCAACCCCCTACCAACCCTCCGCCATAAATCACAAGTCCCCCTCATCAACCCCCAAGTCGGCGGCTCTGCCAATCAGAGTCCAGACGCAACTCACCCCCTCCCCAACCACCCCCGTAATTCCAAACCCCCCCCAGCACCTGTCTGCTGTGCAGAGTGCAGTTTCAACCCCGGCTGACCGGAAACTCAGACACATTTGAATAATTAACTGTACTGTCAGTCAATCAGTAATTGATTTGTGATCTAGATCTTGCGATGGAAGTGAGATTGCAATATGCGAATGGTCTTTGAATGCTATGAGTGTCTTTATTGAAAATTAGGTGTAAATAATACATATTTTATCATTTGACGCATTATATTAATTCATATTGGGGTCGGTTTCATCGAAAAAGTTCAACTGAATTTTAGTTTAAACCATCAGTTGTCTCAATTTTAAAGCACATGATAAAGAATGTGATCATACACTGACAGCTGATAGTGTATTTTTTAGATTGAAATCTAAGAACTATCAAGGCTTTCAACTTAATTTAAACGGAGATGGTGCAAGGCTCCATTTGAAACAATTTGAACTCATCAAAACTTCAGTTCGAATATGAAAATAGGTTTTGAACTAATCAAATCAATATTGAACCAACGTTGTTTTGGTGAGCCTGAGTAGGAATAACCCTTGAAATGAATAGAATTTTCAGGTTATCATGTAACTGAAGATAGGCCTAAGTGAATACACGCATGTAGTAGTTTGTCCAAGCGGAGAAAAGCCTCTGGCAAGATGGGAAAATGACTTCAGCTTGGTCAATATTTGTTCAAGAATTATGAACGTGGTCTTAATAGTAGATCAAATTGTCTTCTACAATTTGAGATCAATAATTGATAATTTTTGAACCAATATTGACCGAGCTTGGGTCATTCTCCAATCTTGCCAGAGGGTCTTCTTTGCTTGGACAGACTATGCTCTGATACTGTACTCCATGATTGAGAACTGACCTGTCCAATGACAATATTACTAACAATAATATAATTATTAGAAGCTGATGGAAAAATAGAAATTCCAAATCTAATTCTATATCTGATCTTACTGTTCTTTCATCCCTCATGAGAATAAAATATAAATTCATATTCATAAAAAATATACGTTGCTCTCAGCTCACTTATTGATTATTATTCATGGAATTGATGTGCTTGTTCAGTGTGATATGATTGTGATGTACAGTTGCCAAGTCCAATCAAACATTTCTATGAAAACCATCGAAATTGACTCCTCCATGTGTATGTTGTACACATATGCTAATAATTACATTTCATGGAGCAATGATCATGCTAGATGCATTATGATAATGAGAGTGTACATCCAATTGAAAGCATCGAGCATGTTGGACTATTATGTACTAAATAATTGAATTGAGTACACAGTTTCTGATTCACTTAATTTAATGTAGAAATTATTCTGATGAGTTGGTCAAGTAATAATAAAAAGTAATAAGCTATCACTTTGTAATATAAAAATAAACTATCACTTCGTCATACAATATGACAGCTTTCATAGTATAGAAAAATCATAATATACACAATTTTTCCAGATTCAGAGACATTTAAAATGTTGGAAAGTGTAAATTATAGTGCGGTGCAATCAGTCCAGAAAAGGTCCAACCTCAACATCAGAAAAAAGTTTGATTCCTATACTACGCCAACCTGATCTATACAACCCCTTTCTTGTTTGGTAAACAGTTACACTATTTTGAGCGTTGGGTTTTGGAAAAAGGTGCAAAATTCCAGTTTTTTGAGAATTGTATGCTAACCAAGCGTCGGAAAATAAATTCTTTCGATTTTTCTAGAGAATAAAAATTGGAAGACATTGAAACCAATCAAAACTCTGTATCATAAACCGTTTCCAAGCTGCACTTTTTTAAAAACTCCATAATTTTTCACAGAAATTATTCCGTTACTCTTAAAGTTTGTAACACATTCAGGAACAATTCAATCCGTAGGCTATTCCAAAATTCCCTTTTGGCGAAATTCATTCGTTTTTGGAAATCATTTGTATTTGGTCGAAGAGTATTTGGTCGATTTGTATTGAAGAGAACTAGCACTCTAGAGAACTGTCTATTTGTAGTATGTAGAAAACGAATCTTCATAATCTAAATTACTCTGGAATTTAGAGCATTATACTATAAACCTCTCTAGTTTATAATTCAAATAAACACTTACATTCTTTAGCAATGGAAACATCAACGAATACTCGCATTATTAGTTATTCAACAGTTTTGTGAATCATTCAAGATGACTTGGTCGATGGTCAATGACCATTATGTCGATGGAAGTACCTTTGTTCAATTTCAGTTGTCAGCGTCAATATACAAGTATATAAGTAGTATTGTTCTAGATTCGCGATCAAGTGGCCTCTGTTTGTTTGGTACTAGCAGACAATCAGAGAGGATGAAAGATGAGTGCCTCCCTTGAGCAGTGACTGGCGATTGCTTCTCAGCATCACTGGATTGTCTCTCACACTGGTCACATTAATCTCTTCTTCTATCTCTCTTTCCACGAATTTTCTTCAAATCACTCTTCTCTTTCTTCATCTTTTTTCCACAAATCACAACTTCATCTTTTTCCCCTAATCAACACTTTCTCAATCATATATGTTCTTCCCGTCTTCATTATCGTCTTCCATTTTATCTGATTCTTATATTTCTTATCACTTTTCTGCTCCCTCGTCCACATCTTCATGTCAATTCATAGTCTTGTTCATATACGAGAATACAACACTTGAATTCCATTCATTTTTCTCATAAGATTCTCAATCATTTTTATAATTCTTATTTAATTGTCGAAGTTCAAGACACCATCCTCCATCCCATGGTTTCTACCGTAAAATATTTTATCTCTGTGAAAATCTATAAATGTTTAAATCTATAACTGTTTTATCTCTGTTTTCTGTTTCTCGATTTACTCATCGTTCTCTTTCTCCTTCGTCGCTATCATACTTTTTCGCTCCTTGATTTGATTTATTCTCTTTACTCCTGTTTTCTCATTTCCTATAAACACTTCTCTCTACTCTCTAAATCTTCTCCGTCAATAATAAAAAATTCATCACTCTTGAGGCACTGTCGGCTCGTACCCACGAAATAGGTGAAGTAAGTGCCCCTATATTTCACTGTATAAGACTTCACCTGTTCCGTTGGCACGAGCCGCCAGTGTCTTGAGGTAGGTTTTTGTAGCTACTCGTACAAAACACACTGATCAGCTTATGTTCTATTTTCAGCTTATTTTTTATTCTCATAGGCTACAACTAATTGTTTCTATTGTATCTTGTGCCCAACATGTGCCCGTGTTTTGTAGTAATCTAAATCTACCATTATAGAGAGAAATTTTGGGAAAGTCTGCTTTACACAACTGGCTGCTCGTAACCACGTGAAGTGCTCGTATATTTTACTATACAGCACTTCACCTGTTTTGTGGGAACGAGCCACCAGTGCCTTACACAATCCAAAATATTTTAACCCAACATTTTCAACTTGAATTATCACATGACTAAGTACAATGACTGACAGAGAAGAATGTATAGGAGGAGTCAGGATTTTTCTCGATAAACCTTTTCATGCTCATGTATTGTAGACGAATTATTAACAAACTTCCAATTCAAATAATCCAGCCTGTCACAGTTTACTGCCGAAGCTCACTAGACCCTCCTCCAAACTAGCCGACCAATCCTGGCATACGTGACGTCATTTCTCGTCAGCCAATCAGAAGCAAGCTACGCCCCTCAAGTCACTCAGCTCCCTCCCACAACTTGATCGGGTGTAACAGAATGGCCGTTGAGTTGGATCGTTGTGAGTAATGGCGGTGTGTGATTTGTGTGCTTCAGTGAATAATTTATTCAAATCAATAGTATCTTCTTGAAGTAATCTATTAGGCTATTCAATCATTGATAGAGGTAATTCATGTGTTTATTTTCTATTGTACATGAATATTTATGTTCATTCGAAATGAGTCTTGAATTTTTAAGAAGAAGAAGAAGAAGAAGAAGAAGAAGAAGAAGAAGAAGAAGAAGAAGAAGAAGAAGAAGAAGAAGAAGAAGAAGAAGAAGAAGAAGAAGAAGAAGAAGAAGAAGAAGAAGAAGAAGAAGAAGAAGAAGAAGAAGAAGAAGAAGAAGAAGAAGAAGAAGAAGAAGAAGAAGAAGAAGAAGAAGAAGAAGAAGAAGAAGAAGAAGAAGAAGAAGAAGAAGAAGAAGAAGAAGAAGAAGAAGAAGAAGAAGAAGAAGAAGAAGAAGAAGAAGAAGAAGAAGAAGAAGAAGAAGAAGAAGAAGAAGAAGTGATGATGATGATGATGATGATGATGAATGAAGATGATGAAGAAGAAGGAAGAAAAGTATATAATTACTATTTTAATGCAAGTTTCAACTATCCTTCGTCAACCGATAGTCAACCGTAAATCATTATTTAAATATAATTTTTAGAATAAATATCATTATCTAAGTGGATTTGATATTAGACTGTGAGTTTACAGAGGATAGTATTCAATAATGTGAGTATGATGATGTGGAAACTGAAATTACTTTTATTTATGAGAAGTTTAATCATTAATTCAAATGTATTATCAAAATATGGAAGATTGTAAGAAATGAGTTGATTATAAGCCGCTCACACACTATCGTCATCTAGCACTAAGTCCTAATCTAATATTCATCTAGTGTTTTCTCAAAAGCAATTAAAATTAATAATACTTGACACTATTTTGGATGACAGAATTTCTTAAAACATTTGAAACTATTCAAAAGGAAACCAAGCCATAGTTCAATGATTCTCAGTTGTCGCCTTATGACTGTAGGTCAAGCTTCACTACTCATTCTAAATAGATGACAATGAGTGTGAGAGAGAAAGGGGGGGAGAGAGAGAATAGAGAAGGGTAGAATGCCTTCATTTCTGCATGTGAGGGCGCAGTAAAGCTGCAGCCGGCCCTCTCCCACAGTTAACCATCAAAGAGAGAGAGTGAGAGAGTGACAAAGAGAGACTGAGAGATGCATGCGATACAGTGCAAATTTTCTTGGTATTTTCTAGTTGGAAGAAGAGAGAGACAAAGAGATGCATGCGACACAGTGCAAATTTTCTCGGGATTTTCTAGTTGGAAAATGTTGGAGACACAACGGCTCACGAGGGAACCAAGTCTCATCATGTCCATGTGTGTGGGTGTGCGTGCTTGCATGCTCTTTGAAACAAGGCTGTCTACTGGAAACTGCGGGTGCGGGTGGGAGCGGAACGGGTGTGGGAACCAGCGACGGGAAATTGGGAACACTTCCTCTTGGTTTTGTCTTGTCACTGGAAAATCCTCCCCCTCCCCCTGTGGGAAGGGGATCGTCTTCAAAGCATTGCAGGCCGCGTCCCAGCGTCCCCCAGCTTTTTGAAAAGGTCGTTTGGGGGGGTGTATGGGGGGTTCCTGAACCCTCTCAAGGAACAAAGGCGGCTAACTTCTCCTCCTAGGAGGTCGTCAACGTGACCGAATGTAACCCTCATCCCCCAACCCGACTCCTGGAGGCGCATACCCCCCCACACCCCTTCCCTTTTGAAAACTTCGAATGTCTTTTGTGCATCAGACGAACGTCCGACTGTAAGCTGCAATGCTCGTTCGGCACTAACTAGACAACGAATGAGGATAGAGGGAAAGGAGGAAATGATAATGTGAAAAGAAAAGGGAATACGAAGAAGAAGAAGAAGGAGTGATGAGGTTGAAGGAGGGGTGGAAAGGGAAAGTGGCGAAGATGACGTGAAGAAAAAGGAAGAAGGAAGAAATGAGGATGAGGGGAAAGAGCGGAATAAAAAAAATTATGAGAGAGGATAATAGAGAATAAAAGATTATAATTATAATAGAGTACACAACAAATAAATGAGAGGACAGAAAATGAGAAGCATAATGGAGAAAGGAGGAGGAAAATTTTCGTTTGAAGGTTGAGGAAAAGAAAACTTAAAAACTTGAGACAAAGAGAATAGAGAGTGAACAGAATTCTAGAACAGTAAAGGAAATGATTGAAAGAAATGAGCTTTAGTAACTAATGATCATACATTGGGAAAACATTATTCTTAAGCGGAAAGGATTGGATAGGGAGAAATGATAACCCAAAAATTTCGAGAAGAAGAAGAAAAAAAGAGGAAGGCGAGAGAGTATGAGATAAAAAGTTTGACTCTAGGAAGTTGGATGAATACTAAGGGTAAAGGGAAAAGCGTCAGGATAAAATGAGAAGAATGAGACAAAAAAGTACAGTGGGAGTGAAGAAGAAGAAGAAGAAGGGATGAGAAAAGAAGAATAGGGATAAATAAAGGAATAGGGAAGAGAAGATTCAACAAGAATACCAGACGTAAGACCCTTAAATTAGCCGCTGACCCAAATAATGAATTCCATTTCATGTAGAAAATATATGGAACAGTAGTTTACGCTTACTCCACATTTACAGAGACTGCACCCTAGAAAACTTTTTACTTCTTCTCACATTCAGTGTTGATGGGAGAAATGTATTTTTCAAAATTTCATTCTCCACGGGATACGAAGTATAGTCTACAATAATGAAAATTCAGGAAGTTTGCTGAGGTTGAAGCCTGGAAAGTCTGAGGTTGGAATGAATGTAGGTTAAGGAAAGGGTTGCGGGATATACTCGCTCCTTCTCGGTCTTAACTGGAATAATATTGTATTGAATAATCAGTTCCAAGTTCCATCCTATTAGTCCTGTTCAGCAATATTGTACGGGTTAGCTATGAAATAGGAGAAGCGAGCTCCAATGTACATTTATTTATTCAAGTACAAATGAAAATACAATATTTAGGAACAAAAAAAAATCTCCTAAATCTTCTTCAATTCCTGAATAATCTTATTATTTAAGCAACTAATCAAATTATAAGATAAGACACTGATAATTTCAACTCTACCATTCTACTGTAAACGGTAGAAGTGACATTATCAATGTGTTTATACCGTTTAAAATTAGAATTGAGATTATCAGGGTTTTATTTCATAATGGAACGATTTTACAATATCGGGAACGACTCAGTCAAATTTTTACATGATAAATTGTCTATCCTTCAAGGTTATAATTAAGTCAATTCTTGTTTCTACCTGAGGAAAAAATGTAAAACGTAAAAGATTTCAAATCTTATGTCCCTCAAAATGTTTTCGAATATTACTAGAATATTACTAAACCAACACTTCTCCATACCCATAATTTGATATTATTAAAGAGGATTGAATTATAGGGAATCTATTATTCTATGATATTATGCATATATTTTCATTCAAGTACATGTTTATATTGACTTACTCCCTGACCGATAGAAACTTATTTACTAGCCACAGAGAAACTTTTTAAATTAGCTCTAGATGATGATATTTCAACTTCTGCCTCGGGGTTAATGGAATGAATAATAGCATTGCTAGTCGAATAGGTTTTTATGGAGTCTGCCAGTGAGTATTGCACCTTAATAACTGTAGTAAAATGTTCAGTAGTTCTGAACTGTTCGGTTTAATTTCACCTTGACTAATCAAGTCATTCCAATGATTTTTTCAATTGAGTTTTTCACTGCGAGATTGAAACCAATATGAGACAAGAGTTTTATGTTTCCGATATGTATTTATGTTGATGAATCATGCTTTATAGGCCTATTCCAACAGACGGCTAGGTTATTCTACCATAATAATAATTATTATTTAATAACTATTACTATTATATTACTATTATAATGGCTGTTGCACCATTGACAAACGAAAAAATTACTATTATAACTATTAAAGTTGAATATACATACTCGTATAAGAATACGCTTTATTCCCTACCTTCTGTAATTATGTAAGACCGCTACAAGTAATACTACTTTAGTATCACAAAAATTGGATAACCCTTCTTATGGAAGATTGTAGCTTTTGAAGACAATACTTTTCCAATATAAATATTTGAAGACAATACTTCTTCAATATAAATAATTGAAGACATCATACTTTTTCAATATAAATAATTAAAGACATTATACATCTTCGATAAAAATAGTTGATGACAAGCATAATTCACGGTACAAAGGTTTAATGAATCACGATATTTCCTTGTGCAAGAGGGTAAGTTTACAATATCATCCCAAATATTGAGAGTTAGTGTTACTTGATAATGAATTATAAAGGAATAATTAGGTTTTAAAAATATAGGATTCTCTTTACCAAAGCTTTGGTTCTTTACCTCAAGAATTTAAGATTCCAAGATCTGATGTTTTCTCAATATAATTGGAACACACATTGAAAATTTAATACAGTTTATATCAATCAATATATACAGTTCTATTCCAAATGCCAAAGAAAACATTTAAGCCTATTAGGAGGAGAATCAACTCAGTTTTCGAATTATAAACATTGTTAGTCTCATAATTGTAAAATGAACTATGATAGTAGATACATTTTACCACTCCTGGCACAAAATCAGTTACCACTCCTGGCACAAAATCAGTTATCTCTTCCTGACAGGATGCAGACAAGTTTCTATCAAAGCAGGATGACAGCAAGTTTATCTTAACAGGATGCAGACAAGTTTATCAGAGCAAGCTGTTCATCATAACAGGATGTATTGAAAATTGGAAGTTCCTTCATCCTGTGATTACACAACAACATCCTGGGTGAATAGATTGTCCAATCTTTTGGCAAAATGGATGAAAAAAGAAGTTGAATATTTTACCACTCCTGGCACAAAATCAGTTACCACTCCTGGCACAAAACTTGGGCCACCCACGTGAAGGTCATTTATGACGTCATAGCGTAACGTAGGCTAGCATATAGCTATTTCACTATCAAGATGGCAGTTTTTGGTGGGAAAACCCGAAATTTGAAATAAAATAAAATTAAATAGAATTAAATAAGATTAAATAGGATTAAATAAAATTAAATCCTAAGGCCCTCTGTGATGGTGGGGATGAGATATAAGTAAATAGAATTAAATAAAATTAAATAAAAATTAAATAAAATTAAATAAAATTAAATAAAAATTAAATAAAATTAAATAAAATTAAATAAAATTAAATAAAAATTAAATAAAATTAAATAAAAATTAAATAAAATTAAATAAAAATTAAATAAAATTAAATAAAAATTAAATAAAATTAAATAAAAATTAAATAAAATTAAATAAAAATTAAATAAAATTAAATAAAATTAAATAAAAATTAAATAAAATTAAATAAAATTAAATAAAATTAAATAAAAATTAAATAAAATTAAATAAAATTAAATAAAAATTAAATAAAATTAAATAAAAATTAAATAAAATTAAATAAAAATTAAATAAAATTAAATAAAAATTAAATAAAATTAAATAAAAATTAAATAAAATTAAATAAAATAAAATAAAATTAAATAAAATTAAAATAAAAATTAAATAAAATTAAATAAAAATTAAATAAAATTAAATAAAATTAAATAAAAATTAATTAGAATTAAATAAAAATTAAATAAAATTAAATAAAAATTAAATAAAATTAAATAAAATTAAATAAAAATTAAATAAAATTAAATAAAAATTAAATAAAATTAAATAAAAATTAAATAAAATTAAATAAAAATTAAATAAAATTAAATAAAATTAAATAAAATTAAATAAAAATTAAATAAAATTAAATAAAAATTAAATAAAATTAAATAAAAATTAAATAAAATTAAATAAAAATTAAATAAAATTAAATAAAAATTAAATAAATAAAATTAAATAAAATTAAAAAAAATTAAATAAAATTAAATAAAAATTAAATAAAAATTAAATAAAAATTAAATAAAATTAAATAAAATTAAATAAAAATTAAATAAAAATTAAATAAAATTAAATAAAATTAAATAAAATTAAATAAAAATTAAATAAAATTAAATAAAAATTAAATAAAATTAAATAAAAATTAAATAAAATTAAATAAAAATTAAATAAAATTAAATAAAAATTAAATAAAATTAAATAAAAATTAAATAAAATTAAATAAAAATTAAATAAAATTAAATAAAATTGAATAAAAATTAAATAAAATTAAATAAAAATTAAAATAAAATTAAATAAAATGAAATAGAATTAAATCCCAAGGGGGTGAGGTCTGTATATATTGACTGCCACTGGGAGTCCTTGGGGCCCGCCGGGGGGGACGCCCAACGCCAAAGCCAACGCCAAAGCCGACGCGAAGCCAAAGGCGCCAACGCCAAAGCCGAAGCCGACGCCAAAGCCGACGCCAAAGCCGAAGCCTAAGCCGACGCCGACGCCAAAGCAGAAGCCGACGCCGACGCCGACGCCGACGCCGACGCCGACGCCGACGCTGAAGCCGAAGCCGACGCCAAAGCCGACGCCTACGCCAATGCCAAAGCCGAGGTCTATAAACTATTTATAGCTGATGATGTAGGTGTTATCTGTCAGTATGGATAAGTCTGTGATAGCAAGAGAGCTGCACAAGCAAGCTCGTAGGAACTTTCCTACACGGATGGTCACTGTAAAGGTCTAATGACCTCTATCAGGCCGATCTTGTAGAGATGCTGCCATATGCAAGACAGAACAAAGGTTATAGATATATTATTACAATAATCAATTGTTTTAGTAAGTTTGCTTTTGCTATACCAATAAAAAACAAGTCAGCCGATGAAGTGGTCAAAGCAATGCAACCTATTTTTGAGCAGAATCCAATGAAACACTTGCAAACTGATAATGGTAAGGAATGGTTCAATAGTAAGTTTCAACAACTTGTACAAAAGTATGGTATCAATCATTATTCAACTTTTTCCGATAAGAAGGCATCAATAGTGGAACGTTTTAATAGAACACTTAAACAGCTAATGTGGACAAAGTTTACTGAACAGGGAACCTATTGCTGGACAGGCATTCTAACCTCACTTTTGCAGAGTACAATGGACGAGTCCATAGAACAATAGGAATGCGACCAGCTGATGTTAAGATGGTAGAGAGAGATTGCTGCTTTCTAGGCTTAGTGAAAAAGACAAGAGATAAGGATAAGTTGGCTAGCAAACTGCCAAACAGGTTCTATCCTGGCTCCACCAAAAACATTGAGCTGGTGATAATGTGAGAATCAGCAAGTATAAAAAGACGTTTGACAAGGATATCTAGCCAATTGGACTAATGAACTGTTTACAGTAACACGTGTACGACCAACAGTACCTGTAACATATGAGCTGGAAGACCATAGAGGTACCGGGATTCTATCCAGAAGAAATTGTAAAGACAAAAGTACCAACTGTCTTTGAGATTGAAAAAGTTTTGAAGAAAGGGGGAAACAAACTGCTTGTTCGCTGGAAAGGTTATAGTCCCAGTCACGACTCTTGGATTGATAAACGTGATCTTGTGTGAGAGAGAAAGAGATATGAAACAGGTTGTCCAACAGCAAAACCTATTCAAAGTGATTGATTTTGATCAGGTTGTGAAAGGGTGGCAAGATGAATGAAAAGAAGAGTAAACGTCATGGACCTTTGTTTCCCAACCATGTGCGATGCATAATATGCGGACCTTCAGGATGTGGTAAAACCAATCTACTGTTCAACATGCTGCTTGACCAAAAAGGAATTTGCTTCTCAAACATTTACCTTTTTTCAAAGCTACATTTCAGTCCAAGTATCAACTTTTGCAATCATGCAAGGTTTATGCAATGAACTAAACTATGTAGAGTGTGATACAAGTGAAGAAATACCTGAGCCAAATCTGCCTGCCAACTCAATAATTTTTTTGATGGGATTTGTGAACAACAGGATGCAACAGGAAATACTTTAGTGCGGGGTCGACACAGTGACGTTGATTTGTTTTTTTGGTACAAACCCATAGCCGAATTCCAAACAGCTGATTCTAAATGCCAACTTTTTGATAATGTTTCAACAGGACGAGCTGAACATGAAACACTTGTACAGAGACATGAGGACACACCTTTCACTGTTCAAGGACATGTGCAATAAAGTCTGGTTATTGGGAGCACACTCATTTCTAGTGATTGATAGGACATTGAAAAAAGAGGGCGCTACAGGAACGGTCTTGATACTATTTAGTTGAAGTGTAGTGTCAGTTGAACTTCAGTACACTCTAGAACAATGAGCAGGATGGACGTCTCTAATAATAAGCGTTGTCAAAAGACTGTAGAGGAGCTTGCACCCACCATCAAGGCAATTGCAAAGCTGCGGCGCAACATCAAGAGGAAAACACAAGGAGCTTACACTTAAGGAAGGCAGAGGAGCAGCATGCAAAACATTTTTTAAACCATTGAGTGAACCACTTAGCAATATAGTTGAAGCTCTGAATCAACAGGCAGCAGCTCCACCACCTCCACCATCGCCAGAATCAGAGCCACGCCCACATCGGGACGTGTTAAAGAACCCACGTGTGTAGACATCGTGGACATCGGCCATACACACCACCGCTTTACACCACTACAGCCCAGGCCCCTGGAAACAAGCTGTGAGACATCTAGAACTGCCTAACATTGGAGAGGAATCCCCTTCAATCTATGAAGCATTTGGAGAAGCATCAGGCTTTAGTCCAGCTGCAAGTACATCAAGTGTTGCACGCAAATTGAGTGTTGTCAGAAGGAAGAAGACAATTATGATGAAGAAGATAATAGATTGGAGGAGGAGGAGGAGGATGAGGAGGGGAGGAGGAGGAGGAGAGGAGGAGGAGGAGAAGGAGAGGGGTGCTACTGCTCAGGAAGCATTACTAACAAGCAGTCAAAAAAGAGTTCGACAGGCATTGGCAAGTGCTGGACTGACGGAACACTAGTAGGGCGCTATCTTCATAGAGCTATGAGTGGAGATAGCAGCTATGATGCTACATATGGTCCAAAAGTTGTTGTAATGAGTACTATTTGGGCAACAAACTGCTAACCTTTGGAAGTGATGGGGCAAAGATTGTACTGACTGACCCAGAAAACTCTGCAAACATGTTAACATTTGATGCAACTCCTGGACTGTGCGATCTCATTTTCAAAAAGAAGCCAAACAAACCATTGAAAGCTGATGAGGTTGCATACATCCATATTTTAAACATTACAAGTTTGCATAAGGAAAACAATGATCCTGATGGCAGGATTATCAACCACAATGATACCAAGTATAAGACAGTTATCCATAAACTGCTTCTCAATACTAGAGCAAAGATAGTAAGCTAGTGGAAGAGGACTGGTGGCGCCATTCAATATGGTGGCAAACAATCGTACTAAGATTGAGTATGTCTACTACAATGATCCCAATGAGTTAGTGGATAGACTGAGACTGTTGGATCAGTCCAAAGCAGTTGGCAACACTGGACATGAAAATGAAATCAATTCAATTCTGGAAGAGTTTGGTGGAAGGTGGTTATAGTTGGCAATAGCTATAAAAGCCTGTATACCTGATGATAAGTGTCAGTGTACATCATGGATTCCATTGGAAACATCAATGCCCGCTACAGGCGTATGATCAATTTGGCAAATCCGCCAATAGGGATGCTGTAAATTTCTACACATGTAGAGATCTGATTTCACTATGGCTGCCAAAGACAAGGAAACAAACCCACACGCAGGTATTTACAAGCCTCAACGATTCAATACTAACTGATATACTAGATCCAATAAAGCCTACTGATGGAGTGAACAAATATTTGGAAGCTAGATTGAAGGAGCTTGAGAATAGACTGGTTGACAAGCAACATCTGGAAACACGACTGAAAGAGAATATCATGTATTGAGTATAGTTGTCAAAGTAATTGTCAGTGATAGTCAGGAGTGTGGAGAAACATAAAAAATAGTAAACAAATGAGAACAATGGTAATGAAAAATATTGAGAAAAATATTAATAAATTAATGACGTCTGAGATTGGGGACGATGAAGATATTACAATCGATTGTCCAGCAGCTATAGAATAAGGTATAAAAGAGAATGAGAAGAATGCATATTGTCATTAGATGGCTGGATCTAGAGGAGAGAAGAGGTATCGGGAAGGGAGGGTAACAAAAGCTGCCAGTTCAATAGCTCAAATAGTGCTGGCACACTTGTTAATAGAGCTATTGATATTTTACCTTTTGAGCTGCACATCCTGGCGGCTACCAGTACTGTGGACCAGGTACCAAGCTAGAGAAGCGTTTGGCAAGAGGTGATCGAGATAAATAGTCTTGATAGAGCTTGCAAAGAGCACGATATTGCCTAAAAAGTGGTGATACAGCAAGCAGAGCAAAGGCTGACAATATCGGCAGACCGAGTTTGAGGTGGTAAATCTTCAGACGCAGGAGTACTTGAGAAGGCTGCAGCACTAGCAGTGACTAATATCATGAAGGCCAAGGCAAAGTTTGGTGGAGGGTAAAACGTAAGCAGCAGCAGAAGAAGAAGAAAGCATCAGCAGCTTTAAAGAAGGGGAAAAGGACTCTATCTGAGACAACAGCGCAGGACCCAGGGAATCGGAGCTCATTGCCGTCAATGTGGCGGCAACAAGAGAAACAATGATTGCTCTACCTGACGAGCACTCACAGATGCTGACTACAAGTATGCATGCCGCCTAAAGCTGAAACATTTTCGAGGAGTGTTTATGCGAGATGCTCTACCATTGATTAATCTTAACAAAGTGTGGCATCATCCCCGGGACACCAGCATGGAGCTGGCACACATTGGGCAGGGAAGAAGGATACTGTTGCTCACTACTTGATGGATTTGGCAACCTAAGACCCTGCAGAGTTGACAACTGACATCAAGGACTGAGGGCAGCATCAAGGATTGAATACAACTATGATCAGAAGCAAATGGATGTATACTCACATATCTGTGGACATTTGTGTTTGAAATTTTTGATTGATGAAAAAATGATTAATTTGAAAAGATCATCCCCAAATTATTTCCCTCCTCATCATCCTCATAGTATATAAGGAAAAGTTGAAGCTGATAGTGTTAGTCATTGTGCAAACGTACATTGAGCAAGATGATGTCGCTTTGGAGGTAGGACATCAGTACTGAAGAGTGACTTTTACCCACCAATTGATGTAAGGGAATGGGAAAATTGGTTTGATTGGTTTAACAAGTTGTAACTCAATACCTAATGTTGAAACAGGTTTCAACAATGCTACTTATGCTAGCAATAGTATTTCAAAGAAGCATATCACTGATGCAGAGATAACACATGATGAGCTTCAAGGTATGTCAAAATCAAAATTTGAAGACTACTGGCAAAACTTGAATATCAAACGTAGGAGCAAAAAACCATGGAATCTGATGATGATGATGATAATAATGATGATGGATGCTGTAGATGAAATTTTAATGATGAGGAGGAGGAGAGCAAGGGCTGCTACACAAAAGATTTGATTATGCATCATAGCATTGCCAACAGGCAGTTTTGAATTTAATACAATTGCTGACCTACTTGCACAAAGGTTGATGGAGCATGACATTGAGTTTCAAGCAACTGTAGATCCATCCACATTAAAATGTATAGTCTTGAGCACTGCCAAGTTGGATTTCAGTCAGCCTGGCTCAATAGGAAAACTGTTGGGGTTTAACCAAGTTGTAGAAGCAACACATTTGCCAGAAGTGATACTACTGTACAGATGTCGGCCCAATGTGATACGATTACATGTAACATTGTGACTGGATCCTACCAAATGGAGTCAGAGATCACGTGATCTATGAGTTTTACCCCGATGTTGATCCAGGGTATAAAATGATGGTGACTGTGCAGAATGTAGTCTATTTGCCTGTGGACGCCGATTAGTAGCATTACGCTGCAGGTAGTTGACGAGAACGGACGTCTTATAAATAATAGAGACGAGGAGATAAATAGCTTTGCATCTAAGACAACGCAAGAAGATGGTGCTGTTATTTGAAAAGGGAACCCCAGGGCTAGATATGGAGGTTGAAATTTCACCTATCCAATCCTATTAAATGGTAGATGAAAGGATGAAAGGAGTCATTCAAGAACCAACCTCCATGAGGTTAACATCACGGAGCATTGAGTATTTACGGGAACAGGTTTCAAGTTAAACAGTAGAAAATGGAGTTTGGATTTATCAAAGGACCGTCTTCAGACAACAGTATCAAATGAGTACCATTCTCACGCACCATATACTACAAGCTTCAATGCCAATGATGAAATAAGGATTCCAATCCAGCAACAGGATATCTACACACTACCATCAGAGAGCTATTCATCTAGAGTATACTGTGCGTGGTGCCAACAATGTGCTGTGGCCAACACCATGTGTGTCTGGATTCTTGCCAACCTGTTTTCAGAGGTACGCTATGAAATCAATTGGAGTTGAAGTGGGGGGACTTAATCCGGGAGTTACCAGTCTAATGAAGAATGCAAATGACATTTGACCGAGATGAAAAGTGTAAGATGGAAGGAGCTTTACAAGTTTAGCTCAGATGATGATTTGATGATTTTGCTAATGAGGCCAACACAACTGTAATGGATGTACCACTACGATACCTGTTGGGATTTGCTGAGGACTATAGACAAATTTTACTTAATGTGAAACAGGAGTTGGGAGAGTCAGTCCCAAACTTTTGGACTGTGTGAATGTGGCTGCTGCCAATGTCACAATTACAAAGCTCTTGTGGAGAATGCCCTACATAGAAGTGGCTGATGATGTTAGATTGCACCTGTTGTAGACTGTACAGAATGATACACCCATCAGTATACCATTCCGTCATTGGGAGTTGTACACATATCCAGCATTACCACAAGCAACAGCATACATGGACTGTCAAGTCAACATCTCAGCATGAGAAGCCTCGCTACATTATAGTTGGACTGCAGACAAACAGGCGGGAGTGGCAGCATCAAACAGTTCAAAATTTGATAAGTGTGATATGAAGGATATTCAGTGTTTCTGAACAACAAATACTATCCGTATGAAAGCATTCAGGGTGATGACAATCTTGTCTACA
The DNA here is from genome assembly GCA_017141385.1 of Sogatella furcifera. NCBI lineage: Eukaryota > Metazoa > Arthropoda > Insecta > Hemiptera > Delphacidae > Sogatella > Sogatella furcifera. Next base: position 7,539,357 of record CM029548.1, on the reverse strand, counting down.
ACATGTATGCAGCTTTCAATGGAGTCTACAATCATAATGATACTGCATGCAATCCACTGTTTGAGAAAGGAGCTATAAGCAATGGTAAAATAATGTTGTATGCATTTGATTGTTCTCTGCCAAATGAGTCACTCAAAACTGGAAGTATTGATGTGCGAGTTGAATTTGAAGCAACCAACAATATTCCGGCAAATACAACTGCCTACTGCCTAATGATTCATGAGGTAATTAAAGAGTATCGACCAATGTCAGGCCTTGTGCTGTCAGCATAAATACAGCAATTGAGCACTGAGTTGATCAGTGGTGCTCAAGACACTGAGCAAAGCAGACATGTATACTACTCCGCGTATGACCTGCTCTACAGATGTGGAGAATGGTGAAATAACTGATGATATATCTACTACATCTAGTTATACGATTGCTGGAGGAGAATCAGAGGTTGCACTGACTATGAGCAAGATGTCTGCAGCAGGATAAAAAGTTGAAAATGTTTCTGACATGCTTGGACCTCTACCGCTCTACCTGTTGGACTTTCAAGGATTTCAAGGTTGATAATGTATATTGTCAAGGAGATGGCTATGCTGGAGCGTGCAGATGAACATTATGTGGCAAGTCTTCACTATTTCTTCATGTCGCCCTACTTGGACACACTGCTGCGACAATGCAAACAGCTGACTGCCAATACTGGAGAAAAACATCAACTGCAATGGACAACGGAGCTGGACAGAAACATCTCAACTATTCTATGTTGCAGCCAATTGTATGCAACATAGTCCAAAATGGTTAGCCAACAGCAAACAACAGCGAATCAAAATCTACATCTATGGTTATGAGCAGATTAATCTACTGGACAACCTGCTGAACCCACTGGCTGATGAGAAGCAGAGGTTGGTACATTGATCTAACATCGCCCTACAACTTCTGCAAGCTGCCTAACCTGGAGGGTCTGATACAGGCTAGTGCTGGGAATGGAGTCTACTGTCCAGAGCACTACCCACTAACTATATGGAAACTGTTAGGAGACGGCTGGTTGGCAACACTGAATCAGAAAGACAATGCATCATGTACACACCGCATATTGTGCACTCAATATTGTTAACATTACTCATGCTTGGATTATGAAAGCTGTTAAAAAATAAATCTTTATGTCATAAACTTTTTTGAAGATGATGATGATAATGGAGACTTGTAACCATTCTTTGTATTTCAATAAATATTCAATATTATTTGTCAAATCTGTATTAATCATTTAATCTACCTACTCTATAGGTTTAAGTTCACTACAGTTCACCCAGCTCACTAAAGTTCAGTTGAAACTAACTACACGTATGTTGTGTTAGACCTGTTGAAACAGGAAATGTATTACCACCACTTTACTGGTTTGATATATACATATATATAGCTGTTACTGGTAGTGATCATCATTTTTGTTGGAGCTGTTTTGCAATATGCAGTCAGAGGCACAAAGGATATACAGTATGTCAATAGATAAGCTTTTAGAATCTCTTCATCAGCGTGGTGGGATACGTCTACACAGAAATCTATTGGTTGCCAGTGTTCTTCAAAAGGCAAAACATGTCTGCACAATGGAGCAGCTAGCTGAGTATAGAATCAGTAGTGTAAGATCTGTACAAAATGATAATAAATAATCAATTGACAGTTGAAACTGCCTTTGTTGAAAGTAAAGTAAGGTGATTTCTTACCTATATGAAAATTGTTCATGTTCTACATGACTGGATTAAGAGAACTTTGTTTGAAGATTGACCCATTTGTCATAGTTTTTTCAATGCAGTAAATGTTCATTTGCATTAATAAAATTTTGTAATCAACTCTATGCGTTATCAATTACTATCCCCACTCCTATAGCATTAAGTTAGTTTGCATCACACAGACCTGTTGAAAATTAGTCAACTTACAATCAACTGTCAACTGTCAATCAACTGTCAACTGTCAATTGTCAACTGTCAACTGTCAACTGTCAATCAACTGTCAATTGTCAACTATCAGTTGACTGTTTACTTGTACAATATTGTGCAATCATATGATGTCATGCATTCTGCTCAAAAATAGGTTGCATTGCTTTGACCACTTCATCGGCTGACTTGTTTTTTATTGGTATAGCAAAAGCAAACTTACTAAAACAATTGATTATTGTAATAATATATCTATAACCTTTGTTCTGTCTTGCATATGGCAGCATCTCTACAAGATCGGCCTGATAGAGGTCATTGAGACCTTTTACAGTGACCATCCGTGTAGGAAAGTTCCTACGAGCTTGCTTGTGCAGCTCTCTTGCTATCACAGACTTATCCATACTGACAGATAACACCTACATCATCAGCTATAAATAGTTTATAGACCTCGGCTTTGGCATTGGCGTAGGCGTCGGCTTTGGCGTCGGCTTCGGCTTCAGCGTCGGCGTCGGCGTCGGCGTCGGCGTCGGCGTCGGCGTCGGCTTCTGCTTTGGCGTCGGCGTCGGCTTAGGCTTCGGCTTTGGCGTCGGCTTCGGCGTCGGCTTCGGCTTTGGCGTTGGCGTCGGCTTTGGCTTTGGCGTCGGCTTCGGCGTTGGCTTTCATTGGGCCCCAGTTGAGGACTCCCAGTGGCAGTCAATATATACAGAACCTCACCCCCACCACCTTGGGATTTAATTCTATTTAATTTTATTTAATTTTATTTAATTTTTATTTAATTTTATTTAATTTTTATTTAATTTTATTTAATTTTATCTAATTTTCATTTAATTTTATTTAATTTTTATTTAATTTTATTTAATTTTTATTTAATTTTATTTAATTTTTATTTAATTTTATTTAATTTTTATTTAATTTTATTTAATTTTTATTTAATTTTATTTAATTTTATTTAATTTTATTTAATTTTATTTAATTTTATTTAATTTTTATTTAATTTTATTTAATTTTTATTTAATTTTATTTAATTTTTATTTAATTTTATTTTAATTTTTATTTAATTTTATTTAATTTTTATTTAATTTTATTTAATTTTATTTAATTTTATTTAATTTTTATTTAATTTTATTTAATTTTTATTTAATTTTATTTAATTTTTATTTAATTTTATTTAATTTTTATTTAATTTTTATTTAATTTTATTTAATTTTATTTAATTTTATTTAATTTTTATTTAATTTTATTTAATTTTTATTTAATTTTATTTAATTTTTATTTAATTTTATTTAATTTTTATTTAATTTTATTTAATTTTATTTAATTTTTATTTAATTTTATTTAATTTTTATTTAATTCTAATTAATTTTTATTTAATTTTATTTAATTTTATTTAATTTTTATTTAATTTTATTTAATTTTTATTTAATTTTATTTAATTTTTATTTTATTTTATTTAATTTTATTTAATTTTTATTTAATTTTATTTAATTTTTATTTAATTTTATTTAATTTTATTTAATTTTTATTTAATTTTATTTAATTTTATTTAATTTTATTTAATTTTTATTTAATTTTATTTAATTTTTATTTAATTTTATTTAATTTTTATTTAATTTTATTTAATTTTTATTTAATTTTATTTAATTTTTATTTAATTTTATTTAATTTTTATTTAATTTTATTTAATTTTTATTTAATTTTATTTAATTTTTATTAAATTCTATTTAATTTTATTTAATTTTATTTAATTCTATTTAATTTTATTTAATTTTATTTAATTTTATTTAATTCTATTTACTTATATCTCATCCCCACCATCACAGAGGGCCTTAGGATTTAATTTTATTTAATCCTATTTAATCTTATTTAATTTTATTTAATTTTATTTTATTTCAAATTTCGGGTTTTCCCACCAAAAACTGCCATCTTGATAGTGAAATAGCTATATGCTAGCCTACGTTACGCTATGACGTCATAAATGACCTTCACGTGGGTGGCCCAAGTTTTGTGCCAGGAGTGGTAACTGATTTTGTGCCAGGAGTGGTAAAATATTCAACTTCTTTTTTCATCCATTTTGCCAAAAGATTGGACAATCTATTCACCCAGGATGTTGTTGTGTAATCACAGGATGAAGGAACTTCCAATTTTCAATACATCCTGTTATGATGAACAGCTTGCTCTGATAAACTTGTCTGCATCCTGTTAAGATAAACTTGCTGTCATCCTGCTTTGATAGAAACTTGTCTGCATCCTGTCAGGAAGAGATAACTGATTTTGTGCCAGGAGTGGTAACTGATTTTGTGCCAGGAGTGGTAAAATGTATCTACTTATGATGCTTTTTTATTATTACATCGTTATGCGTTATTAGTAGATTCAATTCAGTTTCCCAAGACACAGAATTTCTACTGCATATTTGTTCTCTTCCTCTAACAATACTTTCTTACACTTACTCCCTCTCAATTCCCTTGAATCTCTCTTTCTCACCCACCTCTCTGTCTTAATCTCAAACACTCTCTCTCACCCTAACACACACACACACACTCTCTCTTTCTCTCCCCCTCACACAATAACTCTGCTCCCTCTCTTACGTCCTCTCTTTATCTCTCTCACGATCTCTCTCTTATTCCTTTAGTACTTGGTCTTGCTAATTCTCTCCAAAGTTAGAGAGATAGTGAAGTAGTCTAGTCGAACTTTACAGACAGATTGGCCTGAAAGGCCTGGCTGAGAAGGGTGAGGGGGTTGTCCCCTTCTGGTGAGGTGGTAACGTGGTAGGGGGGCGTAGAATGAAACCGGGGACGACGCGTTTCCCAGTAATCCGACTTTGAATTTCGGACAGCTCTACTTAAACCTCGGTCTTCTAGAACCCCCCCTCTCCACTTAGACCCCCCTCCTCTTAGATCCTTCCTTCCCTTTGTACCCTCTCCCCTTAGACACCCAAAACAACAGCCGGACGCTAATAATCGGATAGGATCTTAATCGAACCAAGTTCCTCCTTTTCACCGTACTCCTTCTTTCCTCTCCTTCCTCTGTCCTGTGAGATGTGTTTCTCCTCAAATTCCAAGGGGTGGGATCCTCTTCATCTCCTCCTCCTCCACGACCTCTCCTACTGTAACCCTCTCTCACAAATCAATTACATCAACCTTTGAACCACAATTCTGTGCTATCATGGAATCTAATTATTTTCAATTTCAAAATTTTGCACAATATAATACAATATTGAACAATGTAGCACAGATATTTCACAATATATTTATAATTTGTTGATGAAGCTTGTGAGCTAATTAACAAAAACAGTCTATAGAATTAATTGGAACTGAAATTCTAGTTAACTATACAATTGTATAACAAATTCAAGCTGTAGATTAATTTTATGATCATTAATAAATTAATGATAATTGATGATTGTGTTTAAAGAAAAGTTTAAAAGAATTTGAATCTTATAACTTAAAAAAAGATTTCCGTCTTCTTGAAGTGGATAATAAAATTAAAGCCCCTTTTAACACAAATAATTTTAATAATTTGATTGATTCCAGTATGATAGGTATAAATCTATGATTTGTTCCACAGATTTCTGAACATTGTCCTATAAATAATCCCGGTTTTTTCATTCTTATGCTTAAAATTAAACTAAATTTATAGTTAACTTCAGTATACAAATAATGTTAAAAATAGATTTTTTTAATTTATTATACCATATATTATTAAAATTATTAATCAAAATGTTAAAAAAATTATACAAAAAGAGAAATAGTCTAAGCCTAAATTTAATCTGATTGAGCAAAAAAATCTGTGAGCTTACACCGAGCTGGGAACATAATATTAGTTTTAGATATTTGAATAACATTATAATGCATATAAGTTTCTTTAAAATGGAACACATCCAACCAGAATCAATTTCCTTGAATCGCTGGAGTGACAAAACATTCAGAACTCAAATCAGATTATATTTCCCAATGAAATGGACTCACCTTATATTAGTTTCCATAACTTCCCAGCAGATGAATGATCTCAGATGAAAGCTTCCAATTTACTCCTATGTCTTATGGGGAGATGCCCATATGAGCTATGGGCTTATTCGTGAGGGTAATGATAGGTGTTTATTAAAAATCAAAGCTACTTTTCTGGCTCAATAAGACCAAACTCACTACCCGACGTTGAATCAATGAAAAGCAAGAAACAAACAAAAAATATGTGTAGTACAGTTTGGAATCGGTAAGAGCCGTGAAATATTCTGCACTCACACATATGACCTCATGAATATGTAATGAGCGACGTATGTTCGCTGAAGCCTGAGACGAATGTAAACACGAGTGTGTGTGCATGTGAGAATTATAATAATTAATTCCCAAAGAGACCGCTGGTATGCTATGCTGTTCGGTTTCAATTAAATTCATGCAGCATTCTGTTAACACACTAATTAACTGATCATCTAGACGTGAAGTCATTCATTTGATTTGTTTGTCCTCACAAGTCCAAGTCCAAGAGCTGGCATCTTTGTGTTATGTTTTTCAGGTATTCAGAAAATCTTTCAGATCAAATCAATCCTGAAGATGAGGCTATATTCTATAATAGAAAAACCAATCCAATTAAACAAATTGTTTTGATTTAGCTCGATGAATTAAACCAAACACATCTACTGTTATGTCTTCTACGAAGGTTGTTAAAGAACTTATTTCGATTATTGAGATTCACTCTCATTCATTCCTCCATTCAAGCAATATACAGTAATGGACTGTGATGGAGGAAACAAATATTTGGAAGAAAATCATTTTCATTTCCTTTGAATGACACATTATGTCATGCCGTATACATTAATCGGATTCAAATCTTGTTTGAGTCGGGTGTAATCTGTGTAAGTGTTCTCAACATTGTATATTCTTTTTCCATTATTCACTGTTGAAAATATTGTTTCCCTATTATGTTTAAATTTATTGAAGTATGCTTTCTCTCGATATTCCCTCATTTAATAGTTGGTTTCTAGAGTATACTCTAGAACATAATTCGATATTATTTTTGGTGTTCAATGAATAGTCACATTCATTTCAAATGTGCAAATGTTGATTCTTCATATTTTGAATATGTAGCCTGCATATTATCATTTGGAACATCCCTCATCTATGATATTCTTGATTGCATTTTTCATCTTTATTGCTCATTCTGTCGAATTCTACTTTTCTGAAGTGAATTCAATTTTTGTAGTGAAAAACTACAAAAATCAATGGAATACTTTCATCATAATTCAGAATTTTTCAAAGTGAAAAGAGTTTTTCAAAGTTAAACTTGTAATATTAACTTTCATTATCATTCATTCACCATGTGAACATTATCATTCACTAACTCATTATCACCTTTGCTTAAAATACTTGCTATCAAGTTACAATTGAAACAAAAAATAAAGAACTAATTAGCTTGGTCACTTTGACTTTAAACCGGAGTGGAATAGTTTCAATGGTAATAAGAGTTATACAAGACCTATATAGGACTTACTAGACCTGATAGCTGAGCTATTTGAGATCTAGTAGAGATATTCATGAGCTAGAAGAGAAATTTTAAGAGCTAGTAGAGCTATTCAAGAGTTATAGCTGGCAGTCCCCAACTTTATACCTGTCCTTCCCACAGAGAGAAACTGCACTGTACTGGTGAAAACTACCTTCAGTATTTCTTCTCCGTCCCCAAAGATCACTTACCAATTCTATCGTACAAAGTGAGTAGTTTGGGACCTAGAGAAGATTAAGATCAAATGGGAAGAAGCAAAAAAGGCGAAAAATACTAGACGAAAATGATTTGGAAGAAGAATATGTGGAGGAAAGTAGGAGAAGAGAGAAATGTAGATAGGAGTGGCAAAATTCCAGTTAACGTTCATTTTCTATCCAACTACAGTTCAGGATAAGATGAAAAAGGGTAGTAGGAGGATGAGAAATACAAAAATATTATCAAGAAGAAAGGAAGTGTATGTGACAGTGTATGTGGACGTAAATGAAGTGTTGCGTATAATAAGATACCTTGCGTATGAAGCAATGTATAGAAGGAAACTATTGGAAAACTAAACTGGAGTAGAAAGAGGAGATGAGGAGGAGGAAAAAGGAAGGATGGAACATGCAGTGAAGAAGATGGAATTGGAAAAATAGTGAAATGACTAGAAATAGGGACTGTATGGAAGAAAGGGAGTTGTGAGAAGTAATGATTGGAAGGATAGAAGAAAGGTAAAGGGAAAGAAAAAGAAGGAGGAGAAGAAGGAAATGAGGAAAATAAGAAGAAGGAGAAGGAGAAGAAGAAGGAAAAGAAGTAGGAAGAAGAAGAGGAAGAAGAAGAAGAAGAAGGAAAGAAGAAGAAGAAGAAAGAAGAAGAAGAAGAAGAAGAAGAAGAAGAAGAAGAAGAAGAAGAAGAAGAAGAAGAAGAAGAAGAAGAAGAAGAAGAAGAAGAAGAAGAAGAAGAAGAAGAAGAAGAAGAAGAAGAAGAAGAAGAAGAAGAAGAAGAAGAAGAAGAAGAAGAAGAAGAAGAAGAAGAAGAAGAAGAAGAAGAAGAAGAAGAAGAAGAAGAAGAAGAAGAAGAAGAAGAAGAAGAAGAAGAAGAAGAAGAAGAAGAAGAAGAAGAAGAAGAAGAAGAAGAAGAAGAAGAAGAAGAAAGAAGAAGAAGAAGAAGAAGAAGAGAAGAAAAAAGGACAATAATAAAAATCACATGTAAAGGAAGTAATTTGGTGAAGGAGGAGGGAATAAAGGTAGAGGGGAGAAGAAGAATGAAGGAAAGAAGGAGAAAAGAAGTAGAAAAAGAAGAAGAAGAAGAAGAAGAAGAAGAAGAAGAAGAAGAAGAAGAAGAAGAAGAAGAAGAAGAAGAAGAAAAGGAAGGAAAAGAAGAAGAAGAAAAAAGGAAACAAAAATCACATGTAAAGGAAGTAATTTGGAAGAGGAAGTAAAGGGAGAGGTGTGTGTAGTTGAAGAGAAGGAAAGTGAAAGAAGCAGAAGATGAATGAAAAGAAGAAAGAGAAGAATGATGACCGTGAAGTATACCATTCTGCACACGCACGTTTAAACAAGCGGTAAAAATATTTGGTCAGCCTTGGTGTTATCGAGCTGTGCTGCCCATGGGCTTCTGGTTGAATATTTCAACGCGTGTTGCTACAGACTGTCCAAGCAAAGGAGACATTCATGAATGCAAGATGGGAAAATGTCTCCAACTCGGTCAATATTGATTCACAAATTCTAAATTTGGTATCAAATTGTAGGAAACATTCTAACCTACTTTTTGAGACTAAAGTTTTGATTTTTAAACTGATATTTACCGAACTAAAGTCTTTTTCCCATCTTACCAGAATGACTTCTCTTCCTGAACAGATTGTAGTGGACTAGACGCTTTGACCAGCCTACACTTCTTCAGCTATGGTGGTCGTTTGTCGATCTGTTTGATCAACAACAACGCAGTAGCCTATAAAGTTCCAGATAACAATGTGCAAATAAATATTGAATTATTCAAAATTTTGATTGAAAAATCTAGCTCAAACGAAATTCATTGCCCCATCTTTTAAGTAAGTCTCTCAAATCATGCGCTATTGTTATCAATATTGTGCTCTTATGAATAACAAGCCGGCAGGCTCGCTTCGCTTGCCTTCTCCGCCTAGCCAGGTGGACCCCCGACAGTATCAGCAGTGTCAGTGACACTCGCTTCGCTCGCCTGCATGACCTATGTCAATGTAAGCTGAGACAAACAGGCTCGCTTCGCTCGCCTGCAAATTCCGTTCAGAAGGGATTCAAAACTTATTGAACACAGCATTTCTAGACCTAATCTGGACCTGTTCACCAAATTTCGATAATTTCTACCAATTTATTCTCGAAAAATTCAAGAAAAACTCCGAAAAATAGTAAAACGCTGATATTGAGCGTAACCTTGGGAACTATATCGGACATAGTTATCTATAATCTCGCTGAACCATTGAATTTACAGTAAGGATTGGTCGTATCAAGGCGGATGATATGCAACCCGCAAAACATCTACAATTTTGAAAAACCTGATTACTAGCGTAATCTTGAACGGAATTCAAAAATATCTTAACACAACATTTCTAGACCTTATCTTAACCTACCTACCAAATATCAACATTTTCTACCGATTGGTTCTCGAAAAAATTGAGAAAACGCCGAAAAACTATAGAAAAACTTAAATATTTGGCGTATCCTTGAAAAGTTCCTAAAATTCGTTCTTAGCGCGCGTCTAAACGTCCAACTGAACATGCCTGCCAAATTTGAACGCATTCGGTTAAGTGGATTTTCAGTTCTGGTGATGAATCAGTCAGTCAGTCAGTGCCATTTCGCTTTTATAGATGAATAATTGAATCATGTGAGAGAGTAACAATTCCTTAAATCCTCAAATTCCAAATGATTAAATTTTGATTATTGGCAATAATAAATTGATTATTAATATTAATCAACTGTGGTGAGCTCTCAATAATAATCCATGAACCGAAAACTATATATCTTTCATAATAAATAATCGACAATTCCTGAAGTAACACAGAAAACAATTGCCACGCAATTTATGTACAAGGTATGCAATGGCCCCCGTTTTACGCACCATGATTTTTGGATATCCGCTTTTTTGAATTCTACTAGATTGAATGATTTTCGACAAACTTAACTTGTTACGATGTTCGCAGAGACATATATATAATGTGTTTGTCAAGTTTAGTTGAATCTCGTGAAATTCATAAGGACGAAAACCGGACGCTCATCGTGCTGTGTGAAACGGGGCCATAATAGGAGGGATACTATTTTCCGAATAACATCCTCAATAATCATTTCTGATTATTCATTTATCAAGCCTGTTTGTCCTATTGACACTGCTGAGACAGCCAGGATACGAAAAAGGCGATGGAAGCGAGTCTACCGGGTAGTAAACAGTAGATTTGGTCATTCTTATGTTTTTTCAATTATTTTATCAATGAATCAAATGAATAATTCACATTGATAAGCAGCTATGTAATCATGCAAAAATAAAACTTCAATTTCTCAAATACTGTATCTAAAATCCAAGTTCGTTATGAGGCCAGGGAAACGCGTTTGTTAAGGGGATTGTGATTCTATTTGTAGATTTTCGTGGCACTCGTGGCAGTTTGTGGCAGTGGTGGTCGGTGGCGGACGTTTCCATGGCTGGGCCCACGCAACCCTTATTTCGTCGTTGGGACGCCATTCTAGCTATTTCACTATTTTGGTGCTCTGCCTCGTAGCTCCGATCACGAAAACTATCGACCAGTCACAATTCTAGAATCAATCGGCTTATTCTCGATTCTTCTCCCAAATATTCTTGCTTTTTTATGAGGGTGTAGCCCACATAAGGTTTAGGATGCATTCATAGTGAGTTAATAACTGGTATCATTCTCTTCTTATTTTCTCTCAGGGTTACTGTATTCGTTAAAACTTTAAATAATAAGAAAAATAAAAATATTTTTTTAGAAAAAGGTACTTTGATTTTAATTATTTAAAGTTTTGACATTCTCTACTTGTACATCGTGATATAGCTAATCTTACATTGACAATTCCCTGTCTGCATATTTAAACGAGTTTGAAAGAGCTCATGGCTAAATTAATGTTTTGTTTAATACAAATTGAGAGATTATTAATATTTTATTCCACAATATAACAGTATTAAATAGAACAAACTTCCATTATTTTATGATTCCCATTCCAAGCCACTCTGAATAAAGTAGTAATTGGGAATCATTCAACAATCTTTTTTGAATTGTGCAACAACTAAGAAGTTTCTTTACGAGTCTCTTTTGAAGAAATCAGTTGAATTGAATCAGAAAGCTGTTCAGTTTGTCTCAAGTGAAGGGTTTCTTGGTTTACGATCAGATCCAACCTGCCTTTTGATTCATACATGTCTTGGAAAACTCACTTATTTGTGCTAGTATAAAGGCTATTGAATAAAACTGTAAGAAATACTTTTCTCCAGTTAGTGAGGCTATTCGCTTCCAATATCGTAATAAAATTCTCTCAAAATAGAATCCACTGTTTAGCCTAACACTTAGAAGGGTTGCTACACTCTTTTATTCCGTGATCAATCCTGTTTTCTCCAATAATTCACAAAACAATAATGAAATCTGCTACGGAAAAAACAACTCAACGTTTTCCACTTATTTATCGTTATTTGCTACATAAGTCACTCGCAAACCTCATTAATATTACATGATTTGACACTGGAAATACTCCTGGAATAATGTATGATGGAAGGAAATACACATTATTTTGGGTACTAGGAAAATTTATACAGAATGCGAATGCTGTAATTTTCCCAGATTACCGTGCGGCGGTCTCGGCAAAAGGTTTCTCAGGAAATGGGTGGAATAACCTTACTAGAGAATTCGGGATTTTTATTCTAAATTGACGCACTAGTTCTATTCCAATTTTCATTCTCCAATAAAATATTATAATACTCTTAGTTTCGGTGGTTTGTTCGAAATCTAATAATTTAGAATTGAATCGGTTGTTTCATTCGATGAAATTCGATCACTTCTATCAAACTTAATCCTTATTCAGTAGTAAAACAATAATCCTGGAATCATACAATTCATTGCAGAATATTTAGCCACATATTTAGAATTTTTTAATAGAAAACAGATATCGAACCCTTTGACTACTCCAGTTTTCCCTTGTTTACCCATTATTTTGTACTATTTATCTTTTCACTTCCTCTACTTTCTAATTATTCTGTTTCCACTTGAGACGCTCTTGGACAACTTGACTGATATTCTTGTGTAAGGTTTGATGATGTTTAGACTAGGCTACAACACGTGGAACATCAATCAATCTTTGTTGAGAAAATAAAATTTCTTTGTGAAGTGGTCAGATTAATGACCATTGACCACTACTCAATTCAACCGGTATCACAAACTAGACTAAATATCGAGTTAATTGATTAGATTGACTCTCACTTCTCTCGTAGAGAAAAATTGCTATTGATATCATGATGTCAGAAAAACAGCATGTTTTAATTAACAGCAGCATAGCCTACTTGTCTATCCTTGTCTATACAATTTAGTGAGCTCAAACCCTCCATGCATACAGTCCTCAACAAGGTGGAAAGAACATAATTTTATGTGTCCAATGACGCATAATTGGATTCAATCTTGAAAGGTGTAACGGATGTCATGAATATCCAATACAGCTACAATAGAAGATTACAACAGAGTACAGAATATAGAGATTAGATTTGAGTTATTGACTGGAGATTAGATTAGATTGCTTTATTCAAATAGATAACAAAATTCGGCTTAGATTATACATTGTAATATGAATGAGTTAAACAAAATTATCCTATAAATTTCATAAAATAGAGACTTCTAGTAAAAATACGGAAACGGTGATTTAATGAATGCAAAATTTATACAAATTTTAAATTGGAGGTTCTGCAAAATGAATAAGGAGTGTAAGTTATCTAATAAGAGATCGGAGAGTATTTAATTCCGTTCTCTCTGAAAATTAAAAAAATATACAAATGTTACCAGGCTCAAGCCTTCTGCAACAAAATATTACACAGCAAGTTAAAATAGTTGAATTGCCTAGTAAAATAACAAATGAGTGAAATTTTTTCAATTGAAAGAAACAATGGAATATAATAATTTATTATTAGGAATTACTAATTAATAAGTGATAATTTATGAGAATTATCATGATCATGGTCAAAGGTAAGACTTCATCCTTCATGATAATGATGATGGTAATTGAGTGGGGCAGACATAGAAGACAGCCGCGAGCGTTGGGAAAGGTCTTTAGCCTTGTTTGATTTTCGGCGACTGGTGATGATTTTCGTTTGCCCCCTTAACCCCCCACCGATATCGGTTGCAATGCGGTTGTGCGTGTGTGCGAGACGTCCCCCCACCGTCCCCAAACTTATTAGTACCTTCCCCCACCACTGGGAGCGTGCGCGCTGGCTGCGATACCGGACCTAGGCCGCGAGTCGTGGCGGTGCGGCTAGTCAGTGCCAATCGAGCCATCGAGCGGTCGTGGTCGTCGCAAAGCTCTCACGGCGAGCGAGCGAAGCGAGCGCGCACACCAGACACACCAATCAACAACAAACTCTCTGCTACCGACTTCTAAAATGTGAACTGTTTGTTTGGAGGATTCTTTGTTCAAAAAAGTGTCGCCGCGCTCGTAAAATCGATAAAAGACGTGCTGGTGACAGGGGCTCGAACTCAGTACAGTTGTTACTCCGACGAGCGGCAGTGTGGTCGACGCGGAGGAGGCGATCCTCACAACACCACCAAAACGGCAGAACAGTGTTCCTTACATGTAGCAAGGTAAGTTCAGTCTCAAAATTGTTTCCATTTTTAAATTTAAAAAAAAGTAAGATGACAGTTATAACTCATTACCTGTGTTTGGTTAGGAATTTGGCAAATGTGTTAAAATATCTGTCAAAATAACTATATTACTGTTCATGTACTTTATTACTGTCGATAAAAATATATACTGTGTTCAGGTAGCAACTCTTGCCTGCCCACAGAAATTTCCCTTGTGGATTATTTGGTTATGTATTCAAGTTGAACATTCTAACCGGGATATATGTTTTGTTTTTGAAAACCTTGATGAATTTTATTTTATTTGATGTAACAAGGTGATGACAGTTTCAGAATAATTATATTTATTAATAATATTTCATCACAAATTGGGCAATTAGTTGTGTAACATGACTTTTGGAACCAATGTTTGGTTTGAAATTTGGCAAGTGAGCTAACAATTTTAGTATCAGTCAAAATGGCATAAAATTGTGTTTGAATAGTCAGTCTACAAATGCTTGTTGACAGTCTTGATGTAGCCCATTGTTTGTATATGAATTTAGTATATAAACTAAAATATCCAATAAAACAGCGGAATTGTGTCAAAATAATTACAAAAATTCAATGACCGTCATGACGTAAACGTCGTAGACGGTAGACCCGGTGTTTTGGTGGGAATTCGCCAAATTTATCAAATTATCTGCAAAAATAGCTTGAAATTCTGCACGAAATAAATAATATAAATTATAAATAATAATTGTAACGATTACCTATAATGTCAATATAAATGCTTGAAATCAGACATTATTTCAAACCGGTGTTGAGTGATATGTTTTTTCGAATATGTTGAAATATCTGTTAAAATTCGCGGAAGATTCTAGTATTTCTTAGTTTCTTTACTTGCTTTTCCAATACTTCTCTCTTACTAATGCTTAGGAAATAATACAGTAATACCGGCCTTGTGTATAAACGAACTACCTTGAAATTTGTTATATATTTTTTTAATTTCTCAGATTATTATTGGATAATTATCCATGTCTTGTCATTTATTTAGTCTAATATTTGTTTAGATATCATAATACTTGCCGATTGCATAGGAATGTTTAATATGCAGAGATTTATCATTTTGATGAGGATAGGATAGAACGCTGAACTAATGCCTTTTTTATACTTGTCATAGAGCTCCCTTAACAGTATCCTATTCGAATTAAATATAAAATATAGACAAAGCTATTTTGACTAAACTAAAACTCAAATTGATCTGCCGTGTGTCAACTTTGAATTATTATGCATCCACTCATTAAAGCAATTAATTATTTATTTATCAATTATGGGAATTTTAGTAAACTGTTGTTTAAGGTTGAGTATTGATTTGGTCAATTCAATCAATCTAAGTTAATGAGAAGCCGATAAGTCACATGTATAATACTACAAGTACAATTACTAGAGTAATACTAAAGTCCGCAAGTACAAAAGTATAATCGGCGCTTTTATCAGCAGAAGCCGATAAACTTTTGATTTCTTTAAATCTCTCCCCGACCGCTCACCGGCTGTCTCAACAGAAATGAATGAAAAGCATTGAGGAATAACCATATCATTCCTCCATGATAAATAAATGATAACAGTCATTCGCCAGCCGTCTGGCATGTTTGGCATCAGCTAGCTGTAGCAAGCCACAAAAAGCCGGTTCCGTTGACGGATAATTTTCACACGACGCGTCTCGTGTCGTGGTTTGTGATTGACTAGCGCGCTTCCCGCTCCCTGACACTTTTTCATCATTAATGTCTAATTTTCCATCATAAACTATACCTGTTAGACAAAAATTCCGGAACCTTTAAAATCTTAACAAGGTTCTACAGTATCTGAACATTATCATAAACAGTGTATTCATAATGGCTTAATAAATTAGAGTACTAATACAATAATAAAACCGTGAAATAAACTTCTAACTGATTTGTGAATGATTTATTTATCGACATAATCACAAGAGCACGAATAACGATAATTGTAATACTGTACTTGATAATTACAGGAACAATATTATCACATTTCAATTATTTATTAAGAAATAAGCTATATAATGATGATATAATATTTAATAGCTATATATAATACTCGAGTTTAGGCTATGATGTACTTTTTTGATTTCATGTTATTACATATAGTTGTGAAAGAAATTATCAGGAGAATCAATGAATCTGAATTATTATTCACTCATTAAACTGATTAATTATTGATTTATCAGTATTCATAAGCCTGGTTCTGGTGGAAATATGATTCAAAATACAGTACAGTAGTTTGGAATGAGCTAGATCAAAAGTTTGATGACAAAATCGAAGTACCAGAAATAATTAAATAGAAGAACCAAGAACGTGTTATAATAATCAGTACCGGTACTGTAGGCCTACTTGTCAAACTGTCAATTATTGTTCTTAATCTGAAAAGTATTCATCATAACTTGGTGGAATATTATTAAAAAGACTATTCCTTCAAGAAGTTCAATACTTCTAGTAAGAAATTGAAAATAAGATATTATTAATGCTGTAAATCATAGTTAGCCTTATCATGAACCAGTTCATGAGACAACCATCTTGGTATCTATCTATCTATCTATCAACCATCTTGGTATCTTACCTTTAGTTTGAATTTGAGAATCTCAATCAGAATATATTTAGATTCCTGCCAATTTCAATCTCAATCAAATAAAGATTCAATCTATATCTATCTATCTATCTGCCAATCTCAATCTCAATCAGATATAGATTCCTGCCAACCATTGTAAAATAATACCGATGTTCCTCTTTCATTGTTCGAAATATAGGCATGGTTGTTCTCCAAATGAATATAGTTGTGAGCTCCAACAGCTAAATTTGTTAATTATAGTTGTCATTTAACTATGCCTAGCCTAGACAATGTTTCTGAAATCTTTACATCAGCTGTTATGATTACAGCACGTTCAAGAGACAGATGCAACCTCCTTTCCTCAGATATAATTGCTAATTGTCTTAAATTTAATTTAATTCATTATCTTCAGACACTTCTCCTAAAACCTGACTCTTATTGCAGCATTTTATGAATTTTAATTTCATTTACTCATCCAAATTTCATCAATTGAAAACATTTATTTAATGCACCATTTATACTCATCCTTATCAGCATCTTGTGTTTTTTTTATGCATTACTTTAGCTGAAATCTATCACTGGATATTATTTCAGGTTTTCTAGATATGAAAAGTGTTCAAATTGTTTAAAAAAGTTGCTGATTTATTCGCGTGATAATTTCCCGTTGAATTCAATTTACTCATTATTTCTGTTTCCATTGACAAATTTTTGAGATGGGTAGTTTGTTTAACGTAAGATCCGATATTGTTCGAAACAATAAATTGTACATAACGATTATTGAATATTCAGAATTGATCGAAAAGAACTCGATAGTTGATCTGATCTGTGCATATCTAATAATAATCCACGTAAAGACGCCTACAAGGTAACTCTCACTCGGACAGTTCCTCGTTCTTCAGTTTCTCATTGCTTCATTCAATTCAATAATCAGTTAAATCTCATACAAAAGTTTGAAACTTAGATATGTGTAGACATTTTAAACTTATATGTAGAGATTTGTAGGCGTTTTGTGATGTACCAATTCATTATTTGAGCTTCGCCGATTTATTGTAATATTAGCAAAGCTACGTCAATCATTTAAATTCAAATACTGTAAAAAGTCTCTCGTTCTGCAAAGTAAGATAGCTTCCCATTCGATATTCAAACTCCTCGCAACTTCTCTAAAATTATGTCTTCATTTCATTGAACAATCTTTTGCTCTACAAATATATATAATATCAATTAACAATATTCTACTCTCCAATCTACAAATTTTAATAAATCCTACTCTCTATTGAATTATTCCTAATCTTCAATTTATCTGTAAATAAAATTGTTTTCTTCTCTGATCAAGTTCAATTTTATTGTGAACATTCAATGATATTCAATTGTATACTATTGTATAATAAGGGTACCTTCTAAAAATCTCTTTTATATTTTTTGTATGTTCTTTTTGAATAAATGAAAGGAATGAAATATTGAACATTGACAAATCAATCATATCCCTCGTCACTTTACTACAATAATTCAGTTCTCTCTAAATTTCAATTTTCACTTTTAGAACACTGTGATTTACGATGAGGCATGCATGAAGCCACTAAATTGTCTGTCCAAGCAAAGAAGACATTCTGGCAAGATGGAAAAATGAATCCAGCTCAGTAAATATTGGTTCAGAAATGATAAATTTCGTCTCAAATTGTAGGAAACATTCTGATCTACAATTTGAGACCAAATTTATCATTTTTGAAACAATATTGACCGAGCTGGAGTAATTTCCTCATCTTGCCAGAATGTCTTCTTCGCTTGGACAGACTATACTAACAGTGCAAGTGAAGCGAGCGGAAAAAAATTCCAACTTGTGTTGATAAACTTTTGAGCGCAGCCGACTGCCAAAAAGTATTCGCACACTGAACAGAGCAGAGCCTACATAGTCAAGTTGTGTTGTATTGTGCCTCGTGTGCTTCCAATGCGTTGCGTAATGACCTTAACGCTCTTATTTTTAAACGTACACGTATGCCGAGTGACTGAGATAGCGTGAGGCAGAGAGAGACAGAGAGAGAGTGAAGGAAATAGTGGGAGAAAGAGTGTGAGGAAAAAGAGGCAGAAAGAGGAAGAGGGAGTGAGGTAGTAGAAAAGATAGTGAGGGGAAGATAGGCAGACAGAGAGTGAGGGAAAACGTGGCAGAAAGAGTGTGAAGGAAAGAGTGATAGAAGGAGATTAGATTAGATTGGATTAGATTACTTTATTCAAATAGATAACAAAATTCGGCTTAGATTATACATTGTAATATAAATGAGTAGAACAAGATTATCCTATAAATTTCACAAAATAAAGACTTCTAGTAAAAATACGAAAAACGGTGGTGTAATGAATGCAAAATTTATACAAATTTTCAATTGGAGGTACTGCAAAATGAATGAGAAGTGTAAGTTATCTAAGTGAAAAGGCGAAGTTTAGACATATATATGTCCATTCTTGAGAAAGGATAATAAGGATATCCTTTCCATCAACACTTGGCCTTGAGTTGAGAATTCATAACGAGCTATTGGAATTACTAAAGATAGTAAGAAACATTATTAAAGCATTTAAAAACTAGATTTAAATGAATTAATACGATATTAATCGATATTTGAATTATGTTATAAGATAAGTAACAATTAAATGATTATTGTTACTCAGAGAGAGGAGAATAAGAGAAAAAGAGGCAGATAGAGAGTGAGAGAAGAGAGGCAGAGAGTGAGGGAAAATGAGTTTGAAAGAGAGGCAGAAAGAGTGAGAGCAGGAGTGGGAAAGAAGGGAGAGGGGGTGAGTCTGAGGGGGAGAGAGAATAGTGGGAGTGAGTGAGAGAAGGGTGAGAGAGGAGAATTGTGATGAGGGGAGGGGTGGAAGAGTGAGTGAGAGAGTTAGATTGTAGAATAGGGATGAAAAATAACTAGAAGAGAAAGAGGAGATTGAGACAAAGAGGAAATGAAGAGAAAAAGAAAATGATTTGAGGGAGAGAGAGTGTGTGTCTGATAGAAATTGTGATAGTGAGGGTGTGTATGCGAGAAAGACAGTTTGAGTAAAAGAGTGTGAGAGGGAGGGAGAGTGGAAAAATTATTAAAAAAAGATAGAAAGAGAGAAATATGATGAGTATGAGGAGGGGTGGGAGTGAGAAAGGGTAATAAAGATAGAGATAAGGTAGATTAAAGAGGAAAAATATGATGAATAGAGGAAGAGTGAAAAGAGAGATAGAAAAAATATATACACAAATGATAACTCTTACCCAGTAATAAAGAAGAAGTGATAGAGTAATAGTTACTAGTGGAGAGAATGATGAACCCATAAAGGAAGAGAGGTTTGCAAATAAAATCGTTATTTAAAATGTTTGAAAACAAAAAGAGAACAATATGAATTAGTGAGAAGTTAAAACAAAGGAATGGGCAGATTAAACTATATTTAGAGCCCAAAAACGAAATAGGAGAAATAATAATTACGAAATAATTGTGGAGAAGTGTGTATTGAAGCATAACAAGAAAAAGTGATATTGAAATTGAGCAAAAATTAGGTGTAAAGGGTGAATAGAATAGAGAACAGAATAAAAATAAAGTAAAAGTTTCTTAGATGAGGATTAAATTTAAGAGAAAGAAATTAAAAAGATGAAGTGAGAAATAAATATAGAATGAGGTGGAGGATAAGATAGACAGTGAAAGGGTATGTGGGAAAGAATGAGCGTGAAATTTGAACAAGAGAGAGAGAAAAACGATGGCATGATAAAAATGAGGAGAGAAAGAAGAGATAATATTTAAGGAATGAGCTCATGTGTGTACACGCGCGCATTTGAGAGAGAAAAAACAATACAAAATGAGTGAGTGAAAGAGTGTTAGTGTGTTTGGCACTAGCGACGCGACCATATGTTTTAATGGTCTAATCAGCTGTTTATTCATATCAGCTGTTGTTTGATTCGTAGTGACACGCATGTTGTCGTTTTTCCTCTGATAACAACACTGATAATAGAGATGTAGGTTATGGCAGTAGTTTCATAGTAATGTTCCGTTTATTATCTCAATTTATCTCTGCCTTCTTCGCCTATTTTCAAATCCCCTCTTTCTTGTCTCCCTCTTCTTCACTTCTTCCTTTCCTCTCTCTTCTTCCACTCCTTTCCCTTCTCGTATTCCTCATCTTCGTCGTCTTATTCTTCCTCTTCTTCCTCCTCGTCTTCCCCGTCCTACTCTTTTTCCACTTCATCCTCTTCTTCCACTTCTTGCTCTTCTTTCTCTTATTTCTTTCCTTCCTCGTCTCTCTCTTCTTCTTCTTCTATTTCTTGCTCTTCTTCATTTCCTACCTTTTCTTCATTTCCTTCCTCTTCCTCCATTTCTTTTTCTTCATCCACATCTATCCTGTCTTACTCATCTTCCTCTTCTTCCTCTTCTTCCTCCTCCTCCTATTCCTCCTCGTCCTCCTCCTCCTCCTCCTCCTCCTCCTCCTCCTCCTCCTCCTCCTCCTCCTCCTCCTCCTCCTCCTCCTCCTCCTCCTCCTCCTTCTCCTACTCATCTTCCTTTTTTAAAATTTCTTCGCCTCTTCTTCATTCAGGTCTGTTTTATAGCTGGTTTCTCAGATTATTTGAACTGCTAGCATGCTTAAATTACTTTATTCAAAATTCCTCACATTAATGACCTGTTCTTGAATAAACTAATAAATCTATATTAAAAAAATGAACTCCTTTTATTATATTGAAAGATCCGATACCAAAAACATAAGTTTATTTTATCTTTTAATGAATAGTAATTCTAATAAGTTTATTAGCTGACTGACTAACTGATTATAATTTATGAGATTTTATAATTATTGAGGAAATGTAACATTGTTGCATTTGTATTCAATTGCAATGAACGATCTGCATTTATATTGAATTTGTTTATTGGAACGATACACTATAAAAAACCCTATACTGTACATTTAATTCAAAATTAAATTACTATATAACATGTCACTAGCTTGATTGGCGTTATCATTGTTATTAGAATGAAATCTCAAGAATAACTATTATATATGATGAATTAACAAATCAACATGCTGTATATTATCAACTCTGTTTAAGAAGCGGGAATATTTTCATAAGATCGAAATCCTTTGCAAATGTCGAGTGAATCTTACCTAATATTCATTTTCTGAGAAGATTATTTCATTCAATATCAGTATACTCTTCAATTCCGAAGGGGTTGACACTTATACAAACAATTAAACATTTTATCAGCTTTCAATTTTTTGAATGCCTCACAATTTATCCTAGAAGAGATTAAATATTTGGAAAATAGTAATATGCTACTCTCGAAAAAGCAACTCTAAATCATGCCTGCTTTTCGATTTCTCGTATCTATAATTCTGCATAAAATTTTAATGACAGGATACTCCAGAGTAGGCTACGTACATCATGCTTTATTTCCTAAAACCTCTGAAGTCCCTCATAGATAGTAGTAATTAGATAGATTAGATAAATAATCGTCATAGACTAACCTTTCCAAGATATGAAAGTTTATTATAATATTGATATTTTCAATTTTTCAATTAAAATTTTTTAAATTCAAGAAGGAAAATGTATGTGTTCAGAAACCACGAAAGCAAGAGAAAATCTAAAATTGCTTGATAAGTCATTCGCAGTTTAATAATTTTTCCAGTCATATAATAATTATTGGTGCCTAATTTGACGTTTGAAAGCTGGGAATCCCCAACTGTAACCACCAACCTATTAAACTGTACTTGGAAATTAAGCACTGATTACAATTTACTTGAAGAGGTGAATTCTTGTGCAATTTCAATTTTTCAATCAAATTTTATACGGAAAGTACGGTATATTCTAGGGGAATCCCTCGAATGTTATTCTGACACTATCAACGTGAATTTAACTGAAAACGTAAAATAAAAATGAATTTCGCTTTCATTTTGAAGAATGAATAATATAATATGATACAATAAATCTTTGAAGCAATTTTATTTCAGGTTTCTTACTTCTATTATAACAAAAATGTAAAAAATTTCATACTAGCAGGATACATGTTTCAATTGAAAAACCGCTGGAAAGAAGGTTCCACCAAAACATTTCTTACTTCTATTATAACAAAAACGTTTCTCATACTAGCAGAATGCATTTCAATTGAAAAACCGCTGAAAAAAATGTTTCACCGAAACTGTTGAAAGTTAACGTAAATGGATAGAATCTATCGGACTAAGGTTCTTCAAAGAGATACCCCTCGTATAATAGCACAAAAGAAGAAAATAAAAAAATAGGCAACCATCTGAAGTTTTCAAATATTATCTACAAACCAATAATGTTGTGTGATTAACAGCTTAGACAACGAAAAGGCGGATGGATACTGCGTCTACTTTGTCTTTATTGTGGACATTGTGGTGCTCTAAAGCAGACTAATTTGAAGGACTAAAGCATTTCTGGCAACATCCTCAATAATAAGCCTCCATAACTGCATAGAGGAACCAGGAACATTCCATTCACAATCCTATGATCTTTGAAAAATCATTAATCAATATTTTCCATTGATAAATTCAAATTTATTATCTTATAAATTGGTTAAATATCATTGGTTAAAAACACGAAGGAATAAAACAACAATACTATTATTATTGTTTCATTTCACACTAGAGTTCTGAAAAACATTGAATTCTTGACAAATTCCAAGCCATTGTCAGGCTCATTAAATGATTACACACTTTTTCTCGCCCAATGGAATTCTGAAGGTCAAGGAGGTCATTCATGTTCTTCAGTCGAAACGTGAATGGCGAAATTTGTAGGCGAATGGAGGAAGGCGTTTTTTCCGAATTCCTGTCTTTTCCTCATTGATATCCATCCATCCATTTCCATTCATTTGTAATTTGCGATCGCTATCAACCATGGAGAAGCATAGGGCCTTCTGCTAGTAGGCTTACAACAGAAATATTTTCACGGTTCTCATACAAGTATTTCGACTTGTAACTTTTTCAAAATGGAATTTTGAGTTTGAAAAAGTGTATTCATCTATTTATAAGCTTACTATCCAGTTAATTATATATTTATGACATCATCTTAAAGTCTTGTATGTTCAAGCTCTCACAATTCACTTGAGTTATTTAAGAGAGTACAATAATAAGAACAAATTTTTCTTAAATGGAGATTTTGGCTTAGAAAACCCCCATTTATTTTTAAAAATGAATAAAATTCTACTGTTCAAGATAATTATGTTATAAAAATGGTAAAATATTGTAACTATTGTAAATATTTATAACACCAAAAGGTTGGAGTCTGCTCATGTGCGCTCCAACAGCTGATTCTGTAAATAATTTATGCCTGGATGATGTTATGGAATCAGGAAAGATAATTGAGGCTTTAAATCAGCTTTTAATAGGTTAATTTCAAACAAAAAATTAAAAAAAAACAAGAGACAGACGAAACAGCCTAACTTATTGGCGTCAGCTATGTGACTCATCATTAATGTAATACATGGCTCTTGCAAGCACAATATACAATCAAAGTACAATAAAAAGCCAATATTTTGAAGTCAATTTTTATTTAAAGCAAATTTTCTTGTTAAAAAACTACACCCCATCTCAATACATATTGGTAATATTGAATTAAATATACAGTACTGTAAATCGTAATCAATAGTCTTGTGAATACAGTAGCATGGATAACTTATATTCTAAATTATACTGTACTCATTTATATTTTGTATAGCTGTTACCAAATATCAAGTCGGTTGGCGAATTTCTGTTATAAATGTTCACCTCTGACAGGACAGTCAGAAACTGTCTTTGGGGGTGAATTAGTATAGCTGAGGTCCTCTCGTTTTTATGTACTCTCGCAGACAGCTCGCCGACTGTACTGACTGATCTGATAATTAATAACATTCAAGCGCCAACCGTCTCAATTCTTGGTACCAGCTGAACAAATAATGCTCACATCGACTTGAAAGCATAGTTTTCCACAACAGGCGATATGCGAAAATTGAGGCGATATGCCTTAATTTCGATATGCGAAAATTGAAACTGCATTTTAATGTGAATCCATTACAGCTACAGTCTGTTTAAGCAAAGAAGACATTCTGGTAGAACGGGAAAATGACTCCATCTAGGTCAATATTGCTTCAAAAATTAAAAATTAGGTTTCGAATTGTAGGAAACATTCTGATCCACAATTTAAAATCTAATTTATGATTTTTGAACCAATATTAACCAAGCTGGAGTCATTTTCTTATCTTGCCAGAATGTCTTCTCTGTTTGGACAGACTATATACATTGTTTGTGACGAATGAATGAGTTGTCTGAAGTAAATTTGAAATTTTAATCAGGTTGCAATGTGTTCTGAATCGCTAACTTGAAGATAGTGGAATGGTTGTACACGTACGGTACTTGGATTTACTTGTGACTGAGAAATGCAGTTTTAAAATCGATCTGCCAACATCATAGCCTTTTTCCTGTTTACGTAGATATTTTTGTAGATATTATGTAGCTTTTTACGACTCACTTAGTCTTCTTTAAATTTTCAAACAATCGATAGGTGATTTGATTTCAATTGTGATAGTGATTTAAATTCACAACTGGTCTGAAACCTCTATATTAGATTTTTTCTTATATTAATTTACCTATTTCAGTTAATAATTTTATACCATATCTTTTCATCTTCTCCTCTTGTTGTCCTGTATTCTCTCTCAAATGTGAATCTCCCAAATTATACTCAAGTAGAGTGTAGGAATTTAAACTATACACCAATAAGGTTTAACATCACTTTCTTTTCGGACTGACAATTCAGTCGTTTACAGCTGATCGTTGAACCGGCCTGCCGATTTACAGCTATTTTGGGCTGCCGGTTTCCCCATTCATTACAGTTTTTGAATCACAGTCCGAACTGACAGTGGATGTGGACCTTAACTCATAACAACTAAAACTATAACCTCTTAAAACTTGAAAACTATCCATTAACCTCTTAAAACTATCTATTAAACTTCACTTGGAATTATGCTTTTTCCTCTCATGTCCAATCGTATTATTAGTTCCCAATGAATTTTTCCGCTGGTTGCCAATCATTAGATTCATTAGAATCAAAATTGTTTTCTAGTTGTTTGGATCACACATAAAGCTCTAGGGCAATCCATTTCTCATTGTCACCATCCCCACCTTTGTTCAAGCACAAGCCAAAGAGCTCATGGAAGTATCATATCAACCGAAAATAGTAGTTTATACAACGGTTGTATAATGGGAGCCTTTATAGCATGAGGTGAGATGTAAGTTAGAGCCACGAGCAAAGCAAGTGCTCTAAATATCTCACGAATGCTATAAAGGCCTAATACAACCGTTGCAAACACTATTTTATCTACGACCACCAGTGTAGTTATCAGTATCAGACCAGTATCAAGCTATAGACCACCAGTATCAAGCTATCTGTAAGTGTACGCTATTATAAAAATCAACATACCGTCGTTTATTTAACTTCTTTTGTCTTCATCCTACTTGAACTGTTATGATAATCAACTTATAACTTGTTAAATATGTTAAAAATAACATATCAGTCAGAACCACAAAATGCATTCGACAAGCAAGAAAATCATGAGTGTTGTTGTAAAAGTGAAAGTTATTAACATATTCACTAACAAAGTTATAAGTATATTTAACTATTTAAACTTTGGACTATTCAAATTAGTTAAATATTCAAATACATAAATTGAAATATTGACAAAAAAATACTGGTAGGCTTCTCAATCCCAGTCGCAGTTTTGATTTTGAGGTTAGTTGAACACTGTTTATTTTTTATCACCTGATTTCAAAACAAAACAAGGAATGTATCATAAAGTGGAATTTGGACTGTATTGTAAAGTTCCTCCTGTATCGAAAAACGTTCATTATGACACGGTTCTAAGAATCCGTTTTGAAATGGTAGTCATTTTGATTTCAATTGTAAAACTGAAATAGTAATTTTTCAATACGCCCATAGATAAAATATTTTTCTACAACTGCGCGTAAAACAAGATTTTACATACTGAATTCTCATCGTAAAATAGCCCATTTCCGAGGAGAATCTACTTTTCTCGCTAACCATCTGCGCATGCGCAGTTGAATTACTCCGCTAAGCAACTGCGCATGAGCAGGAGATGTACTTTACGCTTGCTAATCAGCTGTCTATAAAAGCTGAATGGCCGAGGTTCATTATATTCCAATTATCACCAGAGAAATTTAATAACAGTTTACAGTAGGCTATTTGACAAATCAAATTAGTTCAACAGGTTATTATAATGTGCAGTTGTAGAAAAATTTGTATGTAATTCGCGTAAGCTTCTTTATCGCTCTTGCAAAATTATCACGCTCCGCTATCGCGTCGCGCGATAACTGTTAAGCGCGAGCGATAAAGTCGCGCTTTACGCTCTTAATACATAAATAGCTATTTTGCCATACTTGTATGTAATACATAACTTTCCAAGCTAGATTTGCGTTTGGAAAATTGCCGTTTACAGGGGAATCAAAGATCAGCTGTTCTGAATGCGGGAATAATCATTTTGATGATTATTACGGCACTAGTCATCATGATGATAATTACAGCACTGAAAATCTAGCACAGCTGTTTTTTCCAAACTCCGACGTATGAATAAACAAGTCGAACAAGCCGCCATGACAGTTCACTGTGTGCGTTTGTTTTGTGCTACTGCTAGTGTTGTGTTGAGGTTATGTTGGCTTCAGTTAATGTTTTCAGTTGTTTGAGGTTTCAATAAATCCTCCTCAGTCTAGTATGACAAAAAGAAATGTACATAATTCGTGTGGAAAAGTTCACAAACTCATAATTATTTTCCAAACTCGCGTACCGCTCGTTTGGAGAACATAATTATTTGTTTGTAAAAACGCCTTTTCCAAACTCATTATGTAATATACTATTACAGAATCATTGATACTGTATTGAATATTTATTTATTCATTCAATATGACACAATAATACTCAGGGTGAAACACAGACATATTTATGTCTGGAACGTCTTTTTTTATAATTTTGATTGAAATATTAAAAATAATAGAGGTTATGTACAAGTTCACTTCTACGCTTAACACAAATTTCCTTTCCGAATAGATGATCCGATATTGACTAGGATCATTAGGAATAAGTGTCTATTCCTCCACATTTGGTATGTTAAGTAGGCCTACTAGATATGACATTATACTGAGATTTGTTCAATATATAGCATTCTATTGATGGTGCCCTCCTGGTAGATAATCAACCTACAGACTCTCAATCCCTTTCAATTTCCAACCAATCATTGAAATCCATAGGATTTTCTATTGGTGTTGAATAAGTTGTTGACTACAAATTGAAAAATATTAAATCCCTGCACGAATGCCATGAGTGTAAACGCCCCTTCATTTTTCAACGATGAAAAATGAAAAATGCAAAATCGAACTCGAATTTGAATAAACAATTTACTGTATTTGATATTGTTCGTATGAAGCCATTGTTCGTTTTATGCAGGGGTACAGGCGTTGCTACAAGCTTACAATACATGTAAGATTATCTGCATGTATGACACACGGAGGCTTGACTGTATAAAGATTACAATTATTGACAGTAGCACAATGTTAGAGATGTAGGTATTGCTTCAATAGCAATGGTTGGTGGGTGAGGAGAAAAGAAGAAAATAATAGATACGAAGGAGGGAAAAGGATAGGAAGAAAGAGAAAATTGAAGAAGAAATTGAAGTTCAGAGAGACTGAGATAAAATGAATGCTTGATAGGTTGAAGAAGAAGAAGAAGAAGAAGAAGAAGAAGAAGAAGAAGAAGAAGAAGAAGAAGAAGAAGAAGAAGAAGAAGAAGAAGAAGAAGAAGAAGAAGAAGAAGAAGAAGAAGAAGAAGAAGAAGAAGAAGAAGAAGAAGAAGAAGAAGAAGAAGAAGAAGAAGAAGAAGAAGAAGAAGAAGAAGAAGAAGAAGAAGAAGAAGAAGAAGAAGAAGAAGAAGAAGAAGAAGAATGAAGGAAAAGAGTAAGGAAGAAAAGAAATTGAAATCAGAGGGACGTAAAAGGAAGCAATATGCTGGAAAAAATTTTTAAAGTGTGATAATTTGATTGAGAGTGAAACAATATTATTTTATTAGCACATTTTTGTCATTGTCGTGGAACGCTAAGTATTGTTAGTAACTTATTTGATAATCTAAAATAATTGAAAAATGATCAAAAATACATTCAAACACTCAGAAACATTGATTTACTACTTAGTCATTTTAGTAAAGTTTTAACAATACCATTATTGCATAATATTATAGTCGATAGTACTAGTAGATGGAAGAGCTAAAACGTTGTGAAGTAAACATTTTTCTTACACTCTTATTTCATCTGCTTTAGCTTAAAACCTGCTTGGCCTTAATGGTGGAAATGCAGTAATCATTCACTTAAAATCAGAATAGCAATTAAAATCAGGGTATAGCAGTAATATTTAATCAGCACACATTGATCCAAAAAATCTCTTCAGTTTATGTTTCCTAATAAGCTAATCGTACTGCACCATAATGCTCATCCACTTCCACCAATATTCAACCGTGCAAGTCGGAAAGATCCAATGTAAGTGGAAGATCTACAAGTGGAAATTGATAGATGCATACACACTCGCCAAAAAGCAAGAGCAAGAACCTCTTTCAGAAGCTGTCGGAGAGGACGTAGGCCAACACAGATTATAATACGTTGGGCCAAGATTTAAGCGAGTGAAAGAATCGATAGAGTGAGTGAGAGAGTAGGAGTGAGTGAGCTTCCTGAAACCGGCCTCACATGCGCGCTTCATTATTAACAGCTGCCAAAAAATAAGGCGGTTGAAGAATGCCTGTTAATCACTCCCAGCTTTTTCAGGACAGTCGGCAAGATGTCTACGATAGCAAACCGAGATTGGAGCGACCCCAGCTTTACTAATTTGCTCTTCGAGACAGATTCAGACTGTCCTGACAGAGCTGAGAGGTGATAACAGTCATTCGCCAACCGCCTTGAATTTTGGTGCCAGCTATACACGTTTTAGAACGTCCTCTACCAACTCAGAGAGTGTTGTCCGACTATATTATGTTTATTTTTTCTCTCCCAATGTTTTGCTCTTTTTTGGCGGCTAGAAGAATATCTGCTGCACAAGCCAATGAAACTGGCGGTTGTCGAACTACTGTTATCAATTCTCAGCTCTGTTTGGACAGTCTGATAGCGTTCACTGAGACAGAAACAGTTTAACCAGAGTTGCACTCAACTAAATAAGCTCTGACAGACCGCTCTCCGACGGTCCTCACAGAGCTGAAAATCAGTAACAGTTATTCGTTAACCGTCAATTTCATTGAATTTTGCTATATTAAGATCCGAAAACTGGCAGCTGTGGGCGCGTTAGGCTTGGGCCTAACCTAATATACTTAGGTATAGTGCAATGGAGTGTAGGCTGTTTTTAGATATAGATAGTTGTTTAGCGTCTTCGTCATCATCATACATACCAAAAGCTACTACTACTTGATCCGCCAGAGTGGCTTACAGAGTATTTTCGATGCGGCCTCTTCATCATTTCCGAACTTCGCGGCTTTTTTGGACATCTTCTTCCAGACCACTTCCATATCATTGTCTTCCTTTTTCACTTTCATATTGTTTGAATTGACTTGAATGAAGAGTTTATTGGAAATGAGTGGAATCATACAAATAGGCACTTGTACTTGGAAAAAACACTGTTCTCTATAGCAATTTAGTTTTAAACATCACAATCTTATTAACCATGCAGAAATAATTTGTCATTTCTTATCAGTGCTTCACATTTTTTGATTATCAAAGGTTTGATCATGAACTCTATAATAGCTGTAAATTTATATACTTTTCTCATGTTAGAATTAATTATAAATCAGTATCGAGATAATCTATTCAATATGTAAGATATGTTATAACGTTCGTTATGTTGTTTGGGTGATTCAATTGTTATAGATACATTCTTGAAAAATATATTCCTATGGCTTTCAATGGTGAGAAGACCCTTACGGGTAGTTCCACCTCGCCAATGTGTACTTGGTTAAATACCGGTCACCCGTCTAAGAGCAGTCCACCATGTTCGCGACTTAACATCACATTCACCGATAGATCACCCTCACCGAGAGACCAATACCCAGTACATAGATACATTACACAATTTTTTTCAGTAAAGCGGTTGTATAATTTGAATACTATATTATAGATGTTTCATAGTTTTTCATCTTCAGAAGTGAAAATTTGTGTATAATTCAAGTTTCAAGTGTGAACATTACATTCATTTTAAATATCAAATAGTCTATCGAAATTGGAAAGAGGAGATGTTTTGCAATTTATCTATGTTCAATTTTTCTGTATTGAAGTCTCATGCATAAATTAATAACCAGAGTTTACAACCGCTCTCTTCTTATATTAAAATCATTTAAATGAATAGTACGTAAGATACATTATGACGTTGCTTGGTTAGTTTGTTGTTACTTGGTTCGTTACTATAGTATAGATGGATCGCACAATCCTATTCAGCTATTTTACCAGAGTTTACCATGTAGTAGGCAATATTGTAGACAGCAGGCAGTCGCGAGTTGGTTATGCGTGATCGGAAATTCGGCACGTTCGTCTAGTTTCATCCCATTTTGTGCCTCTGCTCGGCTGGCTGGTCTGTCTGTCTGCATCGCACAGCAGCAGCAGCAGCATCGTCATTGCAGCAAAATTCATAGCACAGCAGGCATCATCATTATCATCATCGTGACACGCATTAAAGCGTTGTGATAGGCCTGTGCCATTATCCCCCTTCCCCCTCAACGATGATGATCTGTCTACTACTTGTGCAGTGTGACAGAGAAAGTGAATGAGGAGGAGGAGGAGTAGGAGTAGGAGGAGGGAGAGGAGGAGTAGGAGGAGGGAGAGGAGGAGTAGGAGGAGGGAGAGAGGGAGGAAGAGGAGGAGGAAGTAGAGGAGATGCAAGGCGAATAGTTCGATGTGGAGAAAGAGAGAGAAGAAAATGAATGGGATATAAGAATGGAGAAGATGAGAGAGAGAACGTGGAAAATATGAGATGGGGAAGGTTTCTTTGTTTGTTATGAGGGTGAAGCCCACATGAGCTCATAGGCTTGTGCGTGGGTAATGAAATGGATGATAGATGACGACTACTTTTTTTTGGTATTTGAGGTACTTGTGGAAAAAGAAGAGAAGGAGGAGGAGGAGGAGGAGGAGGAGGAGGAGGAGGATGAGGAGAAGGAGGAGGAGGAGGGGGAGGAGAAGGAGGGGGAGGAGGAGAAGGAGGAGGAGGAGGAAGAGAAGAGAAGTTTGAGGAGTGGGAGGGAGAGGAGATGAAGAAGCGGAAAAGAGTAGAGAGTAGATGACAGAGAGGGAAAGAAAATGAATGAATAAATTATGAGGAGTAAGGAGGGAAGCAAAAAAAGAATGGAAGGAGGAAGACGAGCTGTAGGTGTATGAGAAAGAAGAAGGAGGTGTGTCAGGATGAGGAGAATTAGAAAAAAAGAGATAGAGGAAAATTACATAGATTGGAGAAAAAACAGAAAAGATGACGAAGAATAGAAACGAGGGAGGAAAAGGAGAAGTGTAAGGTGATGAGAAATGAGTAGAAACGCAGGAAAGTAGAAAGGAGAGAAGATTAGTAGGGAGTGGAAGAGTTAGTGAATTGTTCTAAAACGTAAATTCGAAGACAATTATTGAAAAAAATCCCAACAAGGATTAAGAAAAAAATTTGTGTCCACGATATAAGGAGAAGGATTTGAAAAGTGAAGAGAGATGGGAGGAAATAATGGATGAGGAAGTAGGAGTTTAGAAAGGAGTATGAATAGAAAAATGAATGAGTGGTAACTGAAATAGGAGAAAGAGAAGAGACCAGCCGATAGCCATTAAAGGAAACTATGGTGACGAAAATAAAGATGGTCAAATTATGGAGTTGAAAAATCATCAGTGCCTTAGCAATGCAGTTTATCTCCCGTTATTCTACATCCAAATAGAGAAAGTACTATGCATAAAATCATTTATGTCGGGGTCTTATGACGCATGTTATAAATGTTTTGCAGGGAATAAAATTCTTGCATAGAATATAATGTGTAAAGAGGAGTATATATGCTTTTACTGCTGGTATTTAGGCTATATAAAGTAAAATGGTAGGCTAACTACCAAATTGATAGGCCTATTATGTGCTTATTAGTAACTAACTGCCTGAAATAATTTAAGACGAATAGAATATTTATTTTTCTAATCTATTGAATCTTTCGAAATTACAATTTCAAAATCCTATGTCGTAAAAACTATTTTGCCGAACGCCAATGAGATTAAAAATTCAAAATATTTGAGATAAAATTAAGACTGGACTGGAATTATTTCACTAAACTATTAAATCTCCAAACATTTTTTTAGTACACATGAAATTTGAACTCCAGTCCTTGAAGTTATAGTCTGGTCGAGCAAAGAAGATATTCTGGCAAGATGGAAAAGTGACTCCAGCTCGGTCGATATTAGTTCAAAAATACTATAGTTTTGGTCTCAAATTGTAAGGCAGGATGTTTTATAGAATTTGAGATCGAATGTTAGAACCAATATTGACCGAGATGGAGTCATTTGTTCATCTTGTCTTCTTTGCTCGACCAGACTTTATCACCCTTTTCCTACTGAAAAGTGGATCTATTGCCTGGTTGTCAAGAGTGTTCCATCTATTTTATGGAATCATGTAAGACTTGTTGGATCTTAGCAGCGATGCGTGGGTGGATTGCGGGCAAAATCTAGTCTTCCGAGTTCATTACACTCTTCTTGATGTAACATCCGAATTGAAATACATCGTATTCCTTAACTAAGGAGACGTGATACACCAAGTCGAAGATTACATCAAATATATTATAAGAATAAGATGTGGCTCCATTATCTCATCCAATAAACATGACTGTGTTATTGAAAATTTTTACTGGGACCGAAAAATTCTTAAGAAATCTTCGAAAAATTATATGCTTGTAGCTCATTGCTACAAAAAGCCTTATTCTCATGAGAATTTATAAGGAGAACATGAACATTTTCCAGAAATATGTTGTCTTCAAAATTATCTTATTCCATTCCATTGGCATATTTTTCAAGCTAATTCTTGAAAATAGTAGCCGAAACAGTGAATAACTCCTTTTTTATTTTCCTTTATTCCTCAAATATTTTGATACTTTCAAAGTCAACAACAAAAGTTATTTCTTGAAAAATTCAATTCAATTGAAAGTTTCCAATTGTATATCATTTTTAATAACCAATACTCTTTCATTTCTGCATTCTTCATCCATTGTATCACCATGTAAGAATCATTCAGCCACTCAGCATCACCTACGCTTGAAATATGTGTTACAAGTTATCTTTTTAAGTAAATAAATGAACCAATTATTGAATTGAAAACATGATCGATGATCATAAGTAATTGATAACCTGATAATAATTATATGATCTTGATAATAATCAACTTAAAAATACAGATACAAAGATTCACAACTATTTAATAATATTATTAGACAGCTATTTGATATTTTAAGTTGAAGTAGCGTTTCAATGCAAGAATTGCAAAAACAAGAGATACTCGTACTTGATAATATTTTTAGTAAAAGTTGCGTATCAAAAGAGAACAAACACATGTTGGGAGCGCTCTGTCTGTAGTGTGCAGTGCATGATTAGGCCGAAACCGAACGAACTTGACGAAGGCCAAGCTCAAGGACCCCATTGATTGTAATTTATTGAATTTGCGCCATGAACTATACTGGTCCTAAACACCATTCACTCTCTCACTCTCTCTCACCTTCACTCACTCTTTCTTGCTCTCTTACACTCTCCCACACTCTCTTTCTCGTACTTTGTTTTTTGCAAGCGGGCTCTTGCATAGCACCCACATACCGTATATTATTGATATTTTATTTGTCGATACTATTTGATACTGTCACAGAATGATTCTTTTTCTATTCCCTTCTCTTTGTAGTCTCAGTTATAATACTACAATGTAATGGTATTATTTTGTATTGAGTGTGAACTTTTTTCAATCATAGGCCTAATAGATTTCAATATTTTTACCAACATTATACATTCAGTTTTCATCTCCTGTATTTAGATATCTGTGCGAGTAATTATGATAGGATTTACATAATTAGACTATAATATACCTAAAAAATACAATAAAACAATCAAAATAATAATAAGCTTTAATCTTTTTTCAACATAATGTATTAGTTGTGAATAAGTTACTGCGAATCTTAATGCTGGTTTATTCAGACTCTGTATGACTGTGTAGTTCATAAGATTTTTATTATTATTCAAGTATATTTTTCTGTAGCCTAGGGAGTGCCCGTTCCTCAAAAATGGTCATAACTCCAGCCTCTAGCATTGCTAAATCTGGTTGAAACTGATACAGCGAATGTGTGGTCAGATAAGCACGAAGCTCCTTGCCACACACAACATGAAAATGTGTTTTTATTTCTCTCTATTAGTCTTAATTACACAAAAATAATATTCCAAAACACTTTACACGTGGCTAAATCTGTCAACGGATTTTACCTGATTACATGCGCAATGCCTATTTCTAGTATCATGAAGGTTGACGACTTCCTCGATCGTTCTTGGGAAATATTTTATTTGTTTATTCTTGGGAGAGAGTTTTCTTTCGAGCTATTCCATAGTCTATCTCTTTTCCAACAATTGCATGTTATCCGATACATTGCAAAGAATAGAGACTTGGCAAAAGTTTGGCAACTGCGAGAAAAATAATGCCTCAACCACTAGCGGGTCCAGCCCACGAAACAGGTGAAGTGCCCGTATCTTCTACTGTACAGCACTTCACCTGTTTCGTGAGCACAAGCCGCCAGTGCTCAACACAATAATTCCAAGAGTATTTACGGTTTGTATAGTTTTCCAATGAGTTTCATTTGAATGAACCAAAAATCCCAGTATCATAAATTTAACTTCTAGTATTGATTACACCAGCTGAAGAACTTGGACAAAAGCAGCCCCCACACCACCAAAAAAGAGAAAAGAATGTAATTTCGCTGCAGTGTAGGCCACTTGACCTACTGTCTCCGCCTACGCAGAAAAGTTGAAAGGGGTGTAGGGGTGAGAGTTTCCGAAAGGGCTCACATTACTTCAGAGACAGGCAGGCTTCCGAGGGGGCTCACATAAGGGGGGTGTTCTAGGCACCCAAGGGAACGACTTGGGTACAGCCTTGGGTTGTTGGAACCGATAGGCCTGGGGCCAATACTGGTGTCAAGGGGTTGGGATTTAGGGGATGGGGGATGATCTGCGGGGGGTACGTGAACCAGGCCTCTCTCTATAGGCTATGTACTGAACTAATCGATGTCCTTGTGCGGGCGTGTGCGTGCGTGGATACTGAACCTTGTGTGAAAAATAGTATACTTGAGGCTGTGTGTGTGTATTAGCGCTTGCGTGCCTCAGCTATCCCCTTTTCCGATTTCAGGATTGTGTTTTTTGTATTTGGTAAGTAATTTGTGCTAACTGGAAAATTTTTCCTGTGTTTTTAGGTCGTTGGCGAACACCTTGTAGATAAGACAGCAGTTTGAGAAAAGGAAAAAGGAATAAATTGATTCTGATGAGCAGATTCACTTATCATCACACTGATCCTGAATTTAAGCTGATTTTGTTTTGATCGACTGATATATTCGATTAGTCAATTGTTTTATTTTCAGTGATCAAAAGTACAAACAATAAAAATAGCTTCTGAGGAATTTATACGAGTTTCGACTCTAAAATTACGAGGTAAATTTTTTATCAAGCACCGTTTTTGAATTTAAACACAGTTTCCAAAAACAGATTTGCAGATCGCAGTATTGAGAATTTAAATTGTGAGTACCGCACTGTTCAGAGAGGAGAGCAGAGACTAGAATCGCAATATTCTTGTAGGTGAAATCGAAAAGATAGAGTTATTCTGCTTTTGGGTTGCAGCCTATGGGAAAAGTTTATACAGAGATTGTAGATAAACCTTGAGAGAGAAAAGGGTTTCATTTAGAGTTGAAATACGAGAGATACGAAATTGAGAGATGGACAGTGATAAAGAGAGAGAGAGAGAGAGAGAATTAGTATTTCATTGATAGGACTGTGTGTATAGTATAACTAAACTTTATACCCTTATTTACAAGAGTTCAATAGAGAGAGGTGAGGATAGAAGATAGATAGATTGCTATTATTAAGGGCGGATTTGGTCCTCTCTACCACACAACCCTTTACATTATGTAGGCTACAAGAGTGTGAGGGATGTATGCAGAAGAGAGAAAAAAGTAGAAGGAAAAGTAGGAGAGGAAACGAGTAAAAGCATGAGAGAGGGAAAAAAGGAAAAGTGGAAAAAATAGTGTGAGAGACATGAAATAGAGCAAGAAAATGACCGAACTGGATGTGGGTTGAGGTAGCTTTGTAGGCGTAAGGCTATTTCCCCCTATAAATAGTGGAACACCCTTACGCAAGGGCTGTTGTGGGCTTGATTTGGGGGGAGGAGGCCGCTAAGTTCGCCCTGATTGACCGACTAGAGAGTTGAGGGGTTGTTTGTGGTGGGGGGTGGAAAATTGTGACCTAGAAAGATGCCTTTCAAGACGAGTCTGCTGCTGCTTTGCGCATCTCACCGCACAAATTGCTAGGTCATCATATTTTCTGTGGGCCTCATTTTGTAATCGAAGCTTCACATCAGATGGCGTTGTAATGCTACTTTATGGAGAAATCACGTATCTGGTACACCGATGTATTATGTCGATAGGGGTTGATGTAGAAGTAATTAGTAGTAATAGATTCTTTAAGTATGTTATTTTCTCATAATTATTATTGACAACACAATCAGCAGCACCAGCGTCAATATCACCAGTGTATAACATATAATTAGTGCGATATCAACATTCTGTATTCCGTTTACCAACATAGTTGGATTCTCATTGATACTTTTTTATTGATTTTGTTTGTGTGTTTGTCAATGGCTCAACAGCCCATGAAGGGCATAGGCCTTCAGCCTAGCTGTTTGCCAATTTCATGTTCACTCCAATATACAGCAGAGGTGCATAATCACCTTTACACTGACAATAATTGCTGATGGTGCATAATTTCTTCTTCCTAAAGGTTGAAACAAGATTTCAATCGCAGCTTCTAACTTCTAACCCTTGTTAAAAGAAGTTTCAACCAAGCTTAAAATAAGCTTTTATATGTAGGCCTATAATAATAATATTATATCATGCAGTAATGGTACATAGTGGAATCTTCACAATACAAATCCAGTAGAATATCTCTCTTTCTTCTTATTACCGCGGTAATATTACAAATTCAAATTGTTTTGTTCTGATTCACAAAAAAATCATCTTTACATTAAAATTCTCGATACTCGTACTCAAACTGTAAATGTTGAATTAATAGTAGGCTATGCATAAACTATGAACCTCTAATATTGTTAATGAGTTCTCGTAGAGGTGTTAGGTATACCTTGTTTACGTAAATTACAACGTAGAAGCATGAAATTACAGTATCTTTTATACTTGTCATCGTTCGTTAAAGGTGAATAAAATCCAAAGTCTGAATTTTCTATAATCTATCTTGAATGAATTAAAGATGAAGCTTAAACGATTTATTGTAGAATGTTACATATTTCAGGAATCTGGGAGCGTCAACTTCTAGCAAAAATAGTTTCGAAAGATTTTCAAGATTATTATTGAGTTCTCTTGATTAAATTATAGAATTCATAGGGTTTGTCAATGTTTTGTTGTGGGAAATAGGAAATGTCAATGTTTCACATTTGAGGAAT
Source organism: Sogatella furcifera (assembly GCA_017141385.1). Taxonomy (NCBI): domain Eukaryota; kingdom Metazoa; phylum Arthropoda; class Insecta; order Hemiptera; family Delphacidae; genus Sogatella; species Sogatella furcifera. Next base: position 7,500,840 of record CM029548.1, on the reverse strand, counting down.
GTAGGAGTGTCGAATTTTCAGCTGCAACATTTTTGGGTAGTTTTTAGAGCAGGTTTTCTTGTGCAAAATGTATGGCTGTCATGGTTTTTGTATTTGAAATAGCAGCTATCATGGCTATGCGTGCAAGAGATTCTATCGCTTAAGGGATAGCGTGCTTACGAATTTGGACTGTCTATATCCGCATAGTAAATACTTGATGACGCATACAATGGTGGTGTACCTACATAGGTATACAGTATACCATAATATAATCGGAAGGACGCTGTATATTGTATATGTATAAGAAGGTTGAGGAATACGTGATGAACTTCTGATTGACAGACGCGTTCTGTGATTGGTCAGTTTTTGCAAAACGGCCCGGTTGTTATCCAATCACAATCGCCCTTCGGCGATTCCGAAAACGATTCGGATTTAAACTGGCCCACAATAGTTTTGAACCACTTTTTTAGTTTAAATTAGTCGAATCTTCTATTTTGCACAGTATAGTAATAGAAACTGCAGTATTGTGTGAAGGAAGATTTATTCAAAGGTGATTTTCAAATTAAGACGAATTGGGTCCCTAAATAATATGTGTACTTAAAAAAAAGAGAAACAATTATTGGGTTCAGAACAAAATGTTTTTCCCATGCCATCGTTGATGACTTTAATATAACTTCCTACTGACCAGTTATAGGATTCATAATTCATATAGTCATTATCATTATTGTGGATTAAAGAATGCCATACTGCCTTATAATTATATTGAAATATTTTCTGGAGCTTGGAAAACTTATGTGAAAATCATCAATCAATAAATATAACGAACGCCATATTATCAATTTTCTATTATTGATAAAAACAATTATGTTTAGGAACATCATAGCAGTGATATATTGATACGTGGAAAACATAATTTGATTATAAACATAAAATTTTCAAATAGTAGCAAAGTCCCTGCATCGCTTTCTCTCCACCACTGTGTATCTCATCGACGATACGCTACAAACGAACTGTTGCAAGGCGAGCTTCCTGTCCGTAGTGTCGCCTGTCTACGTAACAGCTGAGCAGTGCGGCGTTCCTGTCTGCTGGGTCTACGACCATGCCAAGGACAAACGCGAATTCATTTGCCTGCTATCCGGGTCACAACGTTCTTTCCGTTGCCCTCTGCTCTGGTTTCCGCCAACAATGCAATAATACCCAAATCTTTATCGATTCACCAGACTCGTAGAGTGGAGCGCTTTTCTAATGGCAGGAAATGGGTGCTGCGTCAAGTTTGAATGGGTAACTTTGCGCACATTGTAGATTGATAGTACAGTAGAGCTACCAACACAAAAGTGCGACTTGAGTACTGAATTGAAGTTCAGTTATCTCGGATATTACGGAACTCGTTCACTATAGTAGAACGCATGAAAATAGTCTAATGGAAACTAGTACAGCAGAGTCCCCCCTCACCAAGATACATTACCATTTCGTCAGGCTTATTATGAAAATATAGATGAATGTTTATTTATCAGCTGGTTTGACAACGTTCAATTAGGTCTCATTGGATTATTTTCATGCAATCTACTTTAGTACGGTAGAGCTCACGACAAAAAATGTGAATTGAGTCATGAGCTCAGTTATCTCGGATAGTTTTGAACTCGTCCAATAACAATTTATGCCATTTTCTACAATGGATTCTGCTTGAAAAGAAAATGCATTCTGCTCGAAGTAAAGGTTCAAATATGCAAATAGGCTTATGAACTATCAATTATTTATTATAAAATACATTTGGGTGCAACTGCCCCTCTACCAATTCATACTAGGCCTACAGCTCAAAACCAGGTTATTTTAGATCATGAAACTTACAGTATAATAAATATTACACATTTTCACCTATGATGAGAAAATTCAGAAATAAACCATTATTAAAAATCACGTTTTCATTTCACTAATCATTGAAGTTACAAACTTCAAACAGTTGATAATTTTGGTTTCTTGTACCTGCATAAATAAGCCTCCAAAAAATGTTAAATTTTATGGAAATTTGAATTTCTTCCATCATTGTTATCTTCGTAACAAAGCATGTTTATGGGGTTATGTCATATTTTCCATGGAACATTTTTACACTACTTGGTGTAAGGAATCAGCCTGGGAATTTTCATCAACTCTTGCAAACTAGCCACTATACTAATAACAAGTTTCAAATTCTTCCCCCTCACAATAATTTATCATCAATCTTTAAAATAATGTTGAAATGTAAAAATGCTGATATGCTTATTATTTATTATTCATCTCGTGAGCCTAAATTATCAATTTGAAATTATAAATTGCAGGGATATTGTTTGGAATTTGAGTTTTTCTGACACGTTTGACATTGTTATCACTGTGCCTATCACTCACTTCTTAATTCGTCTCTCAGGAATTTGATTGTGTTAAGTCGAACTTTGACTTATTACTTTTGGTCGGAAGATAGGCCTACGCGTAGCGGCGATACATTTTTTATTTATTGCGAAAAGTCACATTAATTGTGTGTATCTTGTGTAAGCCTTTTATCTGTTGAGTCATATCTGCTTAAACATGTTAAAAATTATTAATCGTATAATTTATTGGTACTTAGAGTATTTGATAAACGATAAAGTTCATTGAATTTGATTTTGGTAGTTCTTATCATGGTTAAAGTTGGATTGTTTTCAATTTATACTTCTTATGTTTATTGATAAGTGTTATTAATTCAATGCATGGGTTCCCAGAGCTGTATTTCAGTGCATGTATCTATCTATTATAAACAAGATTCATGTGAAAATTGTTATCATATTCTCAGGTTTCCATACTCTTATAACTACAAAACCATACTCAATTTTGATAATAATTACTCTGTTGTATATTGATGATAAATAATAGGCGAACAAAAATATAATTATAACTAGATTAGTACAGAACTTTGTATTTTTTGAATATGAACGATCATAATAAGCTAATAAAAACAACCATATCCATGTTCGATGATAATTCAATTTGATAAATACGTTTTTCGCCACACTGCACAGAAAGCAGCTGTTTTCTGTGCACTAAAGAGATTCGAAAGACGCCATTTACAGGCGGTTTTGCTACTAGCTCCGAAAGGGGGCTCTTTCGGAGCTAGTGCACAGAAAGAGACTGGTAGTTACCTATCCGGCCGCTAGATCGAGCGACAATGCACTGCTTTCTGGAGCCATCACAATATTATTCGAATCAGCGATCGCCGCAAACATTCTTATAGAATATTTATTATTCTTATTCTCGCAGTGTAGCGAAAAGTATCGTACTCAACTCTCACAGAAAGGATAACATATTCCCGGGCTCGGCAAGCCTCGCCCGGGAAACTATCCTCATACCGTAAACACCTACTTTCTGTGCTTGTAGTGTAATGTACTATTACAATACTTAGAAAAAACATTTTCAAGTTTCGAATGTTATTTAACAACACAAGCTTTTTAACGCTAGAGATAGGCTGATTATTTCAAGAGAAAAAAGCAATATAATATTTTCATCTTCCTCTATTTCAAGGGGTGGGAACTTTTCGTTTTCTCACCAGCACTAAAAATAACCAGCAATAAGTTGACGGAATTAGAAAATGATATTTTTGGGTTCTCATTTTATGTCGCTCGTGTCAAAAGTTTCACTGGAATAGATGAAATAATAAATCACAGTAACCTTATTATTTAAATTGTCTAGTAATACATTTTATTTTTTATACAGTAGCCCTAATATCAATGTAATCAGTGAATACATTGTCTATGTCTATGATAATGATACAGAGACTGTATAATTATTATAGACTCTAGTCTCTAGTTGGTAACAATCATTCACAATTCGTAAGGCTTTTTTTAATAGTCTATCGACTATTTTCTCGACTCAAATGATGATGATGATGATGATAACAGTGATAACGATGGCGACCTTGACATCAGCAAGGTAGGCCATTGCCTTGCCGTTCATACACAGCAAACTCCATCTCAGTTGGCGGTTGACTAATGTCCGTTATTAGTTCTCAGCTCTGCCAGGACAGTCTGAAAGAGTTTTTCAAGAGCATATTAAGTCTAGAGTGACCTTAGCTCAACTGTCTCGCTCTCGCAGACCGCTTCAGACTGTCCTGTCAGAGCTGAGCATTAGTAACAGTCACTCGCTATCCGCCAACTTGACTGAAACCTGTTATACGTGTCACTCATCTGGCATATCACATCGCATATACGCTTATATCCATACAGGCTTAGTTCGGCCGATAAGATGTTCTAAGCACGTGTTTCGTATAAAATCGTCCTAATCTATGAGTTCGTGCTTCTCGCAAAGGTAATTTTCGCTTTTTCCTCACATTAGACGGCCTGCTGCAGATTTGATGCATTAAAAATGTCAGCTGCCATATTCTTTGCTCAAAGTTGACGATAAATTGTGCATGTATTGATTTCTACGCCGTGCGGTTTTTTAAATAATATTTTTATGACTTGGGAAACGGTCGTGAAAATGTGAAATTAACGATTGTCTGTTGTCAAAAACAATAATTATTTTCACACGTATATTTTTCAATATTCGAAGATTTGAAAAAGTTTACATAACTTTTATTGCTTTTCCAATTTGTATCAGTTTCAGTTATTGATAACTGTTTTGTTAATGTCACAGATATTGTTATGGGTGAGAAACAATGTAAATTTTTGTGATTGAATAAAGTATGTTCTGGTTGATTGATAGTAGATTTTCTTACTATTGTTTCGTATCTTGTTTCGATTCAAAGATCCTAACACGTCATCAATAGCTTGTATGTTCAAATTGTTTGATAATAATACAGTAATATATTAAAATATATATAAACTATAAGTCTATAAACTAGGTATAAGTCTATGCTTGAACGCTTTATAACCGAATGAAAACCAGTTGCTCAGATTCTACTGCCAACTTTGTAAGCTTTGATTTTAGTAAGATTGTATATAAACTACTATGTATACAGTACTGCTATGTAAAATGTAAATAGTATTATAATTACCGATATTTGATTTTTCAAGATTGTATACTACAGTGTAAAATGTAAATGCAATAATATTATTATTAATATAGTAAATTCAGATAGTTATTTGATCTCAATTCATTTCAATCAATATAGGATTGCTATAAATCATTATAGGATTGATGATATATAATCCATATTATGATCAATAATAATTATCATTGAATAGGAATTCTTACTTGATTCACTGATCATCTATGATTATTAGTTTTTCCCCTTTTTCAAGAAGTATAATCAGTATTCTTTTTGCACAATTATTCAATGTAAATACCAATGCAACAATCCACGTGTGATCAATTTCAACTAATCTTGTTCACTATTAAAACGTAATTAACCAATCGAATGCCTGTATCGAATCCTTTACTGAAGGCAGTGTAATCACAATTAATGTGATACCGTTCTTCATAGATTGATGAAATGATTATCTATTTATTCATTCAAATTCATTCGCAAAATTATGAAATCAAGGTAATAATAATAGTAATCAAACAATATTCCTGAGCCACGCATAATAATTATCACTGAGAAGGAATCAAGGAATTTAGATGTCACGACTGAGTAACGTAATGGCAGATTCAAAATGGAGGATGCCACAATCCTTAGAAAAGTTCATAGAACGAAAACCTTATGATAAAAACTGCAAGTAAATTTTCAAGGGTAAGTAGTTTTTGTAGATGTGAATGACTCTTCAGAGTATGAAATATGTTAGAAGAAGAACTTGAGAGGATGCACTGATTTTCAATTTTCATTAGTTCAAGCATAATATTAATTTCAAAAATTCCAAACTCCAAGTTAAAGATGTTCGATTCATCAATCAATTCGCATGCGAAAACTCCTGCTCTGTGGTGTAATCTGCGCAGTTTTCCATGGCTGCTCGCAGCCCGAAGCCTTTTGAATAGCATTGGTGGCATGACATGAGCTGCTAGCACACAGATTATCCAATTAGGAGGCAGTTGGAAGGCGATTTTGTGCCAACGCCTGAAAGGTTCATTGTGCTCGTCTCTCCCTCTACTCACAATACAAATAACATTCAACCGTCAATATTGTTCGTGTTGTGCCTCGGATACACGAGTCAAGTTGATTTGATCAAGTAGATTTTTTTTCAATTCTTAAATAAAAGTTACATTTGAAATCGTCGACTTTGTAGAATTTTTTTTCCATAAAAACACTTATGTTATCAATTTTATCGTTCATTCTAGACCAATTTAACGGTAGAATAGACAACATCAATGTATATCATTACATTGTAGATGTTTTTGACTCAATGGTGAAATTGGTGCGTGCACAATAAGAGTCAAGTTGACTTGCAACGTGTGAACCGACTTCAACATTGAATCAAATTCAGTTTTGTCGTTCCAACCAATGTTGAAGTGATGCAGTATAGGCCTATAAACCTACTAAATAATAGTTTATTATGGTTATTCTAGATTCATCTTGTGAGTAATGTTTTGTTGAAACTCTGTAACTAACTCAAATTTTCTCTTTTCTAGATCCCCGCCATGATTACTGCATAAAGAATGAAACAAGACTTTAAATTTCATCGCAGTTATTGTAAGTACCACAGGATAATCACATTTCCTATTTTTCCGCATGATTCTTCATTACTTCTCATTTTACTCAACTTGGTATCATCGTAGATACTAAGCTAGTATAAGTTACTAACTCAATTGATTGATCCAATCAATATTAGATATATCTTAACTCAAATGAACTAATTCTTGATATGTGTTCTAGTTCCGAACATATCAACTTAATCGTATGGGAATAAAGCAAAACCTAATCTTAAACTTGAGAATTAATCCAATTTGATGGAAATACAAGTAAAACATCAATCACTGTCGAACAAGTATTGTTCGAAATCGTTGTAACCATGTAGGTCTACATGAGACAAAATCAATTAAAAAATATACTGTAGTCTGTAACATCAAGTAAAGCTGAATATTTTTAAACTACTTTTTAACATTATCGATTATTGAATAATCGATCAAAATTCTTCCATTTTTCAACCGCCTCAAGGTATTATGTGAAAAGTCGATTAAAGGTTGAAAGTCGATTAGTGGTTGCCGATACCACACACCAGAATTCGAGCATCGTAAAATGAGGTCATCTGACAGAATCAATGCGCCGATAGACCCTTGTTAAACCTAGTCCCTTTTCCACTTTACTTTGTTTACTTCATGACGTTAGATTTTTGCAACTGTTCGCGAACCTTGTTTAGGCCTACTAAACTTATTGTGCTACTAGGCCTTCATTGGATTTCATGATCAAAAAGCCATATCGTGAATAAACAAAAATAAATTAGCAAATGAATTATTATTCTCACACTGAATAAGCCAAATTACTGTAAACGGCATCAATATAAGAATAATGTTAACGGCAAATACATCGACTCATTTATTCTGAACATCGTCATTTTATGCTGTTATAAACGTTTAATCGGTCAAATGACGTCACCAATATACGCGTTAAATGAATGCGTTTTGGAGAGAAACTCTATCAAACACGCCAACACACGCAGAAAAGCGTCCTACTCCTTTTACTCGTAAAGAGGTGTACTGATTTCAAAGAGTTGTGGTATAGTCTGTCAAAGTAAAACGACCCTCTGGCAAGATCAGAAAATGACTACAGCCGGGCAATATTGATTCAAATATTATACATTTGATCTCAAATTGTAGAGCTATTTTTTTTCTACAATTTGAGACCAAATATATAATATTTTAATCAATATTGATCGAGCTGGAGTCATTTTCCTATCTTGCCAGAATGTCTTCTTTGCTCGACCAGACTGTACCTTAACTCACTTAATTCCACATCTTCTTATTTCTTTCACCTATACTTCCTACTTCTCAATTTGTCATCATTACTTCCTTTTGGTCATCTGTTTTTTTCCTTGGTTTCTTCGTTCATTCCTATAATTACAATCCTTTCTTTATCTTCTTCTTCGTCTCTATGTTCCTTCCCATAATGATTATTCTTTTCACACTTCTTATTCCTCATTTCTTCTACTTGCTTCCTCCTCCTCCAACTTACCCAAGAATGTCTTCTCCTAGTACACGACTTTTGTTCTTGTCTCATACTCATATTCTTCTCGATTTTTTCTTTCAATATTCTGTTTTTTCATCTATTTATTCTTCCTTCTCTCTTTATTTCATCTTCTTGTCTCTTACTAGGCTCACTCCATCATTAGTAGGCCTATGATTATTTTTTTTCTCCCCATTCTAATTATGATTTATTGGATTATCGTCAGGTTAATGTTACTGTTATTCCTTATTCTCGTCTGTTTTCCTTTGATTTTATTTTTGAAGATATCACTTCCGCTTCTTCTCCTTCTTGTTCTCACCTCTTTTTCTCCCATCGATATTCATTTTTCCTTTCAGCTTTATTCCTCTTTACACTTCTCCTTTTTTCAATCCGTTCCACCCCACTCCTGCATCATCTTAATTTCCTACTTCTCATTCCTGTTCTTCTTCCACATCTCTCCATTCCTATTCCACCCCCTCCAACTTGCACCTTTCTCTTCTTCCTCTTCCTCTTCTTCTTCTTCTTCTTCTTCTTCTTCCTCTTCTCTTCCTTCTTCCTCTTCTCTCTTTTTCCTCTTCTTCTTCTCTTCTCTTCTCTTCTCTTCTCTTCTTCTTCTTCTTCTTCTTCTTCTTCTTCTTCTTCTTCTTCTTCTTCTTCTTCTTCTTCTTCTTTCTTCTTCTTCTTCTTCTTCTTCTTCTTTCTCTTCTTCTTCTTTTCCTCTTCTTCTTCTTCTTCTTCTTCTTCTTCTTCTTCTTCTTCTTCTTCTTCTTCTTCTTCTTCTTCTTCTTCTTCTTCTTCTTCTTCTTCTTCTCCTTCTTCTTCATCTTCTTCTTTTTGGTTTCCTTCCCCATCTTCCTCTTCATGTTTCTCCTTCTTCCCCTCAGTCTACTTTGTCCTCACCCACTCCTCTCCTTCTCTGCTCCTTCACATTCCACCTTGTTCTTGTGGGAGCAGAAGCGAAATGATTGGTCTTCCTATAATACGCCAACCTGCGCATAACGTCACTCGTTGTAAAAGCCACCTTTCCGAACTAATAGGCTGGCTGCATTCGAAAGCTTATTTGATTTACAGGATCAAAACAAACTCTCCTCACTATTCCTGGTAGTGAGTCACTGTATTGGCGATTTCCGTAGGTTCTATTTACTCCGTAGGCTCTTTACTTGCCGACAACAACGGTAAAGTTATGTTGCTGTAGTTCAAGCAAAAACAATGTTAGCAGTATAGTCTGGTCTAGCAAAGAAGACATTCTGGCAAGATAAGAAAATGACTCCAGCACGGTCAATATTGATTGAAAAACATTGAGTCTCAAATTGTAGAAAACATTCTGCTGAACAATTTGAGACCAAATTAATAATTTTTGAATCAATATTACCCGACCGTGAGTCATTTTCTCACACTGCCAGAATGTCTTCTTGGCTCGAACAGACTATATCAATATCATTTCTTCACATAATGATCTAATAATAGCATATTTGGTTGAATCTAAGAAGATCTCAATTTACTAGAATAAACTTGAAACTATACTTCTTCGTTGAAAAATTAAAAGAAATACACTTGTTGATCAGAGGGCTTATCCTAGTTTGTTGATAAGTTAGACTTTTCTCAACTTTGAGCCTCTGCAGCTTAGGAAGCTATGGATTTTGTTATTCTTGTCTGACGCCAATAAGTTAGCCGGTTTCGTCTCTCTTGTACGTGATGTAACCTGCTAACAGCTGATATAAATCATCTATTGTCTCTTATAATTGCAAAACATCATCCATGGATAACTAAATGACAACATCAGCTGTTGGAGCGTGCAAGGAGCAGACGAACCCGCTTAACTTTTTGTCGTCAGTTTTACACTAATATAATTCGGTTTTAAAATATCTGAAGATCTTCAAACGCATCAACAGCTGATTCGGTTATGATCACACTAACAGAAAGTATTGTTCGATGTGAATTGTTGTCCAATTGCAATCTTAAAATTATATACAGCTGTTTGAGTATATGAAAATTAAAATCTCTTGGAATATTATTGAAGATGATCTATTGTTTCCATCGATTCTCTGAACATTCTATTCCAGTGTGCACGAGTGCATTTTTTATCATCGTCAGATTCGGAAAAACGTGACATATTTATGATCCTTGGATATTTTACTTTGTTGCATCGGCCTATTGTAGACTACAACTCGATCCTATATTCTGGATTAAAAAGCATCAATCATTCCAAGGCCCCACAGCCTATACTGGATGATCAGCGGACCATGAAAGAAGCTCTATCATCATCATCATCATCATCATCATCATCATGAACATGATAATAATCGATGGATCGATCGAGTCTCTCCCAACAATGCATTGGGGCCCTCTGAGGGGCGCCTGGGGGGCTACGCCCCATGTCGGCTTACATTCGGCGACTACGTTTTTATTTTTCTTCTTTTTCTGCTTTTTGTCGCGGAAACTGCCTCAATTTCACTGTTTCCGTTCATGTTCGCCCAGTGTACGCTAAAGCTGCCCACCCTTGTCAATTATCATGTGTAACATTTATCATGTAGCCTATGTGTATAAGCTCTAAATAAGGCACAAAATTTAAGAAGATCTTCGAGGATCTTTTATCCTATTATTATCCGATCTTCAAATCGAATATATTTATTCGCTTTCCACTTCAAATACTGTTCACAGTACACATAGAAAGACAGAATAGCATAATACAACAAAACATGACTTTAGAATCGATCTCAAGACTTTCCGTCTATGAGGCTGAGGCCGCACTGCCGGTGGGTAGAGCCTGGAGGGTGAAGGGTAGTTGGTAAATCTATAGAACATACACACCATCCACACTAATACATCGTATGAAAGGTATGTGTTCAGCCGCCATCTTGAAATTCTTAAATATGGACAACATAACCTCAAAAAACATAATGACGTCATACCATTCAAACGATGTATTACTGTGGATGATGTGTATGTTCTATAGATTTACCAACTACCCTCCACCCTCCAGGCTCTACCCACCGGCAGTGCGGCCTCAGCCTGAGTGAGTAAGTATGCTTTGTGAGTATGCTTTGCTACATGCTTTGTAAGTATATGTATACTAACTAAGCTCGCTAAGCTAAGCTCATACTTAATAAGTAAGCTTTCTGGAGTTATGTATGCTTTGTCTGCTAAGAAGATTTTTCAGAAATGTGGAATCAAGTTGCAGTGTAGGCTATTATTACAGTTTCCATATGGATTAGAAAACCTCACCTGAAAATAATAATATAGACTGTAGGCCTACATAGTTAATTGTATAACTATATGAAATTTATACATTCAGCCCGGTAGAAACGCTGCGAAGTTTTTGTAAAAAATAATTCAATCTTTCAATATCTCGCCAATCCAATCAGATATTCCGAGAATGAATGTTGAAATTCATTGCAATTTCATTTCCTAGTATTCTGGAAATACTTGTGTTTTGCGTGAGCCAAAATCCACGAGATAGTGGCAGCATGAAGCAAATGAAGTTACAAATCAACCAAAGTATCATTGATGAGAGAGTCATGAATAGAAAGAATGGAAAAAAATCTTGAATTCTGTTACCTCTCGTAACGAACGATACAACGAACCATTTGGACTTCATGATCATTTGTAGGCGTTCCATAAAAATGTAGTATAGATTGGAGAAGTCACGTCCGATCCGTCAGTATTGAGTTACAAGTTCACACTTAAATCACGCGAAAGTATCTTTTTCTAATTTAACATGTTTATGAAGCTAACATTCGTATATGTGTCAATAATAGGCTACAGACTTCCAACACGTGTAACATTTGAACATAAATTTAATACGTGAGGTACAATATCTCTTCTTATTTAAGCAACTCTTCGTTATCTTTGTTCATCTTTATTGCTTATTTTCAACGTTTTGCTAACACTGAGATCATCATCTATCGGTTTTTAAACCCTGAAGTATGTGTCATCCCGTGAATATTTGCAAATGTTTTCCCTCACGGTATTACTTTAACTAATTGCTACACTTGACTTTTCTTTCACCGCTCTCTCACTCTCTCTCTCGCACACACTCTTTCTCTCCCTCTATTTATTCTTCATCTTTCTATCTCTCTTGTCTTTTCATCTATTATCTCTTTTCGTGTGCCATATTTTAGTGCCCAACCGGCGTACTTTTTTAATTGGAATTTGACATGCTTCGTTCTTCACTCGGATTCTGTCTGAAACGGTCCATTCTCTTGCAAGCAAATAGATTACGCCTGCTTGCATTTTTGTGTCTCTTCTCTTCAAAACTCGTGTGCAATTCGTACATTGCAGTGCTGCAAATGAATTTGGTCGTGGACTGTCGCTTGCTATACGTTTTGGCTCAGGTGCTTGCTTTTTGAGAGGTGACAATTTTTATAATTTTTTTGTACTTTCTCATAAAATTCGTGTTCAGTGTAATTGTTATTCTTCCCTAACGATGAATAGTACCTTATTTGTAGGTAAAAAATTTTGAAATTCTATGTCCTTGTTATTTTTTCTCCATTGTAAACGTTTTTGGACCCTATCGGTGTGTTCAGATATTTTCCAGGACTAGGTTATCTTGCACCAAGTGGTATGTTAAATGGAACTTCTGCATTTCTACTATACTAAAATTTTTTATTCTATTCTCATTTCTATTTTTTAAGGCAGTTATAAGGCAGTAACCTGTAACAACTAACCTCTTTCTGAAAAATAGTAACTTGTGATGATGTATGAATGATTATTTTCCTAATACTGTAGTCCTAAATTATTATTTGTGATGTGGTGTAATGTTTTAGATTTTCATTTTCATGAAATAAACAAGTTTTAAGACTGTAGATCTGTATTCTTGCACTTAATCTCAACCGATGCTTGATGGGTGTGTTAAAGTACTATTTTGTGCAAGCTAGTATGTTCTCCCTCAGTGAATACAAAATGTTATTAGTTGCATTCGCAGTATCAAATTCAAAAATATATATATTGTATTCCCATAAATAAATTTATAGAAAAGGATATGGATAGGCCTAATAAAATGAAAGTATCCTTCATTAGGTGGAGGAATAATATGCTTATTCAAATGAAAGTTTGATTACATTTAGAGAATAAAGTAAAAATTAAGGAAAAGAATTGAGAAGAGAGGAAGAGAATAGAGGATTTGAAACATTAGGAAGTAGAAGAGAGTGGGAAGAGTAGATTGAACAAGGGCGGATAATAGTCAAAATAATATAAAGTAGTTAAAATTTTCATTGCTGTAGCAAGCAAAACTCGAACATATTCTTCAACTCTTATAGCTCAATTTAGGCGGTTTCGTCTGTATCTTGTAAGTCATATCCCCTATTGAAAGCTGATGTAAAGTATATATATTGTTTGTAATTAATTTCAAAAACATACATAAATGATTACTACGCATACTAAAATAATGACAACTCTTATTGGCAAAGTCAGCTGTTGGCGTGCAAACGAAGCCGCCTTACTTTTCGGCGACAGCTTACGATGGAAATACAGTTCGAGAATGTACGAAAATGTACGTAATAGAGAATGTGGAAAAATGGGAGAGGAGAGAGTAAAAATAAAGCAAATAGAGAAGAAGTGGAAAAGAGCTGTAGGAGTTCTGCAAAGGGTATGCGGACACACAGGCATAGAACTATTAACCATGAGTAGGCCATAGTACTATGCACACAGGGTGCGTGTCTATTGGTCGTTGAGAGTTTAGTTCGAACTCGGCGACCACTTAACTCGGTTTGCAAGTGGATTTGAAATTAAACCACAATCGATCATTGGCTGTGTTCTACTTACAGATCCCATTTGATTTAGCAAAATTTGCCATTAATAGCGAATTGCTCCTACCTATGATCAGCTCTGTCAGAACAGTCATCAAGCGGTCTGCGAGTTTACATTTATTGAAGTAGGTATTTGTATGCTCCATGGAAGAAGACTCAGGTCTGATCAAATTTGTAGAGTTTTTTCTTCGCCTTGATTATTCCTGTTTTTGGAAAGATGAGCGGATTTCAGGTCTTTTCAAGTTTTTTACTGCTATTCAAAAATATCTTCACAAATGATTATAGTTTTCATAGTTAATTATAGTTTTTTACTATTCAAAATTATATTCACAAAAATAATGGTTAATCATACAACTGGTTCTTCCAGTATTGAAGGTATCATTGCAAATGTATTCATTGCACAAAATACAATACTTTGGAATAATACTTCATACTATTAATTATTCCTGTTATTCATTTCCTAGATGTCAAGTAGAAATTCATAGTTTTGTCTCTAATTCACTCAAACTATTTATTCAAATTGATTTAGGGTCAAGATTATTGTTGGACGTGTACTACTAATCGAAAATTGTTCATAGATTTTGGCAGTTTTCACGATAGCCAACTTTTTTCAGAGATAAGATACTCATTAATAAATTTTACTAGCAGCTAATTGGATGATTACGGGAAGTTTACATGGGTTACGTACTATCAATGGACACGCGTGGAAAAGGCTAGGCAAGTAATACCAATAATAGCCTACGCGTAAGTTCCCTAGCTGATAAATCAGTTAATAAGTAATAATTATATTTGGAAACTCCAAGCTGTTTAGACCACGAGGAAGTCAATTTACATAAATTGCAGATATTTGTCAAGGGAATCCGTTAGATATGGCATTTCTTCGTAGATGTTTGTGAAAATGAAATAAATTTCGATAGTTGATATATCTAGATTAATATGATGTTTGTCATTGACTTGGAACAACAAACCATTATCTTTATCATCATGGAACAATATTATGTTGAGAAATATAATTCGAAATAATGGAACATATTGATTGGATTATTCGATTTATTTTTTTAATGGTCTACATTCAGGAACCCTCTGATTGGAATTGGTGATTTTTGAAGAAATATGTACAATTTTTCCCCATTTCCTATAAAGAAACCTTGTAATCTGTGATTGATTAGTTTATGAATCATTTCGAGCTCTAGTTATCATAGCTGACCATATAATATCAATATAAGTACACTTGTAAATGATGATGTAATTTTCCCTGAGGGTGGGTGCCTTGTTGTTAATCAGAGAGGTGATGGAGAGATTACGACTTTTTTCTAGTTTTATTCACAAAACCAATACAAAATATTTTACATTTATTACAAAATCACTAATATTTATTTACTCTTTGAGTAGTTGTGAAGGTGATATTGTGGTAGTTATCCATAATAAATGAAAAGACAAGATGTTGTCAAAGCACTGATTTATTAGAAAATCGAGATACCGGTTTCGGTTGTTACAATATTATCAATCTCTGGTAAATTAAAACAAAAACTCTTCTCATTTCTTTATTCTTTATTCTATCTTTACAATTGCGACTCGGTTTCCAAGTATTTTAAGCAAAGGATGAATGAGTGATGATGAATGATGGTGATGAAGGTTTAAGATGTAGGTTATACCATAAATATTAAAACATTTAATATTTATTTATTCTATTTTATTACAATAAGGTGAAGTTAGCACTTTCAGGACCTCTCTCACTCTCAATCCTAAACTGGTAGTGGAGCAATAACGAAAAATTAGTTGGGTGGTCAACTACCTACTCCGAATTAACCCCCTACTCCTTCTGTTGAAAGTGTCGAGGTATGTAATAATAAAAGTCAGCTTTTAACAAGTTTTGATTGGACTCAACTTGTTTTCAGTTAGTTATTTTCGGCATAAAATTACGAATTCCAATCACACCTGCATTGTATCGTAGTCGTGATTGATGTCTGGCAAAAAGTGTCAGGTTTGGACGGGGAGGGACATTGAACGGCTAGTTTAGTATTGGGAAGTTGTGTGCTCTTGGAATTCGGCAAGTAGCGGAGATTTTTAAGAGTTGTGAATAGTTGGCAACTCGCCTCGTCCTAGGCTGCAGTGCAGGGTCAACAGCTAGTCTGTCCAAGCACAGAAGACATTCTGGCTAGATGGAAAAATGACTCCAGCTCGGTCAAAATTGGTTCGAGAATTAGAAACTTGGTCTCAAATTGTGGATCAGGATGTTTCCTTCAATTTGAAAGCAAATTTATAATTTTTGAATTAATATTGACCGAGCTGGTGTTATTTTACCATCTTATCCGAATGTCTTCTTTGCTTGAACAGACTATAACTACTGAGTAAGTGTCGTCGAACTCGCTTAATACGTATTTCTGACATGACACTACTTAATCCCATCGTTCGCTCATTTCGCATAAATTTTACTACGCTATGACATTTTTCCACATTATTCATGCTGTTTTCTCACCTCAGTTGAGGTAAATCTCAGGTAAGGTTAAGTGTAAGAGAGTACCTGCGAGTCATAACTTCGCCTTATTGTAGTGAAATACAATAAACAAATATCTCCTCGATAGATAAGGTGGAGGTATAGTTTGCTCAGCGGAATCGCGAGTCCTAACTTCGTCTTATGGTAATGAAATACAAAAAATAAATTAATATTTTCTCGTTAGATGATTGGGTTGTGGTATAGTTGGCGCAAGCTGAGAAGCCGTTGTTACTGCCTGTCTTCTCAGCTTGTCTTCTTGAACGTTTCTGTTTTTCTTGAACCAGTAGTGGGTGAAGTTGGAAATATGGATATTGTCTCATTTCCTGGGCGGAATCCTCAATCATTGTCGATGTTTTTGATGATGAAATTGATATAAAATACTCAGGCACATGAGCAATCTAGAATAGGCGAACAAGAGCTTATTTGTAAAACTCCTCAACACTTTGAATGGCTTCTTCTGAAATCTTTCAGTCTATTCTCACATTCAACATAGACTCGATATGAATTTATTCTAATCGTACTTGTGTTCGTCTCTCTTTTTTATTGAATTCTCCAAGAATAGAATAGACATCACTCATCAAGTTATTAGAACATTTTTTTCACTGTACAGTACTTATAATAATAGCATTTTTAACGAATTCATACTCTTTTCATGCTCTCATTGAAGTATCTTTCTAGATACTCAAGAACGTTGTTTACTATTCCGAAAGCGCCATAACGTCCCAAGCCTCACCTGAAAGCACTAAAACTTAACTATAATTACTCAGTCTTGGCGATGCTCTGGCTTTTTGCAACTGAGAATCTTTCTATCCGTAATTATTCGTCCGTGCAAGAGGCCCGATGCGATAAGAAAACAATTTAGGAGAAAAAACACAATTACAAAATTACCCTATGTACAGTGTTGCCACTCGCAAAAACACGCTTGTTAAAGTTTTAATGACGGCTCATTTATTATTGGTTATTGGTTGGAGTAATAATTGTTGGATGTGCCTCAGAAAATTACCGATGCAACATTGTTAGTTGCACTTTTTGTTGGATTCATTTTATCAGCTATGTGCAACAAAAAAGAGACACACTACTGAAGAAGACCATAATGGCTTCATAAAAAAGATAATGTAGGCTTGTAGTGCTGTTAGTCAGTATTTTTCGAAAAATTAACTGAGATAGTAATAATGTTTTGGAAATGTAAGCTACAATGGATGGGATAGAAGATTATTTGAATGATTGACTGAAACAAAATGATTAACTGTAGGAAATAGAAGCTACAATCTACAAGATTGAAGATTAAAAAAAAACTTAACAGACGGCATCCAAGTTGAGTTCGTAGTCTCTTAACAAACAACGAAAGTTTAGTTGTCGTGTTGAAGTATTTGAAGTAATAATATGAACTGGTATGGAACTGGTCTGATGGAATTGAAACTTGAATCTAATAAAAAATGGATGTATCGATAGTGAAGATGAAACAATGAACTCTTGGATCTCACAAATTCAAAATTACGGTACTTGACTGAGCTCAAAATTGATTTTTTTCAATGGATTAATTTTTTATTGTTTATTGTATTCATCATTTTCACCTAAGGTTCCCTGTTGAAAGAGCGAAACATGTCGTGCTCGAACAAATACTGCGAGGGTACTGTCATTTTTCAATTTTATTTACAACTATCAGTAATCGAATTACAGTATCAGTAGTAAAGCCCCAAACAGTATATTGAATACAGTATGATTTCGTATTAGAATATTAGAAAAAACTTTCAACTTCCATCAGTTATCCAAGGCATTTGCAAGCTGTTCTAGAGTGTTGTTGGAGAGGCCAAGTTTTGAATTTCGCCGTGTGTTCGAGTTGAACTAAAACAGCGTCAAACGTCACCGCTGAGCGGCTCGAGCCAACAGCTGACGTGTGCAGCGTTTGACGCACCTGTAGGCCGCCGTGCAGTTTGTGCACGCTGAGAAGACACGTCTTTAAGTTCACTTTACATATTAAAGGCGTGTCTACTGAAGTTGATCAGTCACTACTTTTCCGCGCAAACTGAGAAGACACGTCATCAGGTACACTTTACACTATAACGAAGGGTCTACTAAGGTTGATCAGTCACAACTTGACGCTCGCACAAGCTGAGAAGACATGCAGTTTGGTACACTTTGCACTGTAACGGCGTGTCTTCTCAGCTTGCGCGAACTATAGGCGGTTGGCAGAAGCGAGTTTTGGCAAGTCGGCTTGCATTTTTAAACGCTTGCGTGCGAATTTTGAACGCCCGCGTACTGATGGACAGATGAGGAGAGATGTTGAGGAGGAAAGGGAACAGAGAAAGAGGAGAAAGATGGAGGGTGGTGGAACTGAAAAAAGAGAAAACTCAGGAAGATTAGATTAGATTAGATTTCTTTATTCACAATAGACAATAACAATATATTACCATAACAATATAATACATTCACGCTTTTGACCCTCAAATTTTGATGAACAGCTGACATTTTCTATGATAAGTATAGGAAATATAGTAAAGTGTAGTCAACTTAAGGGTCCCTCAAATTTGAGTGTGCTTGGAAAAACCAGGCATAAGTGTACTTCTATTATACATCACGAGCTGAAAACATAGTAACATTATTTAACAAACACGGATACACATGAACGCGAAATTATAGAAATTTTATTAAAATATATTTAATTGGCAATCTTTTTAATTACGATTGAATAATTGTCTAGATGAAAAGGCGAAGTTTGGACATGAAGTTGTCCATTCTTGGGAAAGGACAACAAAGATGTCCTTTCCATTAACATTTGGCCTTACAAAGAGAGAGTGGAAAGAGTGATGAAACGGAAAAGTGATGAGAGAAATGAGAGCTAGGAAAGAAATAGTGAGAGAAAACTGAGAACTAAGAAATAAAAAGTAGATGGACGCTGATGAAATAGAAAAAAAAGAAGAAGAATTGATCGAAAAATTTAAGTGATTACGGTCTAAGACAGAGAATAAGTTGAAGAAAATAATAATAATCGGAGAAATTATGGAAATAGAAAGGTAAAGGTAAGAAAGAAAGGTAGGAAGGTGAGAAAAACAAGTAGAGAATGATAAGTGGGAAAGGAAACGGGAAGTGAATTGTAAGAAACCATCGGAAAGATAGAAAATAAGGCATATGAGCAACATAAAGAGATTATACATAAATAAATGACTCATAAATGAGTTTTGTAGGGGGGTTGTAGAGGATAGAAATGTATTAAAGATAAAGAAAACGTAAAAAAATCACTATCTGAGAAAACTTGAGAAAAAAATGTTGAGAGGAACAGAAATTAGAATATGAAGGGAAGACTTTGGAAGTGGAAGAAGTGACTATGAAACGTATAACTTCTAAAAACTGGAAATGTAGTGTTCTATAGTTTTATGTAGTGTTCGATAAAGTGGAGATGATAGGAGAGGAGAGGTTGATGGTCAGGAGAGGAAAATCATTTATAAGGCAAATCGCTACTCGCCATACTACTCGCATTTCACCGCTACTCATTCTCATTTTGGAACTGAAATACTCAACTACATAATTATTTATGTAAATGGTACATATTCGAGTTTGATAAGTCCATAATAATTTGCTCAACATTATTCCTGATACATCTTGAATTATTGATAAATTCGTTTTCACCGTACGACCTGAGCTACGCTAGCAAGTATGTATCCCTTTCATATTTATGTATCAAATTGAAAATCAACTCCCACCAAACTATTACAAATAGTTTCTGCAAGTGTATAATATTGCTTCTAATGTACTTTCAAGTAAGTATACATGTAGATACTTATGATATACGTAATATACAGTCCATTATTGCCAAGGTTATAACTATTGTGAGTGATCATGTTGGCATTGTTGTGTGCAGTTTGTCAAAAACGCGCCAAACGCAGAGTTGAACGTCAAAGCCTTCTTTCTTGTCATGCCAAATTAGAAACGTAGGGTCAGTTCCACTCCGAAAGTGACCCAGCTAATGTCAACTTTTACTTTTCCATGTGTGGGTTTCCTATTATTTTCAAGTGTATAGTGTTGAGTTTTTAAATTCAAGTGAGCATGTAAATGGAAGAGAATAGAGATGCTTATCAAAACATTGATTCGATTGTAGATATTGGGACATTACATAGTTTTGATGAAAATCATGAATATTGTGAATTTCATGAGTCTTTGACTCTTTTTCGGTTCATGTATTATTTTGTCCAGGGTGTCCAGAACCACAAATCTTCCTCTGTGATATAACGGTCTTTGACTCGGTGCTAGAACTCAAGAATGATGGTGTTGTTAACCTGTTGTTGTTGTTGTTGGTGTTGGGTTTCAGATTGTTTCGAGGAGTTTTGTGCCTTGTTGATTGTGGAGATTCTTTTGAGAAAACTCAATTGTGTCGGCCTGTTGCACGAAAAGACATTTGAATATTCAATTCAAATTTCCTACTGATTTTTTGTTCAAATCAATCCATCTCACGGCAGTTGAATGAAATTGGATTAGCGTGAAATTTCAGATAAAGAGAAAGTCTTTGAAATTGTGAAGATTGTGGATGTTATAAAAATAAAATTGTAGATAGTCAAGTACATATATTGTTTTGATATTATTAAAACAAATTATTTCAGAACATGATGTAGCCTACAACTATATCTATAAAAGCGAAATGGCACTGACTGACTGACTGACTGATTCATTCATTCATTCATCACCAGAACTAAAAATCCACTGAACAGAATGCGTTCAAATTTGGCAAGCATGTTCAGCTGGACGTTTAGATGCGCGCTAAGAACGGATTTCAGGGACTTTCCAAGGATACGCCAAATATTTTAGTTTTTCTATCGTTTTTCGGCGTTTTCTGATTTTTTTTCGAGAACCTATCGGTAGAAAATGTTGATATTTGGTAGGTAGGTTCAGGAAAGGTCTAGAAATGTTGTGTAAAGATATTTTTGAATTCCGTTCAAGATTACGCCAGTAATCAGGTTTTTTCAAAATTGTAGATGTATTGCGGGTTGCATATCTTCCGCCTTGATACGACCAATCCTTACTGTAAATTCAATGGTTCAGCGAGATTATATAGATGAACTAATTTGGAAGATATTGAATCAAGTTTCAAACTATGTCCGATATAGTTTCCAAGGTTACGCTCAATTTTAGTGTTTTACTATTTTTCGGAATTTTCAGAGTTTTTCTTGGATTTTTCGAGAATAAATTGGTAGAAAATGTCGAAATTTGATGAGCAGGTCCAGATTAGGTCTAGAAATGCTGTGTTCAATAAGTTTTGAATCCCTTCTGAACGAAATTTTCAGGCGAGCGAAGCGAGCCTGTTTGTCTCAGCTTACACTGACAGACGTTATGCAGACGAGCGAAGCGAGCCTGTTTGACTCACTGACACTGCTGATACTGTCAGGGGTCTAGGGGGCGGAGCCCCCTGGCTAGGCAGAAAAGGCGAGCGAAGCGAGCCTGCCGGCTAGTTGTTAATATCGTAGAAATAGATTTTAAAACTAGCATATGTGTATTAAGAAGAATTCAACTCAATGTAATTATTGTGTTCGGAATTCGGTGATGTATATAACACCATTTATTTACCTGCTTTTCTAAATTTTCTACGATCACTATCCAATTTTAACTATTTAATTCATAACAAATTCTCATCTACAGTCTCTAATATCTATGACCAGATGGAACAATAATCGACTATCTAGATTGGCAAAAAACTCGGAGCAATTTTCACTGATCCAAGTTTTAAATACAGCAATTTACTAAACTGTTCAAAAAAAGAATATCTCAGATCCGTAAAATAGCATTTCCCCAGGATGTAGATCCTTTCAAGCAATCATTTTCTTCATCCTAACAATTCTTCAACCCAGACTCCGTCGAAATTCATTGATCGTCTTGGAGAATCTTGAAGGAAATACTGACTAGTTTTATTGCAATGAAAACTATACTGTATAGCTTTATACAATGGTGGAACTCAATTCGACACTTGGACAAGTCCAGCCTGTCTATATAATTTTTTTTCTCACAAAAACAAATATAATAGAGGCCTATCTACTAATCAATCACAATTATTATACTGTAAATCGTCATCATTGTGTTGGGAAATGAAGATGATTAACTGTAGTGCTTGACTTTTAAAAATAATAGTTTTCTTTATTATATATTGTATAGATAGAACACTCACCTTATTGTATAAGATTTCGATCATGCAATAGTGTAATTTATAAGTTTCAAAATACTTGCAACTTGGGGTGACGGACTGTAAGGTTTTTTATGAATTCATCTTTAACAGTAATGCATAAATATGGAATAGAACTTTCAATGTGAACCAATTTCTGTATTGGTCTACATTTTTTCATTAAATGATTGCTTAATTTTTCAACAGTAGGCTATTGCTTATTAATCTGTTACTAGGTGCTATGATAATGAAGACAAAAAATACAGTAAGTTGTACTGATAATTGTTGAAAAGCTACGTATTTAGAATGTAAAAATTCCTCAAGCCCCCCCCCCCCCCTTATGTATAATACTCATACATACTCGATTTATATGTTATAATTAGTGGTCAACTCCTTGCTATACGATACAAACAATTTTTCAGTACCAAACACGAAAAACTCGCATTATTCTCGATGCCCATTCTCTCCAGCAAGCACAAGAAATGCGTGCGAGCCGCAAAGTTATCGTAAAGAGCTCTAATATTCGCGGACGATTTCGAAAACTCCGTCAGCCAAATTGCGTGGTGGGCCTCCGAAATTGGGACTGACTGGTTTATTTTTAGAATGAGGCCCTCTATTTCGCGAAACATTCTACCCACCTAACGCTGTTTTAGCTCTCACACTTTTGCGTATTTTTTTCGCAGGCTGATGGAAACCAACCTATCAGTTGAATAAATAATCTTGCGCGTTTGGAGTTGGGTTCTTCTCTTGAAAACACATTTCAATCTCAATTCTCATCAGGATCTCATTTGAATTTAGGATTTGAATTCCTGCAAAATATTTATTTCGCTTGGCTAATGGAAATTCAAATCTAATTCAATATAGAACTACGATAATTTTACTTACCACCTACAAATCGCCTTGTCAACATAGAATGTATTTAAAAAATGACAATGAACAGATATAGTAGTTGATTGAGGCTTGACATATTTACCTTTGCCATACAGTTCGAAAGCGCTTAGTTGAATAACATAGGCTGAGATTGATATTTGAATAATAATATTATAAAATTCTCTGCCTCTATGAAATTTTTATTTAAACCCGCCTTGCCAGGAAAACTAGACATGAGCTCTGGCAGGGATCTTTCCTATATTTGTTTTATCAAAAATCCTCAAATTTGTGGAGAAGATAATACAATAATTATAATTATTATTATTTAGCGTTTGGCTTTTAATAGTAGGGAGACCCAAGGGTTGTTCCACTTGAGCAGATAAGCTCATTTTCCACAAACGAAGATATGATTTATAGTTTTTTTAAAAAGCTCATTTGGAAGCATAGTTATTTTTGATTTCAAAACATTGTTTACTTAATACTTGAACTGAAGCACTCCATAAAATCACAACACCATAGCCGAAAATATTGAATTTTTACAATAAATTTAGAGCACGAAAATAAAACACACTTAAATTTTGACATGACACCCTTATTATAATGTTCTGAGAGGATTATAATATAATGTTCTGATTGAGAAATCAGACATTGCAATTATCAAAGGCATAGATAACTGATCCAAAAATTAAAATAGCCTAAATAAATTATTCGCTATTAAAAATCTTTGATCTCCAGAGAGTAATTTCAAAAATTTGTGTTCTCGGCACCTTATGAGGTAGCCTATTAATAGCTTGTTTTTCAACAAATAACATATTTTTCTCAAATAGTTCACCAAAGCCTAATTCGCTTCCACCTACCCTTCACCTTTACCTACCTGTTCTGAGTTCCTGCTAGTTCTGCAATATCCCTCTTCTGTTGAACAAAAAGTCCAATTTGCCGCGTTGAAAAGGTTTCTAAAGCTTGAAGGTTTTTTAATTATGTTATGTATTATCAACAACTGCTTTTTATGTTGGTGGAAGAATGTTTTGATACAGGCTTTGATCAAATTTGATATAACTTATTCAGTTTTGTTATTTTGGCAATGTGATACTAATTTATTGTTATTTTTGCTGACGTTTTTTTGAGACTATGCGCATTTTTCACAATGAATGGTTAGAAATACATAATTTCTTGACAATCTGTGTCAATCATAGTTATGATTAGAGTCCGTAGTAGGACTCTATCTACAGGCGTATCAAAAAATTCCTATTTCAGTTTTACAATTGAAATCAAAATGACTACCTTTTTGAAACAGAATCTCAGTACCGTGTCGTAATGAACGTTTTTTGATACAGTCGAAGTTCCGTTTTTTGATAAATTCCTCGTTTCGAAACCAGCTGATGAAAAATAAACAGTGTTCAAATTTTTTAACCCAAAACTGCGACTGGAATCAAGTACTAGTATTTGTTTGTCAATATTTCAATCTACGTCTTTGAATGATTAATTTATTTGAATAGTCTAAAGTTTAAATAGTTTGATATGCTTATAACTTGATAAATATGTTAATAACTTTCAATTTTATAACAGTACTCACGATTTTGTTGATCTTCAAATGCGTTTTGTGGCACTGACTGATATGCTATAATTAACATATTATTTACTAAGTTATAAGTTAATTATCATCAACAGTTCAAGTAGGATGAAGAAAAAATAAGAAGTTTAACATATAGTATGTTGATTTTCAAAGTACCCACACTTACAGGTAACTTGATACTGGTGGTCTATAGCTATTTAGGCTACTGTTCTGATACTGATAACTTCACTGGTAGTCATAGATAAAATAGTGTATGCAACGGTTGTATTAGGCCCTTAAAGCACTCGTGAGATATTTAGAGCACTCGCTTTGCTCGCTGCTCGTGGCTCTAACTCATATCTCACCTCATGCTTTAAAGGCTCCCATTATACAACCGTTGCATAAACTACTATTCTAGTACTAAGGTCACTGACATTTCGGACTCACAGTTCGATCGCCCACAGTCCACTGACAAATTTCAAAGATAAGAATGCTGCATTGCAGCGGTTTTGGACTGCCGGTTTCCCACATACCCACAGTTTTCAACTATCACAGTCCGATCTGTTAGTTCGTACTGACAGTGGACGTAGACCCTTACTCTGCCTTATCAAATATATTTCCATCTTATTTCCAATACCTAACATGTAATGGGTGAGCTGACTGTGATGTGTGTTGTGTTGACAGGGCAGGATCACAGACATGGGAAGTGAGCACTACTGCCTGAGGTGGAACAATCATCAAAGCAATCTGTTGGGTGTGTTCAGTCAGCTGCTGCAGGACGAGAGCCTCGTCGACGTCACTTTGGCCTGCTCCGAGGGCCTTTCCATTCGCGCTCACAAGGTAAGGAAATCATTAGTTGTTGATTTATTCTGATAGGAATACTTTAAAGTCAGTACATCACGGTTGCTTTTGTCACATTATAAATTTCTGGCGAACTGATTCAAATTTCACACACCTTATAGATGTCTGATCGAGACATCATAGACCGCTATTTTTTCTCAACAATAACAAACCAATCACAGAGTTTCAGCTGCTCATAGTTTTCTTTCACCCCCGTACCACACACTCTATTTTTTGGACACCCAATTCTTTGCCGTACTTGCAAATTTCATCACATTCAAGAGAACATAGCAAACACACACACATGATATGTTTGCCAAACTTCATTTAATAGGATAACATTTATAGGGACTGCAAAAAATCGTGGTGTGTGAAACGGGTCTAGAAGAAAAATATTAACGTCATTCGGAAACCAGGAACGTCGGTCAAGTCGTTCAGCTGTAGCCTTGTTCTTGAGCTTAGACAAGAGTTGTGATTGGCTGCAGCTGTTTGACTGCAACCGTTGGACCATTATGCATAAAGTAAAACCTACCTTCACATGCACACACACACACACACACACACGCAAAAAGATTATTCCATCCAAAGTTATCGTGAATAGGGTATAGTGAGTAGGGAAAAACCAGTCGTCCAAATATCGTGATGAGTAGAACGGGACTGTGATGACTCGTCCATAACTATCAGGTCGCTCGGGTGAACTATTTTAGTGCAATGGTGGACAATGATTTGATTTTTTAGAGTGAAAGGCATTGAAATAGTTCAATGGAAAATGGAGTAGCAGAGTCCACCTGCACCAATGGATGTCGCCATTTCGTCAGCAACACAATATTGTCAATAATAATTGTTATTCTTAATCAGCTGAATATTGACAACCTTGAATCTATTCTCACTGAACTATTCTCATGCTTTTTACTCTACCTAAAAAACTATAAAGACTGTCATTGTGCCCTTTCAACACAAGCCTCTGCACTGAGAGCTCTAACATCATCATCACCGAAGCTACAGCTCCTAAAATGCTTCTTTCAAAATTTGAAATAAGTAGTGGCATCCTTCAATAGAAAACCATGGCCTAAAAATCGACAACTATGTAGAGTAGGAAATTGGGTCCATTTAAAAGCATTGAAATCATTTTCCAATCAGCTGTTCTAATGGGTGCGTTTCTTGTGTGCGTTCTCACATTTGACTTGCTACAAATCATAAGCTATTTTAATAAATAACTTTCTATTCTTAATCTTTCTTGCTAATCTCTATCAAAACCTATTAAAAAAACACAAAAGGTATTCTATACGGAGAGTTTCATGAACGTTTTTCATGGAAATTATGCTCAAAGAGAGAAAACTCAAGTCAACATGCTTGATGTGTACCTGTTCTTAATGCTTTCATATGAAAAGTCTGTGTCTATGGTGCGATGTTGCCATATTATTAGGGCAGGGCCTTCTATTAAAGGAAGCTATGGAAGTGATGATTCCTGTATCATTTCTCAATCCTCTATATACTACTATGCAGTGGACTGTTGTCGACACCTAGTTTATACCTAAATTTCTAGAACTATGTATTTGTTGGAACAAATTTTGAATATTCGAAGAAAATAAATATTCATTTCATTTCATTGTTCCGCAGGTAGTGCTGTCGGCGTGTTCGTCGTACTTCCGGTCGTTGTTCGTCGACCACCCGGCCCGGCATCCGATCGTCATCCTCAAGGACGTGTGCTTCGCCGAGCTGCGCACGCTCGTCGAGTTCATGTACCGCGGCGAAGTGAACGTCGAGTACTGCCACTTGTCCGCACTGCTCAAGACCGCCGAAAGCCTCAAGGTCAAGGGTCTCGCCGAAATGACACATCTCAGATCAGCTGGTAAGTTCAGCTTTGAAAATAGGGTTGAGATAATATTGGTAATGAGAATTGGAGCATAGAGCATATAGTGCAGTGTGATGAGAATAAAAATTTCGAGGTTAAGGGGCTTTCCAGAATCAGAGTTCTTACAGAGAAGGTTGCTTCATAACAGCCTTAAATTGGGAAAAATGAAAAACAGGTGGGGGAGAGTAGATTGTGACGTAGTCCAGATCAGAACTTCCAGTAACGTGAGCATGCGCTGATATTTTCAGCGAAAACTATAATTTATTGTTGATCTGAACCAGTATTATTAGAAGAAGGGTATTCCGATTTAAGGGAACTAGAAAAGTGTTGGGGAGCTAGAAAATTATGTAGTTCAGATCAAAAATGAATTATGATACTTTTTGCTGAAAATATTAGCGTTTGTGCACGGCACTGAATGTTCTGATATGAACTTCACATTCTAGTCTCTCACACCCGTTTTTCATTTTTACCCATATCAGGCAATTATAGAGCAGCCTTAATCGCGATAACCTTGAGCTCAGATAATATTTAGGATGAAAATTGGAGCATAGAGTTCAGTACAATGTTAATGAAAATCAATATCTTGATGTAAAAGAGCTCGCCGGAATGACTCATCTTATAGGCACTGTATAATCATACTGGAGGCCCTATGGTAAAGTCATTGACTGTTAAACTTTTGGATGGTCAGCTCGATCAAGTCCAGCATACTTTTTCGATCCCCATAAGATTTACTATTCAATCCAATTCTATAGAACACACAAAACGAAAATAAATAACAAAAGATCTCAAAAACTATGCTTGATAAACAATGCCATATTATAGAAAACAAATAGGCTTTATGATTGGGTTTGCTAGAGAAAAAAAGGAGGGGAAATATCTAACCAACTATATGGTTTCCCAAGTAATAGGTAGGTCCACTGGTAGTCCATGATAATAATAATTATAGAATAGAGGTCATTATTCTGTAAACTGTTCATTCACTTATTTAAGAGGCGATTCAACAGCTAGGGCTCACTAAACAACTCGACTAATAAGATTGAAAGATTATTTTAATCGTTGATTATCGTATGTTTGCAGACGCCGACGACTCAACAGACGCCCGCACGCGCGACGAGCGCAGCAGCACCGGAGGCGGCGACACAGTCACCTCTGCCGCCCCCGCTTCCGCTCCCGACGACACACGACCGCCGCCACCGCCGCGACTCACACCGTCGCCGCCCCACAGCAGTACTGTCACCCTCAAACGACCGCCGCCCTCCGACTCAGAATCACCGCCCCCGAGGCCTTCGTCCTTGCCGCCCCCGGATGGCAACAACAGCACCATGGAGGACGAGAACATGACGCCGGACCAGAGCCGCTCTCCGGAGGCGGCAAGGGACGACGACGACAGCCGCTCATCAATGCAGAGCAGCGGCCCCAGCGACATGACCACCTATCGCAGCAGTGCCGCCCCTCACGTGCCGCCCCCGCACTCACCGCTCGCCGGCCCCTCAGGCATGCCGCCCGTGCAGCAAGTGCCACTTGTGAGTCAAATTACATTTTCAATTTCTAATATAATAACTCCGTTATTATGACGTGGCGAAATTAGGACAGTTATGTTCACTAGAACACGAAATGATGACAACTGTATTATTATAAAAAACCTGATAATAAATACTATAAAAAGATGCTAGTTTAAGAATTTTGTTGGTAAAATATGTAAGGGTTGTTAGTTCCTCCTACTATGGTTACCCATGTATAGTCTGTCCAAGCAAAGAAGACCCTCTGGCAAGATGGGAAAATTACTCAAGCTCGGTCAATATTGGTTTATCAATTTGATTTCAAATTGTGAGAAACAATTTGATCAACTATAAATATCACATTTATGATCAAACTTCAAAACTTAGGACTATTTAAAATAATTGAAGAATAAAATGAGAATCAAATACCCTACTAAACTTTAAAATTATTAATGCACATTGTAAATGCACAATAGTTGTGCATTAATAATTTTAAAGTTTTTAAAAGGGTATTTGATTCTCATTTTATTTTTCAATCACATTTATGATTCTTGAACAAATATTGACCAAGCTGGAGTCATTTTTCTATCTTGCCAGAGGGTCTTCTATGCTTAGACAGACTATACTAAAAGGGTTTTGAGAGGGAAAGTAAGAGAGTTTTTCTTCTACTGGATAGGATCTACTAGAAGCTATGATTTCCACTTTTGAATTTTAATCAGCCTTGTTAGTTTCTATTCTGATAACTTTTCATTATTCTGATTTTGATTTACAATTGAATTTCATTATTCTATTTTAAACTCTATTATTCGTTTTCAAGTTATATTACAAGTTATCCGTTTTCAAGTTATTTGTACAAGTAGAAGTTACTTGCGATAGGCCTGTTCAGGGAAGGAAAACCCAGACAATCGCCCAATTTTCCTCCAATTTCAGGATTTAGGACTTAGGTGGAGTTGGTGCCTGAAATCATGACGGTTTCATCTGCTCCTTGTGTGTTCCAACTGCTTTTGTTGCCTGCATAACTGTGCCGGACCAGCTGACTAGATGAAAGATTAACACTCCAGTCAGTTGGATCAATTTTCAATCTAATTACTTGCACCAATTAGTAAAACAATTTCTATAGATTATTGAGTTAGATCTAGAGCTACGATTCCCAAGCGACTGCTTAAGCCGCGTGGCTCAAGCTGCCCGGCTCTAAATTCACTACTAGAGCTGCCCTGCCCAGCTTTAGCTGCTATAGTCATCTCAACTCTATTCACATAACTATATTATAGATGTTCACTTTGTTATTAGTGCTACTAATGTATACTTAATGAATAAATAGTGAAATACATTAGAAGCACTAATATAATAACAAAGTAAACATCTATAATATAGTTATGAAGACTAGAGCAGCGCAGCTAGAGCTGGGCAGCTTTAGCTGGTTAAGGCTAGGCTAGAACTGGGCAGTTTGGAAACGGGAAGCTCGAGCCGTGGGGCTCGAGCAGTCGCTTGGGAATCGCACTTAAAAAGTTAGATCTTCCACGTATGGGCTACAGAGATTCAAGGAAGGGAGATTCTTAAGTATTAAAAGAGTATCAATTCTGGGAAATATTTTCTGGTGAATGCTGTCTTCCCATACTTATACATTCCTATAGCCTGTCTTCTATAGCCTGAGAGGCTTTGTCTAGCGGAAAGTAAGAGAAGTCTGATGAGAAAATTCGAACACTCATGAACACATACGAATTGCCAATGCTATGACGTTCCTACTCGTGTATGCTACGTCATTTATTGGTTATGGTTTATTAAGGCTTAGGTATCCTCCCCATACTTGAACGCACACACACTAAACGATTGTTTATTATGTCTGAGGGTATCGTGAATAAGGTATACAGGGTTACTATAAAAGAATGATCGGATTTTAAAAGACTGTATTTTGAAAAGTAATACACTATTACTTGACTATTACTGTAGCCTACGACGGAACTTTACTTGGAAAACTGCTGTTGAAGGTGTTATGAACAGGATACTAAGAAACGTTGCCAGTGTGCTACACAGGTTGCCTATCCAGCGCCCGAACTCTCATTGGTTCGGCTTGGAAACAAGCCAACATAAGAAGTCTCTAGCAATCGTCCATATAAACCACACTATACAACACTACTATGCCTTTCTATTTTTCCGCTGAACTTGTTCACACGTGTCGTGAAAAAAGAAAAATAATTGTTTCCCTCTCTCTCCCAAGCCTCTCTTGTTATTCGTGTGAGATACTAATGAAAGAGAGAGACAGATGAAAGAGAGTATAGTAGAAGAAAGAGACAAATTAATGAGAGAGGCAGATAAAAGAGAGACAAAATGGAAGAAACAGGAAAATAAAAGAAAGGCAAATAGAAGAAAGAGGCAGATAAAGAAGAAACAAATAATAGAGAAACGTTTTGCCGGAATTGGAATAACCCGAGGCACTAAATTTGCCTCACTCACTCTGAAACTGAAACTTCAGTCGTTTTTTTACTTTTTTATCCTCTATTATTTTAACGTAACACGTGCCACTTGAAAACGCAACTCCGTTTCTCTGTCCTTCTGTTGAAGCTTTTCAGTTATTTGGCTCTTTTTATGTCACAATTCACTACACGTAACCCATGTATATGATATATCTGTAATATAGACATATACAATATATTTACCGTGTATATAAATACACTGTATACATGTAATATTGGTCTACATAATATGACAATGTTTGTGATCGATTGGAACAATTTACTTTCGAATTCAATCTTTCATGAATGTATCCTGTCGCTCTATTAAGCCGGATATAAAGCCACTGTGTAAAATCCGTGAATGTATTGATTAAGCTGTACTGTATCCGATTATATTTTCAAGGACGATCTTCTAATAGAATGCCTCAGTATTACCAATCAAAGTACTACTTTTCAGTGATAATAGCAATTTTAGAGGATTGTCTAGAAAACAGAATCAAAATTGTGCAATCCATTTGAGGGGGGAGTATATCTATAGCTTCGAAGTTCTATATTCGATAAACATTTTTGTATGTGATGCGTGATGCTTTCAAAATTATTCATAGATGTATTATCAATAATGATTCATGAATAAAATACTATTTTTGCTATAGGAATACTGTATCTTTATCGATACGAAACACAAGAACACTTAGAAAATAATTGTTACCTAATTCCTAAAATTTTTATTGATCGTCAGTGTAAATTTCTTAAAGCAAATATTTCAAAAGTCATATACCAATTGGAAAACCAAATCCAATAATTATTCTACTGCATTCACATGCAATGGTGACTGAGCTGCTGTTTGTAGAAAAGTTTTATCCTTAATTTGAGATTTTAGTGAAGTGTACCAATGAATATAATTTTAATTAACGGTTTCGACATTAGTATGTGTTTTCAACCAATAGGTGCGTTAATTTTTGACGAAAAATAAGATGAATAAATAGAGCTCTGAACGATTAGTTCAATATTTCCATTTCAAGTGAACGAGAATCTCTGTACAATTGTTGGAGATTTTATCACCGGCAAATAGGCATTTGAGTGTTCTTATATATAATTCGTAGATTGTATTGTGGATAATTAATTTACACCCCCTTGCAAAAAAAATGGTGAGTTCTTCAATGAAAAATTTGATTTTCATTGTCTCATCTCTATTAAGACCATAGATTCTTTGTTTTTCTGGGTTTTGATCTAGATTATCTAATCACCATTAGATCATTTATTTTTCATCTAGTTTTTAATCTTGATTCTTTCATTTCCATCAAGACTATTGATTTATCGTTCAGTTTTTACCTTGGTTCTCCCATCTTCATGAAGACCATAATAATTTTTGGTTTAGTTTTCGATCTAAATCCTCTCAATACCATTTTTGTTTTTCGTGTGAACTTTGATCAGTATTCCCTTCAAGACCATTCATTTCTCGTTTGGTTTTCTATCTTGATTCTCTCATCATCATCAGGATCATTGAGTTTTTGATTGGTTTTTATTCTTAACTCTCAGCTAGGTCTTCTGGTTATATCCAGATCTATTTGAAGGTCGTATTGTTCTAATAGAACTTTCGTCCACTGTCTCTGCTGATTGACCTCGACTATTATTCAGCCGTTTTCACAGGTATTTCCTCCTAAAGAGAGAAAAGAAGAGAGATGAATGTGCATTGATGGAAGAGTAAGAGAGAGAGAGAGAGACTGCGAGAGAAATAGTGTAACGAATTGTCCACCAGACGCTGCGAAGACACCGCAAAATCTGTTCGTTGCAGACAGACAAAAGAGTATCCCCGAAAAAACGTTTCCGAATTTCAGTTCTCCACTGAAACTGTCTTGTCATTCGCTGTAGTCAACGTCTTTAGCACTGGCTCGGGAAATCCCCTAGTTTTTTGTTTTATTTCTTATTCAATCGGTTCAGTTGTCTTCTGCATTTCACCATAGACTAAGTATCTACTCTACGATCTCACTCCATGAGTTGGATTGATTTTGTTGTATGGAGTCTCATCATTTGTATGTAGCTCGCGTAGTTGTATTTTTACATGTTGTAATTGTTGTATATTTGTATTTAAAACGCTTTTGTGCTTCTGGCTCTCTATTTCAAATATGGATTCATTCCAAGAGAAACTCGTTATCAATTCCCTAGATACCAACTACGAATTGAAGTTTACAAATTTACAATATTTTTTTCCTATCAATACGAATTTGTGGCATTGAGAAAGTTCAAATGTTTGTAATACGTAATGCATTATTGTATGGATAGTGACCAACTGCGAACCATGTTCCAAATACTACAGGAATCCAGTTATAAAGTAACAAGAGATAGAAATTGAAAAGTCTGTTTGTTTTGACTTTTGGTTTTCCAAAGATTTGCATTTAAATTGAGTGGGAAATTCGTATACGGGAAATTGTGATTTGGGGTGAACAGATTTCAATTGTAGAATTCAAGCAGAGGAAGAGGAATTTTATTTACCAGAAATATGATTTTATTATTCGCTATAGAGTTTGTTAAATAGAGAAAACTTTTATTTAGCCTATAACACACATATGATAAGTTTGAATGATTTGAATGCTTTCATCCACGTTCATTCATGAATAATCCTCCAGTCTAATCGTATATAGTTTATTTAATCAAAAATTTCTGTAGAAATTCATTTCAGTTTGTTATTTAAGCATATGTAAGATATATGCCGTATGCTCACCTATGTAAGCCAGCTCCAATGTAAGATGAGAGCCTCCACTACTACCATGCAACGTCGACTAATCATGTGCTAGTTTACTTTTGTGGCTCAGTAGAAGCATACTAAGTATATGCTACTTAATCTACTACAAGTTTGATTCGGAGAAATAATTAATTAAAATTAATCCAAGGTAGAAGTATCAATTCATGCTCGATGACATTCAAATCAAATAATAGTCTACTGTCTATAATAATAGTCTTCAATTCCATCAGTCTGTTGTGATAACCACAGAGCTAAATAGAAAAGAAGCCTGCAGATTTTACTCGTGAAAATACGAATAGATGAATACATGAATATAACAATTTGCAATGAGGCTGGAATGGACAATGGAAAATATAAGAACGTTGAAAGTTCGTTAAATATTACATTTATTATCGAACTGTATCTAAATTTCTGTAATCACAAAATGGAAAAACTTTATCGCTTCCATCAGAACTGACTCGTGACCATTGAACCGTTAATTGGCGAAAAGTGGTTTTATTTCAAAGTGCATAGCATTAACTACTCTTCTCTGCAATTGTTTTTTGCCGTCGTGCAGTTTTGAGTCGTGTTAGAGGTCGTAATAATGAATATTCAACGCCGGTATGCTAATTATAGTACGATTGATGAAAATTGAAATTAACTCATCATTATTCCACTAAGAGCATTGGCTGAACAAATCGCTTTCAAAATTAATGGATTCATGGGCAAATAAGCGAGTTGATTCTGTTAATGTTGAGATAGTTCTCTGATTTAAGTGGGAAATTCCAGTTGGTGAAGAATATACAAAACGTTTTCCTTTTCTACCTTTTACTAGAGATACAAAGCGAGTTGATAATACAAATCTTCTAATTCTACAAAGGCTGTATTTGTATACTTGTAAACAAGGCTAGTAAATCTTACCAGGTGGGATATTTCTCTCGGAATTATGGTTCACGAATCTGACGTCACTAATTTTCTACAGTGTCGCACTCTAGCGCCCAAAATGGAAAGCACAGCTGATGAAAATGTAAACATAACCTATTTTCGTTAGTGTTGAAGAATATTATTGTTGTAATGAATTCTGATGAGTTGAGAACATCACAATTAACAAGGAAACAATATTTTTAAGTTGTCCTAGTTCTTTTGTAGTGAAAAATGATTAT
Source organism: Sogatella furcifera (assembly GCA_017141385.1). Lineage (NCBI taxonomy): Eukaryota > Metazoa > Arthropoda > Insecta > Hemiptera > Delphacidae > Sogatella > Sogatella furcifera. The sequence continues at coordinate 7,465,477 of CM029548.1, read as the reverse complement.
TTTCATTTTTATAATCGTGATCGCTTAGTTTGAACTCACCAAAGCATACTTTTTCCTCAACGGGAGCGCTAGCTTCTCGAGTCTTTGGCCTCAATTTATGACAACAATAGTATTATACTCTTCTAGTATCACAACATTATTCATTATTATCTGGCTGTAATAACACTAAATAATTTAATTTGTCATTTTTACATATTCTCAAAATTATTTTAATTGATATGCTTTTTACGTGGTATTTTTTTTCAATTCTCTGTGGAACAGCTGGAAAATTGGAATCCTAGATACATGTCGAATCATGAATATAGGTATAGAGCATAATGTAAAAAATAAAATTAGTGACGTCATCCGGCAGGAAAAAAGTGGACTGCTGGGCTCTTATGGACGCTGGCCTACCTGGTAGATTTACTTACCTTGCTTGTAAAGGCCATACGTATACAGAAAGTTGAAAGTTATCCTCACAATGTAGTTGTGAGGATAAATCCGCGAAAGTGGGAAGAGAAGAGGTTCACTTACGTTGTGAAGGTGTCTCTTTTCTTGGCTCAGACTTTTAAATAGCTGCAACGATTTGTGTGGGAAATCAGATTGATGATACAGTTCTAAAACAATAGAACAAAATTGTTTTCAACTATTCTACAATACCAAACATGAGTCGTGTTTGTCTGGGTTGCACGGCGTTATATATCTATTATAGTTGTAACGTTGAATCCTGTAGAAATTCAAGTCTCGAATCCAACTTCCTCAATCAAAGTTCAAGAAGGCTATTCGCACAAATTTGTATTTGTAAATGTACTTTTTGGTGTCGCAAACATGGTTGTAGAAGCCGTGCAACTCTTATCATCACATCCCTTTTCTATCAACTATGCACATCAGAAATGAGAAAATCATGAATTAAATAGCCTCTCTGAAAACCTCATCTTGGTCATTCAGACTCTGTTTGACATTTAACTCCATGTTAATTTACTATCACTATTTAATTCTGAAATACTGTACAACAATCTCATCCAATTGATTTGATACATAATTATTCATTCGTATCAAATTTATTGTTAAATGAATATGTGACAATAATGTCTTCAATTGAATGTTTTCAATTTTTTTCAAACCTCACTTTCAAACTGGAATACTAATTCACCTGCACTACTCCTACCAACAAACATTATCTTAACCCTTAATTCAGATTGACTGAAATAAAACCGAATAAATTTTCAAAAAGTATTGAAGTTCCATAACTAAATTGGATAGAATTAGATACTGCTCAGTTCTCAATATCTCCTAATTCTAATGCAGGGACGTACACTGTCATCGAATCCCTCGAAACTGATTGATTGAAACTGGGACAAATTTCCAATCGAATTATTGATTGTCTAGGTCGTCGAATCCTGCTCAAAATACTGCGAACATTAACTCAGTGATCCATTCCAAATGGCATTCAAAGAGTTTAAAACGCTACCAGAAGCTCGCATGCTAAGAGCTAGTTTGAGCTTGACCATTGGTTGTGGAGGGGAAGGGAGGAGGGACACCCACCATACCATACTACTTTGTACTAGCTGCTAGCTGCTGCAGGCCTCTTCTACTGAATGTAGGTTACATAGGCAGCAAAGCAATCAATACTTAGGCCCCCTGAACACCCCCTTCTCCCCCCCCCCCGACACCCCTACGATCAACGTCACTAAATTGAGGTCTGTGACCACAAAGCTCAATTTTTTACAAGACGCTAAAGGTTGTACAAGAAGGAGGGGGAAAGGGGTTGAGTATTCAAATTTTAAACGAATAGTTTTGAATCGTAGAAATTGGACCTTGCACGAAAACATCTCATCTATAAAGATTTATCTGAATAGAAATTTAGAACTACCATGAATTATTCATGAAAGGATTATTCTCTTATCATTGATATTCTGGAGTTTAGAACTTATTCGTTGTCCAGGAAAAGAGTATTGTGAAACTCTATTCAGCCATTTCCGGAATTTGTTCAGCTACAATTTTCTAGTTTGAAGTGTAAATACATTTTTCCCCTACTCAGTTATTCATTTCTTAAATTGCAATATATAATACTCACCAGCTTTCTTATGAATGTATACATATTCAACAAATGGAATTCAATACACAACTCCAATAGCTCTCAACACTCAACAACTCACAACTCTCAACACACAACGCCACTACGACTTGTTTTAATTATTATTATTATACAAAAATACGATTCATCAGAGTTGAAATAATTTGTTCAAAATCACTTGTCAAGAAAAATAACACCACCAAATTACTTTTAGCATTGGAGTTACTACTTTCTGAATGAATTCCAGGAACAGATAATTATTTTCAATAAACAGTATTAATCAACACATCTAGTGCCGCCATTTTGTGTCATTATGATGCATTTTTCCAATCAAAAACAAAATGAAGAAATAATTGAATTCACTCAGAATAAATCATTATAGGAGAACATACCGAATCGCCAAACAATAAAAAGAGAACGACAGCGTGGTTATCTGCGATCATTAATAATAATGACTCAGCAAGTGCTTCTTTCTATTGAGAAAATCAAGAAACACACGTTCTAACTGCCGACCAATCAGGAGAGAGAATGAGCGGAGCTTGAAGTAGGCGTGATCATTGACGTCCATTTTATACAGAAATAACCCAGCTAGAGCAGCCATCTAGTGGGGAGACTGAGAAGTATACTTTATACACGCTTGAACTGTCGACTAATCAGGAGAGACTAGACGGTGTAAAGAGGGGATTCGAGGTGTTGGGCCTAATATCAAGCTCGGCTGTGATTCGTTCTGCTCTAAACTGAAGTTATAAGCTGAGGCCGCATTACCGGTGGGTAGAGCGTGGAGGGTGGAGGGTAGATGGTAAATTTATAGAACATACACACCATCCACAGTAATACATCGTATGAATGGTATGCGTTCAGCCGCCATCTTGAAATTCTTAAATATGGACAATATAACCTCAAAAACCAGTATGACGTCATACCATTCATACGATGTATTACTGTGGATGGTGTGTATGTTCTGTAGATTTACCATCTACCCTCCACCCACCACTCTCTACCCACCGGCAGTGCGGCCTCAGCCTGAGAGTTGAGTTACAAACTAGAGCTATTCCTTGAACTCAAACTCAACTTGATCGTTCAATAATCATATAATAATATTATTTTCAAATCTTTCTTAAGGTTTTCTAAAACTCTTCAGTTTTCTGAGTCTTCTGAATTTTATCTAAAATTTGATGTAAGGATATGTGTTTTTAAATAGGAAAATCGCAAACGATCTGTAGTTTTTCAAGTAAACATCTTAAAGAGAATATTCTCTTTAATTTGCTAATAAAAGTGTATGAGCTCAGCTAGTAAAGAGTTCAGCTAGCAAAGAGTTTTGATTCTACGATATACTATACTTGTAAAATATCCTGCAATTCTACAATATCTGCAATACTCAGTTGCTATATCTTTGATGGTATAAGCCAAGAAGGAAGTATGATTCTACGATTTACTTGAAGATATTTTTAATTTTCTGTTGTCAGCCTACAACCCGACTGCTTGAGTACCTTACCTACTTTGAATTACTAATAGTGAGCTACTATTAACATTCATCGTCTCCCTTCAATTTTCTACATGTTTTTCACAATTTACAACATAATTTTTCCAACTTACTTTGTGTTTTGCGTTACAGTCGCTCAAAAAAGAAGTGGATTGGGATAGGAATGACGACAAGAGTACGACCGGAGAAAGCTCATCAGACTACAGGCATCCTCACGATCCGGTCAGTAAAATTCGATTTTCAATTTCTCTAACTGTTTTCGCATGATTTTTCACTAGTTGAATAGTATACTGTTCGTCCTAGAATACGGTTATAGGGACAGTCCAGCAACGTTAAAATTGGTTTTTGTTTATGTGATCACAGGAAAAACATGATTTTCATAGATAATTCAATGACACTCTCATTGAAGTTTTGAGACTTCCTAAAACTATAATAGAAATAGTATCAAAGAAAGGAGGTGATAATAAATAATAGAAATAATAATATCATCCCTATAATATCATCGTATTCCATAGCATCGTACTGTACCCAAGGAACAATTCAAAAACTGAGTAGTATGGTGTACTCTCGGGATCTCTTCCAAAACAAATATTCTCACACCGAATTGGATATAAAAACTGAATATCTTTAGAATTTTCATCACTAACCAATGCAATTTTCTCTCTAAGGTTTTCACAAATACTAGTGCAGGTTATTGAATTTAGTTGGTTCGTTGGATGTTGTTATATTGAATATACTCGTATATTCTATGCAACGAGTGTTTTGAGCAAATTCGTTAGTTTAGGTAGTTAAAATTTCAAATAATTGAAATCAAAGTACCCTTTTCTAAATATTTTTATTTTACACCACGTGTTTCGGTGAAAACAAAAAAAAATATATAATATAAAAAAGGGTACTTTGATTTTAATTATTTAAAGTTTTAACGAATACAGTAGCCCTAAGTGAAAATAAGTATTCAGGTAGTTACTATTAGTTGTACCTTATTTGGGCTACATTTATCAAAATTTCTATCTGGGAAGACTGGATTAAAGTTTTTCCTGAAACAAAATTGACAAACTTAATCCTAGCAAATAACCTTTACACGGCTGATTTTTGAAACACATTTTAGAAGAAGTTAATCGAGTAGTCTAGGCCAGAGCTACAGAATCTAGATAATGTCAGTCTCTTTTTTACCAGAAATTATGATAGAAAGAAGAATAATTCTCACGTCTAAATTTAAAATTTATAAGTTAAATTCCCTATTTATAAGAGAAATTCCCTAGGTGTGCTTGTCTATGTTAGAATGTTGAAGGTAATGTTTTGGTGGACTAGAAATTCAATGCATGTTTGCTTGTTCACTCCAATGTTATGTCTAATTGTCATCATTATTATTTTCAACTACCCACATTTCTAGTTGCATGTTACTCCATTCATCCACTAGTAAGTCGTTATATTAGGAAATCCTTCCAAAATCTTGAAGAATATTTTCATAATATTTTACAGACGCTTTCTTGATAACTAACAAGACTAATTCAACTGATAAGTTATTGGATAATTTCGTAGTGATATGAGAAAATAACTAAAAAGATAATTAAGAGTATGAATTAATTAATGAGAATAAAAAAAGGAATATAAAAAGGAAATTTTTCAAGATGTTATCCGGTTTTGAACAATCGTAATAATGATTTCCAATTATTATCTGTATTGTATAATATTCATTTTAAAGTCAAGCCTGAACCAAAATGAAATGAAAATATACTGCGAAGCAATTATAAATTAAAATGGAGGGTCTCTTTCCTGGGAATTGCATAAGTTTTCTCTGGTCCCGCAACTGAATTCAGATCATATATTTATCAATATATTGATAATGATAATTATTAATCAATTTGGACAATCAGTTTTGTACTAAACTAATTTATTCCTACATCTGAAGTTAATTATTTATGATGGAACAATTCAATAATTTTTGAATAAGTGACAATTCGAGGCTCGATGGTTGAACGAATTATTTGTTCATTTGAATATCTACTCTATACTTGAAGTAGTATCAAATGAATGTACAAATTCTTTATCCATTAAAAAAAAATAGATAATGCTAAATAGATAATTTAGAGAATCTTATTATGTTCTCTCGAATGAATTATGATAATTCTCCAATACTGAGATCTTTAGATGTCCAAAACCTTCCTACTTGAATATTAAGATCAATATTGAAGGCCCATTTTTACTACAACCATTTCGTATAATTTTTACAACAATTTCGTATAACATAAATCGTCGTCTCATCAGCTATTAGAATAGAAGCAGTATTCGGGCTTTCCATCAGCAATATTATTGAAAGTTTCATTGAAGTTTTCTTCAAGATTGTTGGTAATGGAAAATGGCCGTTATCAAACAATAGATTTATTATTATTGCGAAGACAGCTTCCTCCACCAATTTTAATTATTAGACCGCACCCTGCTCCATCCGCTGTACTGTATGTCTATTATTGCATGTATGTTTTCAACTGTATTACATTTTTATATTGTCTTGCTGTCGAGAAGTTGACCTTCATTTTTTGGCCAATTTTGATTGTGCGTTTTTTTCTCATTAAACAATATTTATATATCTCCCTCTACTCTTGATGTTTAAATAATTATTCTATTAATAAAATAAAAAATAATAATCACAATACTAAACGGATCAGGGGGTACAACGGATTGTGTTCTATGCGTGCGTGCGCATCGAACATATATTTCTTCGGGTGATTACAACTATTTTGATAGTCGATTATTACTACTATTTTTCTTTTAAATGTTTCGCTCTCTATATATTTATTTATTTATATTTTTCTCTGTGGAACGATAGTTTACTTTGGTCAGTGTCAGTATTTGGTCCTGCTGTGCGCCAGGTATTTGCTAGCTCTAATTAATTATTGTCGTCAAAACTACTACACACACTAACTCCTATCCTTAATCTGCAGCCAAACAAAATGAGCGTCAACTTCTTGTGCCGAATTTTAGTAAAAAATACAATAATTTTTAATGATAATGATGTAAAAATTTATGATTTTTGTTTGATGATCGAGTAACTGATTTGTTTAGTTGGTGGTTCGGTTTTAAGAGCCAGCCAATCGCTGCAAGAAGTTGGTGACGTTAATTTGTTTGGTTCGCAGGAGAGGGAGACAGGAAGTGTGTTGGAGGAGGGAAGAGTCGGAGGCGGAGGGGGCTGCATGTACTCGTGTATGTACTGCGGCGCCGCGTTTCCGCACCAGAGCAAGCTGACCAGGCACATTTTGTCGCACAGCCTCGAAACGCTCAAGTACAGGGAACAACAACTGCAGCTGCAGTCACAAGTGCACGCCTTGGGCGCCGCTCATCTGGGGGCGCCGCCGCCGCATTTGCAGCCACAGGCGCCCGTACCACCACCACCGCCTCCTGATCATGTGATGATGGTTGATGCGGATCCGTCAGCGGCGGCGTTGTGTAAGTTTTGTGGAAAATCGTTTCCGGACGTCGGTTCGTTGATTGGCCACCTTCCTGCGCACACGGGCGATCGGCCGTTCAAGTGCGAGTTCTGCGGCAAAGCGTTCAAACTGCGTCACCACATGAAGGACCACTGCCGGGTGCACACCGGCGAGCGCCCCTTCCGATGCACCCTTTGTGGAAAAACCTTCTCTCGCTCCACCATACTCAAAGCCCACGAAAAAACGCACTACCCGAAGTACGTACGCAAATTCCTCTCGTCCCCCTCCCCCGAAGACGAACGAGGGGGGCGTCCACCCCCAGATCTGTCGCTTCCCTGCGATCTGTCCACCACTGACGGCGAACGCAGTACCCCCCTTTACCTTCCAAGGCCCCCCTCGCCTTAACAGTCACCCCCCTTCCCCTTTAGGTCAACCCCGCGCTCCCGTCTGCACTCGTTCATCTGACATCAACTGATGCATTCTGCCGCGATCAAGTCTTCTTCTTCTCCTTCTCCTTCTTCACAACTAGGTGTAATCGACTACTATCAGCACCACTACTACTACTATAACTATTTTTAAAGTCGGAGGTGTTTGTGTGCTGAACCGATGACATTGATTTAACAAATTTCTGTATATTCGTTCAAAATACAATAAATTAACTGTCACTGATCTCATCATCTAACAGTTCAAACTGTTGTAGTCAATAACAGACTGTACGGACTGCAGTCCAGGACTGTGACAATATAATATAAGTTGATAATAATTGAAAATTCAACTTCACTTGAAGTAATCAACTGACTATAGCTGATCAGTCAATTTATCTTAATCAATTTCAAGTTTGAAGTACAGTCATATGTATTGAATTACGGACCTCTACTTATTATCGGAGATTATTAAAAATATTCAAAAGGCTTTTTATACCGTATCATTCATGACAATTATGTTCATTTTTTCAGCTCTTATTCCTACTTCAAATACACCCTATTGTGTAATTTGAGGCAGTACATGTTTTAGAACATGATTGCTATTTGGAGATTGAATATTCATAATAAGATTTATCTTTGAAATTAAAAGTTCTAGGGAATATAAAAAATTAAAACGAAGCTAATTGAAGATTTAAAAATCCGACCTCAAAATACTTTTGAGGTAAGACTTCGAAGAAATATCGATTAGTGCCTTGATAATAAAAATATACTGCACAGGGTTTATGGTATAAACGGACTGAAATTCGTTTTTGAAAGTTATTTCAATTATTCTTAAGAAACTTTATGTCCTGAAACCTCAAAGTTGGAGAGTTATTTTGAATGAAATAACTAAGTTAGCTGAAATGGTCTCAGTTGAAAACTTAATTCACGAGAATATTTGCAGAAGTATTAATGAGTACATTGCTACATTCAGTTTCTTAACTATTGTTAATCAAGTTATTAATTATTGTATAAATTATTTCATTCAGTTTCTTAGTTATTTTATCAATTTCATCGGTTCAGCATGTATATTTCTGGGATTGTGGTTACCGCCAGAATTGAAAAAAATAATTTTGTCCAACATTTGTATTATTCTGGCTCTATATTGTGAGTTTGACTTCTAGGTAAAATATCCATTTTATGAAAATGCAGTGACTACTTTGAAGTGTATCAACAAAGTAAAGTGATTAATGAAAGACGCTTTATAAGAACTATTATGGTGTGATTGGTATTTGAATTAAATTATCGTGCATTGTTACACATCGCACAGACGTTTTAACTTAATTATTAGAGTTGTTAGGAAAAATTAAGAATTATAATTATTTGGTGCTGCTTTAGCTGGGTAGGCTAGCCTATCAAATTATGTGTTTGTTCTAGTTATGACAAAATTTGTGTCCTAAAAATTTAAACACAGATTTAAATAGTGAAGCTGCGACCTTGTTAGAAAATGTTTGATTATAAATTTATTTTTTTAACTGTTTTTTTCTAGTCTTTGATCAATAGTTGCATACTTTCCTAGTTGTGTCTAGAGGACGGTATAAATTTTGATTTGATATTTTGTGATTGGAAGTGTGATATTTATTTTTTAAACGTTGTTGTTAATTCGATGAGTTATAATATTGTAAAAAAATTTGGCGGACATAAGTATTAGTTTTAGAGAAATCTAGTTCATCCTTCACTCTTGAAATGAGTTATTGTTTATCCTCCTGAAAATAGATTGTCAATTTGCAGCATCTCCGTTCTTAACAACAATTTATTCTTATTACCGCAAAACAAAAATCAGACCACTTGGAGAATAATAAACCTAATTGAACCTAAACATTTCATACATAAAAATCTTGTTTATATCTGAACTTCAGTTTCTATCAGAAACTTCGTTTCAAATTATATTAAAGTTCTATAATAAACAGCTTCATTCTATCGAAAAACAAAACAAAGTTCAAGCACTTGAGTATTTTATTCACTAGTCAAAAAGGTGACGTGTAACAATAGTGTTATCATTGTTAATGGTTAAGAACTGGGAAAGTTAATGATCGACATCTCCAATACAGTGACTACCGTAATTCAAAATAGATATAATCGCTTTGCTATTTATCTATTAATAAAGTTTTAATAATACCCATGAGCTTCAGAACATGTAGTTGATACATTCATTGTTAATTTGTTGCTCACGTTGTTCTAAAGATATTGAAATAACTCAAAATTATTATCTTCCACCTTTATCAACTCTAATAGAGAGAATTCAGAGTTGAGTGTAGAAGAAAATAATATGTCAGAAAAGTGCTTAAAGTGATATATTTACACATTAGATGAAAATAAACTAGTAAAGTTATGGTATTTAATGTTAAATGAATTTTAGTAAAATATTTCATAGTTAATGAGAAAAAAACTATTATAAATAACATGTAAATAGTTTATGTAATATCATGTATAGAGAAATGTAAATAGTTGATGAAATAGGCTGATGAATAGTGAAAAATACTTATACCGAAGTAATATGGTTTTATAATAAATTAATTGCAGAAAGTGTAAAGTGATGAGGTATGTTACAAGAATAGAATTAAGGGAACTTTTTATAATAATTCCACACTGTAACTTAACTTGAGATGACACGAAAGATAGCAATGATCACAATCGTTAGTTTAGAGGAATAAAAATTTCAAATTAATAGTTGGTTAATCAGTTATTATAAGATAATATCGATTAAATTAGCCAGCACTAGTTTTCAGACTGATTTTTACCGACCGATGGAGCTAAACATTCTCAAACTCATATTCAAGCAAGTTTAAGAAAGTTCTTCAATAAAAAAATTCTATTCTTATTTCCATCACTTTTTCATTTTCAATGATAGAAAATATTGTATTTTGCCAGTCATCCAAATATTCTATTGAATTTTCACACTATTTTTATAGTCTTATAAGTTCGGATGTTCAATTCATTCTATTCATTTTTTAACAACCCTTCATAACATACAAGTCAATCATTTTACAAGCTGTGTGATATTCAATCAAGTTACTATTTCTTCAATTAATTCTTGCAGACGATACATTAAAGATTGATTCATAAATGATTAATACTATTCCTTTGAAATATCATAGTAAATTAGTAATTTTTCCTTGGAAGAAATAGAAATTTTTATTCACTTAATAATTAAAAATTAGAACCTCAAGATGTGATGATATGGGGCAATTATGGTAGATGAGGGAAGTGAAATACCCTTCAGATATTGTTGTTTCCAAATCTTCATTGAATTTAATTTACCCTGTATTCAATAGAATTTTAATATCATGACATTTCATTGGTGTACTCTCCTAATTTAATTGAACTTGGAATAATTGCTATGGAGAGCAACCGTTTTTTTTTCTATTATTCACTTTGCTCTTTCAGGATGAATTTGAAGCTAAAATGAGAATCTAGAGCTTTAAAGTTATATTTTTAAAATTTATTAGACTAATTTACAGTTCTGTTTCTATAATTTCCATCGATATAATTTATCACACAGCTTGGACTTCAAACTGGATTTTTCACAATAGAAAAGAATATAATAATTGCAACCATACTCAAGAGTATTATAATGATTTCACAAAAATACATGAATATTTAAAAAAACTCACACTCATAACATCACCTTTTATTACTGAATTCCTATCAAAACTTATCAAAGAAATCGTATTGCACTTAGTGAGTCTTGAAAAGGACTGGATTAAAAATTAGCTGATTATTTAGAAATTTGGAACATTAAAAGTAAGAATATTGTGGCGAATTCTAAAATTATCTTTCATTACAAGTGAAAAATGCATACATACTCTAGTGAATATTTTGGGAGATTATAGAGTAGTTTTATTCTTGAGAAATGTATCACACAAAAATTTGTTTTCCAAACTTATTATGGTAAAAAATTGATAGCTTTTATGTAAGTTAACCATTTACTGTGTTGGTGTTTTTCAGTTGTTAAATTGTGAATAAAAAACTTTTGAGTAAGTAGTAAAACTTACAATAGAGTTCTTATTAAGGTTGAAAATACTTAGAAAACTCGATTTACAGTACTTGTCGGTCTATGAATTTAAACTAAGAGACTTCCTCTTCTTTATTTTGTAGAATGCTGTATTGTATTAACCATTTACTCTGTTTTTCCGTGATCACTAGAGTTATAAGACTCTAAATAAAAGCGAATCTAAAGCCATAATATTTTGGAATAAGTGTGTTTGGGATTAAGGTCGGAATAATGTTCTGGAAAATGTAGTTCAAAGACTGAAACAAAGTTACCCAGTTTTTTCTTCTGTTGGGCACATATCGATTTTATCTGAATAACTTTATTCAATAAATTATTATGTATCTCCTTGTAACTTCCACTTGAATGATTATTGTGTGAAGCACAAAATTTATTTTTAAATGAAAGCACAATTATATTCTTCTGGAAGTCAATTTTTTATTTTTTTCGATTTTTTATTTAACAGAGGTTGCATAATCCAACATATCTCAAAAAATAGTCAAGATCAGCGCTGTGAGTACAATTTAGTGTTAACTTGGAATTATCACTAAGATTTGAATAGAATTGAGTACCGGTATGACTTTTCCCAAATTTTATTATAATTTGATATTTTTAAACATTGCTGATTTGGATTGCAACGATTGTCAATAAATTACCTTATTTCAATAATGTGATATATTGAAGTTTTATGAATAACAGTAGATTCTCAATAAACGATTGATGAGAATGTTATTTTTATTTCTCATGTATTCCAATAAATTGAAATGAAATTTAAAATTCTCAATATTATTTACTGTATTTTCAAGAAGAAGTTTTGCAGTCTATCATAATTATTCCAGTTCCAAGTTACACTATAGGAAATCACTGCTGAAAATGTTATTGATACTTTATTACTTTCTCGATTATTACTTTGAAAAAATATTTGCAGACGAGTATGTCTGGTTTTAAAGATTGTACCTATGTAAATATGTAAATTAACTTATTTATTGACGATTTTCTTTGTAAGATAACAGATTGTATGTTCTGTAAGCTAACTATGATTGTAGATTGTGATTGAGATTGTGATTGGAATAGTGATTGATAACTGATAAGTAAGTTGCCATCTTGAAGGTTGTGATTAGGTGAAAGAAGGTTCTATATCTGCTTGTTCCTGGCAGCACTATCTTAAATGATGATAATTATTTAGATGGTGATGCTCCTGTTATTGTCATGCCTCTCATATTTTATTGAATTATACCTGTTATATTTTTCAGAACATGGCTAGTTTTTAATGCAATAATGTATGTACAGATAAAATAATCGTGTACTGACAGAAGGGTCCAAATCTGTTTAGATATTATCAAATATCCGAATCTGATAAGTTTATTATACAATCTGAATGTGCTATGTGATTTTTACCATTGCAACATCATATTTCTCAAGAATGTACTGTTGTTGATATAGTGCTAGATCAAATCCAACAATTTATTTTTCAACAATTTCCAATTAAATCTGTAGGTTGGATTTTTTTCTTTCAATTACATATCAGAAGAGCATGGTTAAGGATTCTTGGTGAAATTGATAGTAAATCAGAGGTGATCATGAATAATTGAGTGGATTTGATACAAATGAGGAACGGAATATAATTCATCTGTTAAACGAATTTCATCTAGTAACAGATAGCCTACCTATTTGAGTATTTTGATATATCTTTTTCGATTCAACTCAATTATTTTTCTATAATTCTTTCCAATTAATTTTCTCAAAATAACTTTTATCACATTCCAATATTGAAATGCCCCGAATCTATTGATTGATTCTTATTGTTTTCAATCAAACTGCTCTTCAATTTTTTAGAAAATATACTTCCAATTTCCCAAACAAATTGAATTAATCAGCTCTACGATTAAATAATACTTGATTGAATTTTTAGAAGACCGGTTTCACACTAACAAAGTTCTATGTCACAAGAAATGGAATGGAAGTATTATTAAGTATTCTCATCTTATTATTACGTGATAGAAGTCACATAATTTGATAATATTTTATTAATATGACTGCTTAAGAAAATTCTGTCTGTCTTGGACTGTTTCAGTTCTTATCAGCTTTCTTAGTGACCAAATTTCAGAATTACATCCATTCTCCATTCCAGCCTCCTTGAATAAATTTCGCTCCTTTTATTTCACCTGCCAAAATCACATAGCTCTATTCAGATCAACATTTCTATATTGTATCCTTGAAAACAGTGAATTGTTCAATTGAATAATGGATAGATTCCAATATCAAAAATTGTGTGACACGTACGTGGTGGATGGTGTAATGGAGTGATTATTCACTACATTCGATGATTGATAAGTGAAGTTAGTGATAAGCGTAGTTCGGCTGTGGTTTGCCTTCTTAATTTGTTCCATATAATCAGTAAATTTGAAGCTGACAAGTGAGATTTTGTATTTTTGTAAACCAAGTGTGATGCAGTGCTAAGAAGAATAATAATAAGTGAATGGGTTGGGAACCGTGGCAGGCTTAAAAAGCTCTGGATTGTTATAATATTGTTGATGTTATTGTTAAAATAGTAGCAATGTATGCAGTAAGTCTGTGATAGCCTGTGATGTTGATGATTCTAATTTACAGCTGATAAACTAATCGATCAATTTAATTACGATGGTGAATTACAACTGTATATTGTTAGGCCTATTGTATAAAATTATGAAGGCACGTATCTTTTTTCTTGCGAAAACCATTTTTCGAGAATTCATCAACTGTTAAGTTATTATTATTCTATTGATCTCAAGATGGTTGATGTATGTACCATCTTAGATACACTTCTATCAACTTTTCATGCCTCAAAGAAATTAATGATCCAAAATCTGAGAGTTGGTAATGAAATACTGGGGACATATCCTATACACTGAGGATTTGAAGTGAATAAAATCTTTCAAATGTTACATTAATTCTTTGTACTCAGTTTTAATCAAGCGTTTCCAGAATTTTTCAAGGGAAAAGAAACATATAGTCTTTTTTTTGAGAATGTTAGAAAATTCAATCTTAGCAGGGAAACAACATTATTTTGATATTTGATAACACCTAAAAGATTTAATTCACTTCAAACGATCAATTAACATAGTAAAGTATAGGTTTATTGGCAATACTTCAATAATAGTCCTGAAACAGATTCATGTTATTGCAGCAGTCTCAGATTTTAATTCTATTACAACCTCTTTATTGATAATAATACATAATACGTTTCGGAAAAAATTACTATGAGCGGAGTTTGGACAATCAAAAGGCGGGGTTCATTGAAAAGACTGACTGATAATTCAGTGGAATGGGAAACAATTTATATACTTGTCCATTGACTAAAAATCAAAATCTGTATCGACCAGGAGGTATATATTTTGTTAAGAAGAGTTAAACAAAATCATATAATGTAACAATCATATTAAATTAATGGGAATTGATAAATTCCAATATCTGCCCTCCAATTTATCGCATTTTAATTGTATCAATCAGGCACTTTTTATTGATGGTTTGGAATTTTATCAATATCATTCCATATGACAGAGGTTTACTTGACGGTAACTGATTCACATAATACAATCCATGTGTTTAGTTATTGTTGTACTCATGTGAGGTAATTAAGTAACTCGTTTTTTGAATGTGAGATTGTAAAAATGGGAGTTTGAGTTCGATTCTAGAAATTATCGCAATAAAGGAGTGCCCGTTACCAGATTCACATTATTTCAATTGTGAACTGGTAATTCGACAAATCAAAATAACACCAAAGTTGGTTTTCTACAATAGAACAATAATTTTTATATAGATGTATTATAATCTTTTTAAAAGCACAATCAACTGAAGGGTAAGTTACAACGTTTTAGTCCTAAACAATAAACTATTTGAAGCAAACAATGCGTTGTTTCCACGAGAAATAATTATGGTTTGCAGTCTAGTAGCATATCTACTCATCAATTATTATTAACATTTATTAATGCATGCTGTTAATAGAAGTTTTAGTACCTACTCTTCAACATAATCAATTATTAGCAGCATGTTAACAGTGATTTTATAATATATTATTCACGATTGATTTTTGTAATATTGTTAACTGGTAAATAAATTGAAGTATTTTATTGCCATCTTATTATGAAAAATTATTATCCCAGAGTAGTTCTGTTTGTCAATAAACATTATACTTCAAATAGTAAATCAAGTTCCTGAATTCCCTGTCTTTGACAGTGTTAAGTCCATGATGGTTTTTAATTTTTATGAACTCCTCCTAGTTTATGAACTTTTCTGGAG
Source organism: Sogatella furcifera (assembly GCA_017141385.1). Classification (NCBI taxonomy): domain Eukaryota; kingdom Metazoa; phylum Arthropoda; class Insecta; order Hemiptera; family Delphacidae; genus Sogatella; species Sogatella furcifera. The sequence continues at coordinate 7,449,780 of CM029548.1, read as the reverse complement.
TTACGATCATGATGTTCCTGTCAACTAGGCTTCTTTAGAAAATGATGTGACCATTTAAAAATTAATTATTAAATTTAGTATTAATGTTCCATTCGTAATTGTTGTGTTTGCCCGAATTAAATAGATCTAGAACATTATAAGTTTGTTTTATTCTCGTATAATTTACTATATCTTTTATGCTTTGTACCATTGTAAGTGATTTGTCTGTGTCTTTTTCATTTCAATCGATTGAAACTATAGATAGCGCGAGATGAGAAGACACGACGACATTTTAACGGTGTGTCTTCTCAACTTGAGCAAACTATATAAGTTATGGATATGTGATACCACTCTATCTGAGAGAAAAATTAATAGACGTTATCCTACATATTTTGTACAGTGATGAAGGTTATTTTCGCATTATTAGAAAGACTATTTGAATTTCCCTCAGCCAGTTTTAATGCTTTTTCAAGTTATATTACTACTATATGAAAAATGCATATCATAGTTGTAAAGCAATTTTTGGAAAATAAAATGCTTGAAAATTCCATGGAGTCGTTGAAATTTTTCTCAACCTGTGTTATTCATTCTCTTGAATATTAATTTTATACTAGGAAATCATTATTGGAGTTTAGATTTAGCCTATTCTTCATATTTCATCTTCGATTATTCTCATATCAAATTTTTTGACCCTACTACTTCAATAATTGTTCCAATTCCACAGTATTCACAGTATCATTTTTCATTTCATGATAAGCTCGATATCATCAAAAAGCCTTCAACTTTCCATTATTCAATTGAAAGGTTTATTGGTGAGCTACTGACTGAATAACTCTCGTTAGACTGCATCAACTGTAAATCAACTTTTCAAAATTTAAATTAGTTGAATTAGTTGTATATTATTCTATAACATTATTATAATCCTATTCTCCTATATAGAAATCATTGAAAGACTTGATTCAAGATGTGTGTTTTGCATTTAAAATTTGAATGAATCAGTTAAATGAAAAAATTGGTCTATTTGAATGAATAATTTGAACGAAGTAAGTGAAAATGATTGAGTAAGGTACTCGACTTCATTTTCTAAAACATTTATTAAAATACTCGTGGTAGTTAATCATTGATAGAATTCGCATTAATGGTTGATAATCATTGATTGATGTTATTGGCCCGAGTAGGCTTGTACATGATTTTATATACAAAGGTATACAAAGGTATATAGGTATTATAACATACCTATCATTCATATAATTTACTTGAATGGCCTAATCAGGCTTGTTATTGGTTGTTTCTTGGTTATTTTTATTTTATTCGAGAAAAAGGTTGGAATATATTCATATTTAAGTTGTTACAACAATTTTTATAGATATAAGAAAAAGCTAGTCTTGTTTATTAATGATATTCTCTTCTCAATAAACAACCTCAACTTCTTAATAATATTATTCTATAACATTAATATAATCCTATTCTCCTATATAGAAATCATTGAAAGACTTGATTCAAGATGTGTGTTCTGCATTTAAAATTTGAATGAATCAATTTACAAAATTCCAACCTGACAGAGAAGACCCAAAAAAAGTTGAGTGAAACGTTGTGAAAATTGATTATCACTTGTAATCCATCAAGAGTATCTCCTCTACAAGAAATTTCACCACATTGAATCTCATGGAGGAAAAAATCAGCTTGAGTAGTCCACACTATTCTATATACTTTATATTTTTACAAATTATTGAGGAGGTTCAACTTGTGTGAGATTGAATAATTCGGTATCATATTCAGGAACATAATTCTGTTCATACAATTTGTGAGCGAAATTTCCTGATACATTTTGTTTGACAATTTCTAATGAAAAAATATTGATTCAGCATTTGAGAGATTGAAAAAATCGAATAATCGTTACTAGTCCTATATTTATGTCGCAAGTAAAGATATCACGTAAAGTAAGAGACAACTCAAAATATTGGGATATTTGCTACTCACCTACACTTTGCCTTTTCCAGTGTTATTTTTAATCAATTTAAATCTTTTAAAGTAAAATGAGAGTCTATATAGTGACAATTTTTAATGTTGTTCCTATAAGCAAAGAATTGTAAATCTGTAAATAAGTTCAAGTTTGCATGTAATCCCACATAAAAATTAAAAAGTCGATAGAAGTATGGAGGATTGTGGGGAAAAAATGCTTCATCTTATGGTATGGAGTAAGTTACACACTTTATACCAATGGCCACACTGAGTTTACCTACCTATTAACATTGAATCCCTCTGCAATTTGAGTAATTATATATATGATGGCAATAATATTTCAATCTGACCTTAGGAGGTGTTCTCGGTGAAAGTTGATAACAATGACACGGAATAATGATTAGTTTGGTTTGATTTTCGTCAAATAGCACTACAAAATCAAGCAAAGCTTGGTAGTATATGACACTACAAATCATTGAGTAGGCCTACACTACTCTATTAATTATTGAATGATAATTAAAGTGATAATTCGCAAAAGATTATTAGAAATTGAAAGTATCAACTTGTGATTTTTGTTGATGTCAGGAGGTAATCTTGTACAGAGAAGCGTGTGCCGCCAGCTGCCACGTGAAAAGTAATAAGAATGTACCTTGTGGAAAATAATTAATTATTTTGACGTTAGGAGGAGTGCCTGGTGGAAGGTAGGGTATTGGCTAGGGCTCTATAAAAAGGCCTTTTATAGAGGCCTTTTAAAAAGGCCTTTTTATAGAGCCCTAGTATTGGCCATATTTGGCATATTTATTCTGGGATCTGAACTTTAAAACTTAGGGCTATTTAAAATAATTGAAAAATAAATGAAAATCAAACACCCTCTGGCAACAAAATAATAAAAAAAGATAATTTTAATAATAATCCAATTTTTGAAAAAAATTTAAAAACCTAGATTTTGGTGTAAATAGGAGTTATAACATACGCTTTCAATTGCAATCATATGATATTATTTAGACTTATATTTTTAACTTTAATCTTGTTTACTTATTTCATTATCATTTTATCCACATTGATAAGGCCTAATCTGCCGAAACATGTCTGTGTTTTAATAATTTTAAAGTTTTTTAAAAAGGTGTTTGATTGTCATTCATTTTCCAATTACTCTGAGATATTTGCCCAGAATAATGACAATTTAAATAATAATTTGAACAATATTCGTATAAATTATTCAAAAACTGGAATTATTAACGCGGCTAATGTTGGGGACAGGAGGTAAACCTTTATTTTTAATATCAAATAAAATTGTGAAGAACATACGTTTTGGATAGTGTATGTATTTCAATTTTATTGTATTCAACTTTAATTAATAAATGATAAATTATAAACTAGCATATTAATTAATTTGATCAATTATTTTGACGTTCGTTAGGTGTGCCTGGTGGAATAGGTGATTATGTAATTAGTAATAATTTGAACAATATTTGTAAAGATGAATAAAATATTGAATCTATTAACGTGATTACTTGTGGAACTTGTATAATAATAATATTATATGATTAATTATTTTGACGTTAGGAGGTGTGCTTGGTGGAAGGCGTCTACGGCCCGTCACCGGTTCACGCACGCTGCCTGCCCTTCGACCAGCTGAGCGGCAGCAGCAGTCGCTCCTCGACGCCATTCGGCGCGCCCTGGGGCGCCCTACTGCCACCGGGGGCGGCTGGGGGCGGAGACTCTCCCTCTGGACACCCGCCTGTCTCGCTGTTCGGCCTGCTGCAACACCAGGGCATGCTCATCGAACACCTTCTGCCGACGGCAGGAGATAGCGAGCCTGGTACTCTCAGGTGGGTATTTTTCAAATATTTTAGTGGCTAGAAAGGAAATTACAGAGATTTTTTCAAGTATCCTCGTGGATAACAAGAAAATGACAGAGATGTCAATTCTACAGAGAAAAATTATTCAACGTCAGTTGAGATATAAACTATTAGACGAAGGTCAATATCACTATCACTAACATTTGATGTATCACGAGACTAACATTTGCACATTTCTACATAAGGATATTTACATCACCAAATATACAAAATACATTATTAATAGATCCATTATTATTATTTTTTATTTATTAATTGATTGATCTATTAATAATCTATCCATTGAATCTATTAATAATTATTTTGTATAGCCTATTTGGTATTGTAAATATCTTTAGGTTTCCATTATAAATCGAAATTATAATAAATCCTACTGTTTTGGCAGCAGCCACTTGTGTGCTAGCTGTGAGTTCACTCAAGAAAGTAGTGCAAAGTAGAATAAGAAAGTATACTTAGGTACCTACTGAAAATTCCAAATAACAATCATTAGACAAAAATCATTTAAGATTATAAAAGTACTAATACTGTAAAATGATGGAGAAGCAATATATGAAGTAATATCATGTTAATTATTAATATATCCACTAGGTGATAAACGAAATACAAATCAGCATATACAATCATTCCAAATGAAATTTGAAAATAAAAAATACAATAAATACATACTTAGTGTCATGGCAAAACCTGCTACATCCTCAGTTGGTCTGTTGTTTGTTTAATTTAAAAACAGGAAATGTTTCCTGTTTAATTCCCTCACATGAAATTTTCCAGGATAGATATAGCTGATTAAATGACTGAACAAAGTTATAAGATCCATTATGTTTATCTGATAAATTTAGAGACAATTATCTATGGTTCTGACTTATAGTTTGTCCTAGTAGAACCAAAATGCTTGGAGGTAGGTCCAATGGATCATTTTTCTCTACTTCGTGTTAGGAAACAGTATGAGAAATATTGAACATTTTCCTGAAACACTCTGTAAATTGGAATAATATATTGGAATTATATAAAAACTGAACTTTAAAACTTAGGGCTGTTTAAAATAATTGAAAAATGAATGAAAATCAAACACCCTTTTAAAAAACTTTAGAATTATTAAAACACAGACATGTTTCGGCACATTAGGCTTATTTCATGACATAATGACTTATTTCATTATTTTATCCACATTGATAATTGCCTAATTTGCCGAAACATGTCTGTGTTTTAATAATTTTAAAGTTTTTTTAAAAGGGTGTTTGATTTTCATTCATTTTTGGAATTATATCCTTGCCTACAATCTATCACCGGTGTCCCCACAACAAATCCATATGATTTGTTTTCAATACAATATATTAATAAAGAACATTTTTATAAAATTCTAGCACTTTTCAAGCACTGTGAACTACTTCTATACTTTCTCCAGATGCCCAATCTGCCTAGCCGGTTTCCCATCACCCTGGCTGCTGGAGCAGCACACCGCCCTCCAGCACGCGGGACAGTTGCCACGCGGCGTCCTCCCCGCACCGCTCGGCAGTCCGGCTTCGACGTCCGAGTCCGGCTCCGGCGAGGAGAAGCCGTTCCGCTGCGACCAGTGCGGCCAGAGCTATCGCTATCGCAGCAGCTACCTCAAGCATCGCGAGCAGAATCACCGCGCGCGGCTGCCCGCCGACAAACTGTTCACCTGCGACGTGTGCGGCATGCAGTTCCGCTACCTCAAGTCGTTCAAGAAGCACAGGTAGGGTGGAAATAATAGGGCTTTCTTATTGTAGCAATAGAAATTGTTTTCACGTATACTCCTACTTGCGAACAATTTTCAATAAAGTTGTAATTTTTTATATTGCCATTTTTTCAGCAAATGATTAGTATATGAAACATTATTATTCTATGATTTTGTGATATTTATTAATTTATTGAAATTTGAACTTGTTTCATTCGATGAATTTTATTCTGTCACAGTGTCAACATAAACAAAAAATTTGATTTGAATTTCAAATTGTTTGAGGGAAGTCACTATCCCACATTCTATGCTTCTAGAAAAATTGCAATGCTTAGGAATAAGGGGTATGGAACTTTTCAGGAGTTATTTACAAGGTCGTTCCCAATTTCTGACCATAGATAGTGTTACAAGTAGAGGCTTATTTGTCAGACTATATGGGCTCCCACAAGGTACAGTATTATCACCAATATTGTTTCTCATATATTAATGACATGTTATACCTAGAAATGAAAAGTGCAAAATCTTATCATATGCGGATGATACTGCTACTATTCACCACCAACTCCTGGAATGACATGAGGTTAGTGAAAATGGGCTCAGTAAAATTAAGGCATTCTTGGATCACACAGCAATGACATTAAATACCACAAAAAGTACCTATTTAACTTTCTCTCCAAATCAAGCTGGTCAACCCCTATTAATTCATCGATATTAAAATTCATTCACATACCTGTTACAGTGGCAATTCTGTGGATTGTGACTGCCCAAAAATAGATAATAGTGTAAAACTAAATTTCTTGGCATTATTCTGGACCGCCATCTTAAATGGGATGTTCATATCAATAGCCTTTGTCGAAGATTGAGGTATCTAATTTTCAAATTCCATAATATTGGTATGCTAAAGAATAAAGATATTTCTCGCCTAGTTTATTTTGCATATGCCCAATCAGTGCTCCAATATGGTATAATAGCCTGGGAGGGAGCCAGGAACATCCATTTCAATAAATTATTTACCATCCAAAAGTTTCTAATCAAAATCAATTACTTCCAAACCAAGACATTACTACTTGAGTGATCTTTTTAATGAGTTCGGAGTATTAACTGTCAGACAATTATATACAAAAAATCTTCTCTTACACGTAATAAAAAACAAAAATAATTTCCACCTTCGAGAGACTATGTATGACTTGAGGCCTTCTAGCATTACTTTGCGAAAATGATCGTACAGTTTGGACGTGTGTCGCAGGCAGTTTATCTTTGTAACTAGAAAACTTCTTAATCATGTACCCTTCGATTTTGTTAGTCTCAAATCAAACAGTAGAACTAGGCATGAACTGGATAAATATATTGTAGCTTTCAAGCTCAATGAAAAACTTTTTTGATGTATGTAAATTTCAATTGGGTACTAGATTCTATACTTTCTGTATTGATAAAGGTCCTACTTTCCTGTCCTTCCAATGTTATCCATCCATCTTCACTACAGTTATAAAATACTGGAGATGTAACAATAGTTTTCTGTGTCTGTTGAAAATTGCAGCTTATTATTTTGTGGTGAAAACTTCTCCTTTCAATTTTCAGTGTATTTTTAAAATAACAAATTCATTGAACTGCAGTAGTTCTGCTACTGCTGTATTTAATATTTCAAATTTCAACATCAACTTGTAATTTATATATTTTCTATTATTTGTCTGAAATATTTCAATTATCTTCGCTTGTCTATTCAGAATTTTCCATATTTGTAGAGTAATTACATCATCCTGTTTCGTTCTGTATTGTTCTGTATAGTTTTTTGGAATTCATAGCGACTCATTCCTGCGCTCAGGTTTAACCTCTGCAGGATTTTTCTTCTTATAGTAGTTTCTGTAATATGTAATTTAATGATTATATTACAAATTTTGTTACAGTGTTGTATTCTTAATTTGTTTTGAAGAATAAATGATTTTGACTTTGAGTCCATTCTAAAAGCTCTGGTGGAGGTAGGTAGTCAGTTTAAAAACAAAGAGAATTTTTGCTTTTTCTAATGGTAAAATTGAAGTTGTTCAGAAAGTACAGGTGAAGTGAGAATAATAACGGTTTCTCTACGTGTTTTTGGGATAGTTATTTAGAAGAAGTGCAGTTGAGGGATGGTTAATAGAATGGACTTCCTTCAAATTTTATGAGTTGAGTTGGCCAAAATGTTGAAAGTGTTTGTGAAGGCGATGTTTTGATAGTTATAGTAAATGAAAATACCAGATATTGTCAGACCATAGATTTATAAAACAATTTTTCAAATGAATCGCTGGTTAGACAGATTATTGACAGGTAATTCAACCTTAGACAAACAGTTTACTGATGTTTGAAGTTATTGGTGAAATTGATCAGGAAACTCTACCAAAAAAGTAGTCATCATCATCATCAAGCACAAACCTAAGAGCTCATGTGGGCTTCATCCTCAGAAAACAAACCAAATTTCTAAATTTGCTTTAAGAGTGATTCTCTTATAATTGAGCCTTGAAGAACCCTGATCTCAAAAAATAAGATATCTTTATGTGTAGCCCACTATGAATGAATGTCTTGATGGAATACCGTGATAGACTTATGATTGATATGATAACACCGTAGGTAATTGAATTTTCAAACATTTGTTTTGCTAGCAACATCAATATCAATCATGAATTTTATGAATTGGAAATATTCAATTTCAATTTAGGGATATTCTATGTATAAAACTTTTTTTTGTGTAATTTGGTTTTACTAATTCAGCATTAACGGTATTGCAGGTTGAACCACGCGCTAGAACGACTACACAATCCGTTCCACAGGCCGGGAGGCGGCGTGGCAGCTGGTGGAGCGACGGGGGCGGGAGAGGCGGCAGACTACAGCACCCGCGGTAGCAGCAGGGAGTCAGGAGCGGGAGCGGCGGAGGCGGCTGGAGGCAGCAGTCGGTCGGATGAGGTCACCAGCAGCTCTTCCAATGAGACTGGTGGGAGGCGCCAGCCGGGCGAGGGCGGGGCTTCCTTTGTCCCGCCCCCTCCCGATCAGGACGACACGGTTGATTCGCTGGCGCTCAGCATGGAAAACATGGACGGATCTGAGAGGTTGATCAAGTTCTATTTTGAATTTATTCCACACTCAATATTAACAAAAGTGCATGTAGAGGTGATACAAACATAATGCAAAAAATATTAAAATATAATTCATCCACTGGCATCAAAAACTTGTTTGCTGTGGTCTGATGTTTTATTGCATTTATTCGAATATATTATCCAATTAAGTTATTCTTTCTATTCTATATTGTCAATTCAACTTCAATTTTTCCATTTCAAATTTAAGAAACCACATTCAATAATTCATACCTAGATTCCTTATTATTATCTGGATTAAACTTAGTATTCACAGGATACAGTTTTTGTATGTTATAGCTGACGTAAAAATGTTAGGTGGTTTCATCTGTCTCTTGTACGTGATGTAACTAACTGCGAGTGTAACCTACTAACTGCTGATGTAAAGGAGTTTAGAACTTTGACATTTGTGTGTGAATGAATTATTATTATTAATAGAAATGAACTGGACTGCCTTTTTATGTAGGTATATGTTTCAGAGTTATACTTGACACATATGTATGTAATATATACTGGTGTATTTGAGTTGTTTAACACTTCCTGGAGTCCCCAAGACGTAATCTAAAAAAATCATCTATTTATTGTCTCTTCTGATTTCAAAAATATACCGGCTTTCACCATAACCATCTATCAATTCTCAGACCTTAATGTACCTATCGATTGTATGGAAAATGGCGGACGTAATTGCCCTACTCCAAATTCATGATTTCATAGCGTTTTGGTTATGTTGACAAAAAAAATCATATGTTTTATTATAAATTAATTTTTGGAACATTTCATAAGTAGGCCTACTGAATGTTTACTAAGTTGACAATAATTGATTACACTCACGATTCGTCTTGTTTTATGTTGAATAATATGGCATAATTTCTTGAGTATTTGATAATTTATTACAAATGGGTCAACTGTGTTGTGTTTATGATTATGAATATACAAGTATGGTAATTCAATTCATATTTCTATTTTCACGTTTCCTGAAAACAAACTCTCAATGGACATATTGGTTAGAAAAGTTTTCATCAAAATTTTGAAGTGAAAGACAGTTTGAATTAATCATTTTGAAGACCGTTTTATTATCAAGGAAGACGTTTTCCTTGTCATAGACGATTAACTAATTGGAGTGCTAAGAGAAGTGATGCATTTTCCTTCAATTCCAACAAACAAGCCTATGTGCTTTTCATAAAAGTGAAAGACAGTGCTTAAAGTAAAAAGATGTGCTTTTTATTAATGAAATCAGTGATCTGCCTTGTGTACCAGTTAGCTTCAAAATATCAAATGATTAGGTTACAAACAGTGCTTAATTTGTGACTGTAGCCTACAATACTGTAGGCCTACAGCGCCGGACCGGTAGGCCTACCTCTGAGAGGGTGAGGGAGCGTAGGCTAAATAATTATATTTTTTCTCAAAGTTTAGATCTAAGATATTTAAAGCAATGGTAAAAATACACAACTGAAAGCTTAAATAACACTCTAAAAACAAGTTTTGAGGAGTTGAAATTACATTTTTTGGATGGAGTGTGAAGAAGACAATAAGATGTCTCAAACTTGCAAGCCAAAGGAAAAGAAACTGGAAATATTGGGGGAAAGGTTCAGGAAGAAAGTTGAAATGAGCAGCAAGTGAAGTAGGCCACAAACATGTTGGAAAAAACTGGTTGGAATTTGAGTGTCTTGAATTTCTATTTTTCACATAGAATAATAAATCAGATTCTAGTTTGAAGTTCATCATATTGGGATGATTATTATTTTTGTATTGGATATTAATTATATTGTAATATCATAATGTTTAACAATAAAAAATATGCTATTTCTGTCTTATTACTTCTAAAGAATAGCAACTTGAACTATTGCTATTACGCTTGGCTAGGCCCATATTGCCGCCATCTTGTTTTGTACATTAAGGTCTGAAAATTGATAGATGGTTATGCTTTCACATTGGTATATAAAAATAAAATTTTGGATACAGTTTTCTTGTATTGGGGCGCCTTCCTCTTTTGTCATCCTAGGTCACAATTTAACATAGTATCAACATATATATGAAACAGAAAATCGGCTAATATAATTGATCTTCTGAGATACATGTTTTCAGCACGGTTACAATAAATGATGTATAATTTTATTAACGTGCAATATGCAAGCACTGATTTGATAAGGATGGTTGGTTCGAGTGCAACACAGGATCTTAATAAACTTTTATTAATACAATAATGGACAACAACAGCTGTTGGAGCGCATTAAGAGCGGACGAAACTACCTAACGTTTTAGCATGGCTATATTAGGCTATATCATGCAGAGACAACATAATATGAATACTGAGTCACATTCCTAGTTACCGTAGGTACTATACATTCTATATATACATAACATTCTCATGTACAAAACCTTTTGTGCTAACTGTCCACTCTCTTTCCGGCAGGTCGCTAATCAACCTGCTCCGTCTGGGCGTCGAATCCGACCTGCGTCACGGCAGCCGCCAGCCGGAGCGTCGCTCCTTCCCCTGTCCGTTCTGCGGCAAAGTGGTGCGCTCCAAGGAGAACCTCAAGCTGCACGTCCGCAAGCACACCGGCGAGCGGCCGTTCGGCTGTCTGTTTTGCGGACGCGCGTTCGGCGGAAAAAGCGATCTGACGCGACATCTGCGCATACACACCGGCGAGCGACCCTATCACTGCGAAATGTGCGGCAAGTGTTTTGCGCGCGCCGACTATCTCAGTAAACATCTCACCACCCACATTCACAACTCGCACGCCCATCCGCACCATCAACGTTAACCGACGTTAAAATTTAAGAAATTAATTTATTGTAATTGAAAGTTAACCGTTAGCCGTCGTTAAAAGGTAACCGTTTAATGCAAACCGGTGTCAAACATTAACCGCAGTTGAAGGTTGATTGTTTTCGTTAAAAGTTAACCGGTTTCAACCTTTAACCGCCGTTAAACGTTAATTGTTCTAACAGTTAACCTAGATAGCTAATTCACTTTGATAACGTCGTTAACCGTTGTCAGCCGTTGAAAGTTGATCAACAGCCGTTAACACTTAACCTAGATAGCTAATTCACTTTGTCGACGTCGTTTATTGTTGTTGTTAATGTTGTCATCTGTCGTGCTCCTATCGAATAATATCAATCGTGTTCACAATCCACATACAGTGGAAAGAGTCAACATTAAGTTGATGGGTGGAAAACTATGATATGAATAATACATAAAATATAGCCCAATTGTATCGAGATTGAGTTTGGAAATTTCTGTGCAAAATTGCTGTACAAACGTTGCCAAGTCTAAGAATAAAAAAGTTATTCTATCATTTTTTTATATCCCATGTATTCTAAAAATAATTCTTTTTTTTTTTCATTCGAGGAGGATGAGTAAATAAGATACCAATCATCAACTTTTAAAAATTTAATTTATTGTTGAAAAAAGAATACAGTGATTACACACACTGTACAATACAATAAACTCATAATACTGGAATTAGAATGAACATTATTACTTGGTGAGGGATGATTAGTTATGTTAGATAGATACATAACAGAATAAATTAATAATTATATTTATTTCTTGTTAAACAAAAAAATTTGAACCTAGGAGAAAATCCTATTATGGGATCAACTATAAGCTTTTTTAATGGAATTTATTTTCCCAGTGATTGAGAGCATGTGGGGTAGAATTATATTGAGTGATAAATACAGTATAATAATGATAATTTCTTAAAAATAAAATTTACACAAGAATTAAATACTGTACAGAAATTATAATAATCAGCAATATAATACGCATTGGATTTAGTTCAGAGATAATTATGAAATAAAATCCCAAATAAGAGAATGATGAATAAATAATCTAATTTTGGAAGCAGTGGAATAATGAAATGAGCTAGATGCCAGTGAGGTAGTTTCAGAATGTGCTAAATATATAATGACTGTGATTCAAAGACTTGATCGGTAAATGAATTAATGAAATTGAAGAAAAAATGTTTTTATCCTCATTAAAGAATAGAAATTATATAAATAATACATCAATAATAATAAATGGATAAGTTGACGAGTTTAATTCTTCAAGATGATATTTTTTCTGTTAATTTTTAAATGACATTCAAAAATCTCCAAAAACAATCCACGATAAATTGTGTGCTATACATTGTTTTCATTTTAGGTAATGAATGAAAAATGGTGGTTTATCTCAAACGGAATAATTAATTAAAAATACTTTAATAAATTGAGCATGGAAAATTGATATTTATTTCAAGAAGTTCCAAAATAAAACATTGGTTTTGTAAGAAATATTCCTTTCAAAATTCACTTTATGGAGAAATTAATATCCTGTTTTAAATTTGATAGAACATGTACAAGTTCATTCGGTTCGAAATTATTCAATTAGGAGCATTCCAGATGAACCAATTTTTAAATAATTGCGATAATTAAGGCGATGTGGTTTTTAATAAATTAATACTAGTTTAGGTGTATCTAATTAAGAGAATAAATAAAACTAGGATCAAACTGACGAACAAGGAATGTTAACTTAAACATATTCTAGAAGAACTGTCGAGTACTAACTACTTGATCCAAATGAGTGAATAGTGTGGAGGACTTAAAAATGCACTGATTCTTAATGATAAATCAGTGCAGTAATAGAAAGTTTTGCATTTTTCTATGAATTACAAAAAGGTTTTGGTACGAGCGTTAACTGTATTGTGATATGGTAGGAGTAAAGTCGAAACGTGTTATTTATCTAGTAAATGGCTCAACTGCAATTTTTGAAACCAGTTCAGGGTAGAAATTGGTCTCTGAACGTTCAGCTCATCACTTTTCGATGCAAATGAGAACAACGTTACAATTTTTATGGCGAGTAATAATAATTTTTTTAAAGAAGAGCTTTGTGATGTTCAACAACCTCAACGGTATACCTCAATTACATTGCGATTGAAATCGATATTCTCAACTATTTGATAAGGAAGCTGGATAAAAATGTGGTCTGTGGGTGTGTGGGTGGTGAGAAACGAAGTAGTTGGAACTCCTGCTCATAGATGGCGCTGTCCAACAATGGCTAAATGAAGAAGCAACGTCGTTTAATGAATCTACCTCTGTTCAACACAAATTCAGCTCTACCTCTTGTTATTAGTTTTAAACTTAGTTCACAATGTCGATGGCTAGTAACGCATGGCTCATTGCCACTCAGCAATATTGTCTTATTATTGAATGCAGAATGTGAACGAAATAAATTCAATAGTACAAAAGCCACACTAGACAGTGTGCAAGAGTAACCTCATTGATTGACAAACAAAACTTTACAAATTAAAGACTATTTTCTCCTATTTCTGTCCAGTATTTAGCTATGCAAAGCAAAATATTTACAAAATTTTACTTATTCAAAGTGCAAACATAAATACAAATCTAGGTGTTACTATATTATAACAATATTACCTCTTTAAATCAAGTAAACTAGACTCTTATTTTTGTATACATTCAATGATTTATCACATGTGATGACTAAATCTCCGTACAAAAAAATGTTTTGAATCGCATTGAAACAATAGGGAATGTTTTTTTAAAGATCTTCCACTTGCTTACAATATTCCAACTAATTTTCCTTGGAAAGCCAATTAAAGTAGTTTTTCTTTCTAAATAAACTCCTGTAAAATTGATGAACACTCTTATGTCTGTAATTTTCTAGATGTTTGAGCAAATATTCAACTTGAAATAGATTGATTAACTTTCTACAGCATAAATGAGATTCTGTGTAAAAATCGCACTATAAATTTGCAAATGTATTTTAAAAATAATAATTAGTAACAATAATAAAGTCTTCTTCCTAATATAATTCGTAATTTGAATAATGTTTCATCACACACCTTTTCGAAGTCCCCACATCAGCTTCAATTATTGTTTCAATGGAATGAAATAAAAATATTCTTTATCAGGCGGAGTTAGGACTAGGAATTTCTTTCTACCACTTAAACCTTCATTCTTTGTCTGCAGATATTTTATAATAATTGTAAGCAAGTGGAATAAATTCACCTCAAAACTAACAACTAACTCGATATACCTCCACTTTTTATAATTCGCTTCTGAATTAATGTTTAGGAACTTGCTTTTTTTAATACACTAAATGTAGCCTATGCTATTCAAAATGTGATGAACCAACTCATTAAGAATTTAAAATCAATAATAATGATGGAGTATAAAATTATGGTTGAAATCCGGTGTTAAATGTTTTCTTCCTCTGTAACGATTGAAGATAATTGAAATTAATGGCTATTGGGATAATTTTCACTAGAAAACTTGTAAATTTTTCAATATTCTAAAATCTTTATGTATTTGGTGTAATTTTGATCAACATGATAGTTTCAATGTTGTACAAAATAAGAAAAAACTGTACAAAGTAATAAATTTCTCTTTTAATTTCAATTCTCTTGAATTATTACTGGGCTAGTAATTCACACTGTATCTGAGGATATCGTAAAAATTGATATACTATATTATTTTCTACTCATTGTAACGGATGCAGCTCTGTTGTAGAACAATATTCTGTAGATTTTAACTGCCCAATACTGCCATAGCCGCATAGATTGTGGTGAAACTTGGTGAATTCCTACCTCCAACGTCAAACAATGTTTGTAAAATACATTTATAAATACAATATTTAGATTTCTTTTCGATTTCTGAATTAAATCAATGATACTAGAAATTCAATGATACGCCAATTCGTAACGATTTTTTATCAGGCATTTTTTGTTTGGACAGAAAAATGTTTATAATTTCCAACAATTCACAATCATCTATATTGTAAGATAGTAAAATAATTTATGTTTGTTTTTTGAGAAATAAATTTTATTCCATTTCATCAGATCTGTTATACTTATATAAAAAACTTTCATCTGTCTATAATAATTGTTCTATAAAATAGAATGGGAATCATTGGAAAACCCATCAAATCTAGAATTTTCCTAGAGTTTTTCAAGTTAATAATGTAATAACATAATAATATGTGATTTGAAAAAATTGAATTATTGAGCAATACATTATTGCTGAATGAGATCAATTCTCATAAACGAAACTCGTGGAATTTTCTTACAATTCTGTACTTAAACACAATATTATTTTGATTCTATATTAATTTCCTCAAATTTTTAATCAAACTATCATAGCTAAGTTTTGCTGATTGAAATAAGAAAAAGACTTTTCATCGTTAAAATCTGATTTTTATTTTAAACGTTCAATAACAAATGAATAGTTTTCTCAATTCAATTGTATCTATCTATGTATTGTGAGTAACTTCAAATCATATTCTTAATACCCATCATAAACACATATACAATTTATTGTGATATCATGAATTCAGAGGCTAACTTTTTCCTGTCCAAACAAAACTCAATGCAGTTGATTATTTAAATAGTGAATATGAATTTTGTACTGACAAGCAAGTCTAAGAATGGGAATGTAATGTGATCAAAATGTATTTAATAGGAATGTAAGAACAGTTACCAAACAAACTTTTTTGTTTGATTTTCAATTGATTTTATCAGTGTTAAATATATTGATGTCTATAATACTCTCCTTGAAATAGCTGAAACTTGAAAAATTTAATAATAATTGTTACATCACAGTGCATCAATATGTAAAAGGTACTTGTTGGAAAACATCAATGTACTGACCTCAATTTGTATGGATAAATTATAGGAACAAATGAATGTGATACCGATTAGAAAGTAACAAAGCTTGACAATTACGTATGAGATTTTATGGTCATGATAGGATTAGTCATTCATTATTTTATGTATTTTTGCACATTTTTTAAGCAACATTGGCTTGCTATAGTATCTATAAACAAAAGTTTCATCCAATCTTCTTATATTAATACAATAATAGTGTATCCTTTATCAGAAGGAAACTATTGGATAAAGTATCTTTGAGCTCTGATATTTTTTAAACTTTCAGAGTTATCTAAAATTGTATAGATTTCAAAGACGTCTATATTTTTCTGTGATATGTTCAACTTTCTTACATCAGCATTCTAATACCTCAAGTATAGTAGAGATATTTCTCGATTCTCATGCACTAAGCTTCTATTGAAATTATGGATGGTTTTATTGTAACTAAAACGTGAACCAATACTGTTTAATATCGTACTTCGTTCAACGATTGTTGTCTAATTGATATTGGAGAGATGATTATTTAGAAACTATCTTCAGCTAAAGCTTACTCAAGTTTCGTTTGTATTTGGTTTGTTTTTCGAGCGACCATAAAAGTTAGAGATAGGTAGAGAAAATCGAAATGGGTGATATTTTTGTAAGAATAGGATAGGACGCGTGGTGGTGATTGTGATAGGACAGAAGGTGATATATGCGCATGCGCAGAAGAACCTTCCAGACAAGTGCTTCCTTGATATCAATTATGTAATTGGGAGTGATGCGACGTAGAGCTGTTCTACTCAGTAATATTATTGTGATATTTGTTACGGAAAGCAGTAAATCATTTGAGAAGGGTTTTACAATGACTGCACTAGCACTAATATTTGTATCAATAAATCTGTAAATACTATATTTATACATAATGTGTATAAAATAATTATATATATTCATAGTTATATATATACATAGATTAAAAACATTTGTGATAAAGTAAATTTATAAATGCCATATAATAATACTAATGTTGCCATATTTTAACTCAAACAAAAATAAGAGCAAACTCATGAAGAATATTCAAAAGATGATCCCCGTTCTAATATGAATATGAAGCAATGGTATTGGGAATGCCTACTGTGCATTCAGAAAATGTAAGCAATTGAAGACTGATAGAAAAGGACATAGTGATACAAACATTATTTATCCTATCAATGATAATTATTATTTATTATTATTGTTGATCTCCAAACATCTCATAGATACAGTAAATAATTGTATTGTATTGGAGGGAATCAATCGTTTGAATAAACTTCATGTGAACTATATTTTCTCTCTACTTCTATAATAAATTATAGGAACGGATATCTACTGATTTGCTAGGTGTTTGCGATGTCTGTAGGTTCACGTTTCTATTGATTTCTATTTAGTAAATTATTTATTCAAAGAATTACACAAATTGTATCACTTAATTTGAAGATCTGAATTTTATTTGAAATACCTTGAAGTCTATTCACGTCTCTTCTATTGGTGCTATATGATTACAGGGACCTTGAAGCTTTCTTTTTAGATACTTATTAGTCAATATCATTTTAGGAAATGTGATCTAGAATGCTCTATGGAATACAATAATTTTTCATGTTTGTAGTGTTACAATATACCTCTCGTTTTGTTTTTCTTTTTTGAAGACCAAATTAGTAACTTTAAAAGTTTATTTCGAACAGTCCCCTATATTAGGTTTGGCATTGAGAACTAGATAATGTGGGTATTGAATTTGAACTACAGTACATCTGGTTTAGAATTACGGTACTTTAATAATTCATTTAAAAGATGAATTTTTGCGAATTTTTTCTATCACATTTTACAATACAGTAAACTTTTGGTTCTACTTCTATATTTCCGTTCCAAAAACAATAATAATTGTTAATTAATTTAAATGTTTATGTTTCATTGCTTATCCATTTTCCCTTACATACACTCACCATATAAAATGACCAGTCATATATTATTTCCTCTTGTAATAAATACTGTATTGCATTGAACTCTGTCTCATCTCATCAAAATAGAAACGCCTTTTTTCAAATGTTTCTTGCCTAGCTTGCGAATTTTGGTAGACTTCTGTGAATATGAGTGCCATATCATTGTTAATAATTTTATATACCACACATTATCCACATCTATCAAATCAAGCTCTCATTGGCTCATTTTTGAAACTACCTACTCATATTAAATTTAATTATATACCGTACAAAATTCTTTTTTTTATTGAACTGTACAAGTACGACTACAAGTACGGTAAAGTAATTCTGATTGTTTTTTGTTGTAGAAAGATCATGAATTTACACTACAAAATATAATTTTTATCACTTTTTGAATGCTCTTCAGTTTTTTTTTACTTTTTTTGAATTGATGGAATAAAGTTTTTGTAACAACGAAAAAATGCCCGCTGCATTCAAAATAATTATCACTTACTAATGTTGAAACTTGTGCAATACTTGATAATAATATTAAGATTATTAACACAATCTGAATTATTTGGCTGTTAAGAGTGCGCTCAGTAGATGGAAAAGTTATAATTAATTGGTGTTTTTAATAAGAAAGATTCTAAAACAGAACCCAGAATATCTATTTCCTATGTGAGAGAGTTTTTTGAATCATGTTCGAAAATTCTAGCAATTTGTAACAAAACTCTCAATATTTTAAGTGGTCTCTTTAAGCAGGCTATACCTAACAAACATTTTGCAATATTTAAATGTGATGGCGACATTAAATGTTACAGTAATTTCTATTCTCGTGTAATAATGATTGTGCAATGAATCATCTATAACTGTACCACGATTTTAGAAAGCTCCAATCGTTTCTGTGTCTCTGTTTCAATCGATACTCTGATCAAAAACTGATCAACTCATTGAAAATAATCTCCTCTACGGTGTGCACATTGTCTTGCGATTCGTTGTGATACAAATATGTTAAATATAAATATTTAATAATTATAATCGATGTTAGTATCAGATTTGAATTTAACTGTCAGTTGAAACTTTTAATATCTGTGTATCTTAATAGTGATATGATATTTAAAGAAACTCCATTTTATTATTAATGATCGATATTTGAATATACGGTAATTGAAAATTGACATGTTTAGCTTAATGGTAACAACTTTGTTCTAGGTTATAGATCGATTAACTGTTTTAAAGTTTTATTACTATTAACAATAATAACTTAGGATTAATAATTGATGAATTGAGCAGACGATGATCTAAATAATCCAGCCAAGGCTGGAGCTGATTGATAGAATCTTAACAAAAAACGTGATGATCGATAGGATAGGTGATAAAAAATGTAACAAACGTGATGTTAGATAGGATGAGTGATAGAACAAACAAAATGACGGTTCGACCAAAACGTCTTTCAACATGTCGGTCTGTCGGCCATATTGTCGACAACAGTTTCTTGAAATAGTTGTATTCTTCTCAACATTCATAGTTTCAATTTATCCAAACTGTTGAATAATATCTACCATATGTAATGTGAAAGATCCTCTGTATCTAGCGAAGAAACATTTAATTTTCTAAGAAACACTTAGTTTCAAAATGTAGAATTCAAGCCTTATGAAGCTAAATATTCAATTCAAATCTCTATTCAAAGATTGTCTCAAAGGAAGGTATCGTATCAGTTCAAGATAATACGTCTATATTATTGGACGACATAGAAAAACTATCATTTAATTATATAATTACGTCTTACATGTGTACTAATTTTGACAGCATAGGGAAACACTTATAAATTCCAGTGATTCCTTGGATACTTGAAAAGGCTGAAATTTATTCTTTCTTTCAAGCTACCATAATCTATCCTCACTGGAGCATAATCATGTAGAAACCTTTATCAGAATTATAATACTTTAATGGTCGAAAAATAATAATAATAATACAGTAATAAACGTTTTCATTCATAATAATGCTGATTATTGTAGTGGATTTTCATATTTTTCAATAATTTCCGCCTAGTTGAGGAATGTATTTGAATCAGGTACTGTAAAAATGAGATTCCAAAACGTATGGAATATATTTTTCAAGATTTGAATGATAATACACTCTTTAAGAGTTTGACCAAATTGTTTCTTGTCTTGAAGAAATTTCACTTCAAAAGTAATCTATAGCTTTTGAAATCATGTAGATAAATGTTTCCTCCTTTGAACTTAAATATAATTATTGACAAAATAACAAATGACTAGTCCCTAGAAATTATTCCGATACCGGAAGTATCTATCAAAGAGATGAGAGAACTTGAATTTTTTATCAAAATTGAGAAAGAAATAATGAAGGCTGCTTTTCTTCCTAGATTATTTGTATATGGTGAATAATTGCACTGAAGTAAGGCCTTCTCCCTTCATGAAGAATATCACGTACTTCCGTGGATATTATTCTTATAATAATCATTTATCCAATCTTTCCAATGAAAAGTATAACAGGCTTTCTTTCAAAACTGTTTCTCTCCCAATTTTTACAAGCAGAGAAATTGAAGAAGAATACAACTGTTTTTGGAAATCTGTCATTCCGACTTCAAGACAAGTATTGCAGGTTTAGCTATAAATAAAATTTGTCTCGATTCCTGCAATTCTTGTCCTGCAGAAATAAATGAGCTACGATGTGATTTACCTGGCCTTGTGTAGAGGAAGGAGGTTTAGCGATAAAACAATTTTTTACAATCCAGATTTTAGTGAGATGAGCGAGAGGAAGAATGATTGTGTGCGTATGAGCCACACTATATAATTATATATATAGTGTGTGTTGAGCATATAATACACGTCGTGTCAAGAAGGCAATAAAATTCGAGGAGCTTTGAATGTGTATATTTGATAGAACTCAATGTTCAATTGAATCAATCAATTTACAACAATTTTCTATTCTTGAAATTCAAGATGAAATCAGTCTGGGCTAAGCCTATCTTACAAAATCAAAGATATTTCCAGAGCTTCAGTCTTCATGATATGCATAAATTTTCAGTTAAATATAAAATGGAATCACTACAGTCGGGGAATCCGATCCCACTAGACGTCAAACCTGCAATCATAAGATAGTAGAATTCTGAAAAAGCAAAACAATTCTGGAACAGTAGTGTGAATTTTTTATAAGAGTTATTCACTTGAATGCCGAGGAGGAGGGGGGATTATAAATGATAATAAAAATCATTGATGATTAATAATTAAGAGTTGAATCCGAATTTGTAAAAGAGAATTTCATCAAACACTCTTAAACAGTGGGAGGCAATAATATATAATTTGAAATAAATATAAATATCCACACTTTTCTCATTTCAATTGTCATATTGAATATTGAAATAAGGTTAAACAGACTTCTATCTCGTATACACATTCAACGACTCAAGATAATTTCATGCGAAACAATTTGTTTTCATTGTTTCAACTACCTCATTTTAATAACATAATTTATTCAACTTATATAATATTTTTACTATTATGATACAACTATCTTCATAATGTAGCGAAGATCTTGTTTACTGTGTAGTGTAACATAATGTTATTTATTGCAAATGTATTATTTATTTTTGTATTATCTGTACAGCTACATTCAAATAATGGAAACTCAATATAACTGTCAATCCAAAATCATTTAAGGTATATGATTATTCGAATCTGAATATTCTTACAAAAATTCACAAATTGTTTTTATTATACTACTTGTTCTTTTAACAGAATAAATCAATATTTTATTCTGTTTCCCAAACTTATTCAATCTAGTTTTTACATATTTTATAGTGCTCTAAGAAATAGAGTGCTTCACCCTGAACTTCTTGCACTTTTTCCAACGTTATTCTCATAAATTATTGTCAATAGTTTTCTATAAAGAATGCTTGTTTTTAATTTTTATTATATATCTTTCACTCTTTATTCAGGATGAGTAAAGTGATCAAATTGTTCTATCCACAGTACAATGAATTATTGTTACAATAATTATCATGAGCATTCATATTTGAAGCAGATGTCTCAAGCTGAAATTCAATATTAATACACTGATGGTTTCAATATTTTTCAGAAATGAAGCAAAGTGTTATGTGAACTGAATATTCTACAATTGAAATATTTTCACAACTCTGGATTGACAGATATATTGACTGCAGCAATTATTCTATCCAACTTAATTTGTATTTTGTTTTCTCACTTGTCGTTCTTTTTTATCAAAGTAAAGTGAATCTTAATAATACAAAACTGGTTGTTAATTTAAGAATGAGCGATTTTGTTAAGACGATTATGTGTTATAAAATAAATTATCAGAATAAATTTGATGTACTGTTTGTTCCATTGTGATTTGATTACATGATAAGAAATAGAATGTTTTGTTTATTACAATCCTATCCTTGAGTAGTATGATTAAGTAAGGTTGAGTGGTAGAAAGGACTTCCTAGTCCTGACTCCGCCTAACAAAGGATATTTTCATTTCATTTTCATTTCATTAAAAGTGTAATAGAAGAGTGAAGAGATTTTCAATTCCAATTTTTGGATTTTATTTTTATACTTGCATTGATTATATTTTCAAGTATACAAGCATATTGATTGATTATTTACACAGTTATTATATAGTTAAATGATGTAACAGATATACAGATATCCTATACAGGTGTACAGATATAAGTGTAAAATCATTGGTATTTCCAAACTTGATAATTAAGGTAAATGTTTTTGATAGCACAGTATGTCGGGTGAGAGGCATTTCTATTTCAATGGAGCACTAGAAGCCCTCTCATCTTTCAGTGACTGGATGATGTTAAGATATTCTCATCTGACTCAGATCCACAAAATTTACAAAGAATAAAGGTAAGTTTCTATTACCACAAAACACAGGCATAATATGTCGGCACAAAATGCAATAGAAACACGTAGGTAGTTGGAAGGAGCAAAGCAATTAAAAAATCAACTTACCAGTGTGCATTGCTCTATACATTCACGTGTTGATTATATTTTCAATTTTACAAGCAGATTAATTGATTATTTATACAGTTATTATATAGTTATATAATGTAACAGATATACAGATATCAGATACAGGTGTACAGAATATGTACATATCAGTATATCTGATATAACTGTAAAATCATTGGTATTTCCAAACATGATAATTAAGGTTAATTTACGTGTTTCTCTTGCATTTTGTGCCTAACATGTGCCCGTGTTTTGTAGTAATGGAAACCTACCTTAAGTGAGAGAAAAAAAAATCGCTTTTTCAAGTAGACTTTGGACAATAGTGTTAAAAGTATAAGGACTTTGGAATAGCGTTGGTTTTGCCGCACATTTGAAAATACTTGCCAAATGGCGGGAAGGCTTACATTTTCTAGATGGCAGCACTAGCGACCAGCGACAAAACTTCGATGGCAATGAGAAATCAAACCGAAACTGATGATACAGTCTCTCCAAGCAAAGAAGACATTCTGGCAAGATGATAAAATGACTCCAGCTCGGTCAATATTGGTTAAACAAATATAAACTTTGTCTCAAATTATAGAAAATAATTTTTTCTAAGATTTGAAACCAAATGAATGATTGTTGAACACGATTGACCAGGTTAGATATTTTCCCATCTTGCCAGAATATCTTCTTTGCTTGGACAGACTTGGACAACTGATATGGAATGTAAAATTTCTACAGTAATTTCATTTTCAAACTGATTAAGCATTTATACTCATACAGTATCAAATTAGTCTAAATATTATTCTCTTTCATTAATTTTTGATAATCATAATACAAGAGAATTAGAGAATCAAAATAATGCAATAATAAGATTGATTAATCCAAGAAAAAATAGCTTTTTTATTTTTCATTGATATCGATATATTTTAATTCTACGTTCTGAAAACGATGATACAATAGGCCACAATGATGAGATACTCTTATGATATGATACATTTCTCTTTTACTGTATTATTGGAAATAAAGTAGACACTTAATTTTAAAGTATAGGTAGACAATAATCATTCTCTGTAACAAATGTTACAGATGGAGAATAAATTTTTATTAAACTGTGAAAACTAAATAGGAGAAATATTATGAGTAAGGATTGATGCTTGAAAAATCATAAAGGCCCAGAAAATACTTGGCAGTATAGTATTATAGAGACAAGGGGTGAACCCAGGAATCAATTTCGGTGGGGGATATGAAAAAATCAGATGGGAACCCAGGGAAACCCCTCCACCACTGGGGGGGGGGGCTGTTTGTTGTTGCTGCCTTGAAATATCTATAGTGACCTATGTATTTATAATAAATAGCCTTCTCTAAACAAACATTATCAAATCTTTGGACCAAGTAAACTAAGTTGAATAAATAAATTTACCATGTGAATATGTTTTCTTTTTGAAAGGATAATACATGGTAAAAATGAAGATTTTATTTACCAATTATTATTGTAGATGAATTGATTATAACAAAAGCTTTTGGTCTCTTTCAGTCGTTATAATATATTGAAAAATTGTTGATTGAATTGTTGATTAAATATTGTTGATCAAATATCGTTGATCAAATTGTTGATTAAATTGTTGATCAAATATTGTTGATCGAATTGTTTAACAATTTTTGGAAAATAGTTGAATAATGAAAATTCATTCATAAATTATTGTAGAGTAATTGATTTTAACACGAGCTATTGGTCTCTTGTAGATGTTGTAAATTGAGAAAATTGTTGAATTGAACATGTTGCACCAATCTTCAACATTCTATTAGGGAGAATATTCTTGTTGCATTCATTCAAACAAGAAATGAAATATTTGGGCTTGTGATCCTTGGTTTCAGTTTCATTCCATTTCCTTCTCCGAAGGGATTCCCCCATAAGAGGGAAATTTTTTTCAAAAAAGCACCATAAAACTATATTTTTAGAAGTTGTTATTAAAAATTTTTGCAACTCCTTTAAAGAGAATTCTATTTAGTGTAGGATAGGTCCCAATTTCGGGGGGGGATATATCCCCTCAATCCTCCCCCTGGGTTCGCCCCTGATAGAGACTGTTTAATAATACTGATTATACAGTCTCAATACTTGGCTAGAGTTTTGCTATTAAGAATGCAGTGGAGCTATTAATCCATGTTATCAGCTGTACTTAAAAATATATTGAAGTTTAGCGTGTAAACAGTGGCATCAATATTTTTAGCTTTCTCATTTTCTTTGGTGAGTTTATTCTTTGCATTTGATTTCACGTTTATTACTCAAATCATTTTTATTCACAGGATATGTCAAACCCAGTTTATAAGAACCTTTTGTTTCTGTGAGTTATATAATACATTTAAATAAAATATAACAGTAGGCCTATTATTTTGGTGAGGTAGGCCACTAATTTTATGTTCTTATTTAGATTCACTTCCAGTAATATGTCATATAAATAGTTAATGATTCAACTATCTATATTACATATTACTTAAAGTGATTCTAAACAGGATGAAAACTAACTTTTATTCCACTTATGGAAATAAGGTGAGAAACCTTTCTCATTCCTCTCTTTTCTCTTTTCTAAAATGAGAAAACTTCTGTCTTCTTAGAAGACTTCACCACCACAATAGCAATTATTTTTCATTTTTGTCGGCTACGATACGGTATCTGGGGTAACTTTTATCGACTTTGAAAATCGATTAATCGAACTTAGCAAGCATTCGATGTATCGATGTATCAATGTCGATATCGATAATCACTATCGATATTGATAATTCTTTTTTATTTAAATCACATGCTTTATTAAATTGATTTATACTTCACTTTTCACTGTTTTTTGCAAGACGGAGGTTGTTGAAAATATTGAATTTTAAATCACAAATCTTTGTGTTTGAACAATTTAAATTCTACTCAAAATTGTGTTTTATTATAAGAAAAAAACTAATTCCAAAAATCCAAATTGTGAAATTTGCGTCCAGTTGACGAGGACTAAAATAAAAGGAGAGAATTCAATCCGATTTGTTTGTAAAATAAGGAATGAAGGCAATACTCATGTATTCATGAGAAATGCTCTGGTAAACACATTTTTCAAAAATTGAATATTTGGTTTGACAAGTAAGTTATTCCAAGTTTAATTAATTTTTTTAGTGTAAATTTTGTTAGTTTTGTTAGATTTTGGTTATTCATTTACTAGGTTAGTTATCTATCCTTGGTTAGTTAAGTTCATTTTTTTTGTTTTGTTGAGTTCAATAAAAAATAACCGTTAACAGATGTTTTCTTTCAGTGAAGGAAATCGATATCGGTAGTGATTATAGATATCGATATATTGAATGCTTGCTAAGTTCGATTAATCGATTTTCAAAGTCGATAAAAGTTACCCCAGATACCGTATCGTAGCCTTTTTGTCTCATAATAATTTATAAATTTTTGTATGCGAGTAAATTTTGAGTCTAGAACATTCTAGATTCCTTATTTACAATATGTAAAAAATAGTGAATTCTAATATTATCTCACTGAGTAAACCCATTCAAATCCATTTTATTTCTCTTTCGATTGTAAACCAATTTTTTTAATTCAATCAATAACTTTTAAAAATTAAATTTGAAATAATTTTAAATTCACACCAAAATTGCGTAGGAGCTGTATGGCAATTGGTGGGTGTGAGAGTGAACTATACTAGAAGTGTTATCAACTTAAAAAATGTAGATGAATAATTGAAAGAAGATGAATAAGACGGTTAGGAATAGGAAAAGCAGTGGGCGATATTTCTGTTGGCGTTTTTGTTTTGAAAACGTTTTCAAAAGCGAGAACGACGCGCGCGTGAGCGTGTGTGCGCGTCTATGACGCGTGCTGTATCGTTTTGGAAATCCATCGCTAGAGAGGGGGGATTAGTGTGAGAGGGAAAACTGCTCCAGAGAGAAATAGAGAGAATAGAAAAGATATTTTGAGAGAGGGAGTGGATGTGCAGTCAAGTTTCAAACTGCTTGATTCACTTATTTTCCAACCAAGCTCGATAGTGTGCCAGTGTTTATCAGTGGGTCTCTTCTAAATCATCTCCCAATTTCTTCAGATTATTTGACATTTTTCTAGAAACGGTAATTGAAGCCTCACAATTCTTATTTGATTAATATTTTGAGTCTTCCCTATCTTGACTGTGTTAATCAGTAGATCTCTTAATTTTTTAACATAAATTTTATGAATTTCTTGAAATCAAAGTAGCCTATAGTACAGTACTTCACATTATCTAATCAGTTATCTCCTAAACTCTCAACTTTCAAAAATTTTTATAAAATAATTGAATATATTTCCCATCAATCAACAATTAAATCCTCACAATAATTCTCATATCAATCTCCTGTGTTAAGGAATTTCATTCTTTTTATCTGAATATTATCTAATTTCTATAATAAAATGCCAAAATTATACCATCCTAAATGGGATCATCACAGCCCCTAACAAATTAAACTCAATTGTTCACAAGAACAACAATTTCATAACTAATTAAATCCATTACAAGAATTACTAAGATTATAGTTTCCACTTCATATAGTTCAATTTTTTTGAGGCATTACTTTTGATTCGTTTGAACAATTATAATAATATTGTTTTTACATAATATAACTATTAACTACATTGGAGTTGTCTGTAGCCAAGAGCATGTCCTTCAATAATTCCATCAACAATTTTTCCCATAGATATTTGAAATTAATCAATTATCATTGAGTCCTAGACATCTTCATCATTCATCTTTCAAATTCTCTAATTGATCCCAGATCCTTACAATTTTTATATCAAAATTCCAGTGATTTTTAATCATGTCCACTTCAAATTTCAGGTATCAATTATTTATAGTTCTAGTTGGTGTTTAGGCCCTAAATATTTTTCATATAATAGGTATCAAAAATCATTGGTTCTTTCAATTTTCCAATTGAGCCCATATCATTACCAATCTTTATTAAAATTCTAGTAATTTTTAATCATGTGCACTTCAATATCCAGGTATAAAAAGTGAACCACCATCATGGCTAAACCGCAGCCAGCCATCGGAATCGATCTGGGAACCACTTACTCCTGCGTTGGAGTATGGCAACATGGAAAGGTGGAGATCATCGCTAATGACCAGGAAATCGCACCACTCCTTCCTATGTTGCTTTCACCGATACTGAGAGACTCATCGGGGAT
This sequence comes from Sogatella furcifera, assembly GCA_017141385.1. NCBI lineage: Eukaryota > Metazoa > Arthropoda > Insecta > Hemiptera > Delphacidae > Sogatella > Sogatella furcifera. The sequence goes on along the minus strand of CM029548.1, from coordinate 7,421,451 downwards.
GCGGCTAAAAGTCAGGTAATTATTATAGTTATCAGTAGAATTAGCCAGTAATTAACAAATCTATCGATTAATTTTTTATCTGGGCCCTGATTCATGAAAATTTATAGAATCTTTTTTGAAGAAATACAAGACACGGGTAAAACACTTGATTTAAAATTTTCAATAATCAAGCAAACCATACTCTAACTAAAAAGCTGTAAATGTTTATGAGGAATATCACTCTATTCAATCGAATCAATTTTTCATTTTCATTCATAATATGAGGGATAAACTTTTCATTTTGAATCGATACAACATTATCTGAGGAAAATATGATTATGTGAAAAGATTTTTAAAGCTACTCACAAAATGGCTCAGACACAAAAGATGAATATAAAATAGATAAAAAAGATATTCTTGATTATTCAACATAAGGATTTGGTACTAAGAAGCTATATAGTATGTTGGATTATGTTTTAATTCTCATGAAACATTGGGTGTTATCTGCTATTGTATTAAATTTATTCAGATGCAACTTCCTTTATATTATTATTGTTTATTTTATAACTGAAGGACACATCTATTTTTATTGCTGTTGACTGACTACTGAGTTTAATGGCATAAGTTTTAATGGCAGACTCCAACGAAATTGGCGGTTGGCGAATATCAGTTATTAATGCTCAGCTCTGTCAGGACAGCCTAAAAAAGTAAAAAAGGGCAGAACGGCTTTGCTAAGGTAGCTCTAGAACCTAAAATTCTCCCACAGACCGCTCGTCGACTGTCCTAACAGAGCTGAGTAACAAAACCCGTAATTTAACGTCCGCCAATTATGTTGGCGTGTGCTGTAACGTACCGCTCACGCCCAAAAAATAAACTGAGAGTAATTGCACCTGTAAACCATTATTTATGCGATTGTAGGTGTGTAACGACCTTAATTTTCAAGTAATCTTTTGTAGTCCATCCAAGCAAAGAAGACATTCTGGCAAGATGGGAGAATGACTACAGCTCGGACAATATTGGTTTAAAAATTTTAAAACAATTTTTAAAATCGTGGGAAACGATCTGATCTACTATTTTTGAGACCAAATTAATGATTTTTGAACCAATATTGACCGCTAGATCTAGAGTTATTTATTTCCCATGTTGCCAGAATTTCTTCTTTGCTTGGACAGACTATAGCTATTTGAAACACGTAACTGATGCCAAAAATCTCGAATGTTGCTATAATGTTTAGATTGATTTGTGAGTAATGAGTGATTTTAAACTGATGCGTAATTCATAAAAGAATTCTTAGTTTTCAACATATTATGAATTTATACAGTAGTTCTTTATGCCTTAATACTTTCTCTATTAATCCATGCATAATATTGTTTTCTACTTAGAAATATTACTGACTACACTGTAGTTTCAATGCAAAGTTTGGTCAATATAATTATTGTGAAGAATAACAATAATTATTATCGTATTGGAAATATAATGCTAAGTGGGCCTTCCCGTTTCATATTGAAATTTACAAATTTAAAGAAAGTCCACACTAATATAGAGACAAGACACACCCAAGGCGTGAGTGAAGGCAATTTGATTATCATTATCGTTGAGGGAAATATTGACAATAAATAGGTAGCCGAAATTAAATAAAATTTAATCAGTGAACGATGTTAGCTTAGATATCGTACTTTAAGGTTTTGTCCAAGACAAAGATCATGTTATTATAAATATAGAAAATTATGAACAAATTAAATTAATTTAATTTGAATAATAAAATTAATTGGAATGGAGTTATGAACAATTGCCTGAAGTTGTGCAATGTGCAAGTTATCCCAATTTTTCGGTGAGAAATGTACTACAACAATTGATAATAAGGACATGCGGACAATGATCTTCGACTGGTAAGGTGTCAACCTGAAGGATGGAGGGGGTAAGAGGTACCTTCAAAGGGGGGACAAGTCCTTGTCATACTGGAATAAGCGTCTGTCTGTCTATTTTTGGACAGCTTCTGCTGCGGGAAATCATTTGCATATCGCCTCACACCACTCGCCGTGTAGTATGCACGTTACAATGACTGTGTTTACACCCACGAAAATATTACTCACTAATGCTCCCTCTCACTCACTAACGCACACGCACAGTTCATTAACACTTGTTAAGACTTACCATTCACGAGACCTATAAAATTACCGTATTTAATACTTTCGGTTCAAAATTTCGTAAGAAATTTGTCAGTGGGCCAAGATATCTTCATAGGAAATGAACGTCATTTATTGCCATTTATGTTGTTTAATGCTATATTTATGTTCGTTGGAGGACAATTCTTCTCAATATTCTTTCAAGAACCTTACTATTAATTTGTTTGATGTCTGTTCTACACAATTGTCAATTTAAAATTGTATTCAATATTACATAATGGAAGGTCCAATATAGAATTTTGTCAAAAATGGTCTCAAATCGAGGTTCAAATCTCAATTTTTCACATTCAAATCAAATCTTTACTGCCATGAAACAAATAACAATTTCGCTGTAAAATTCGATACAAAATTTGAAAATAACTGATGGCATCACCAGCAAGAGGGAAATATACCGCTGGTGGAGTCTTCAACGTACGTACAACCTATACATTCGAAATATAATACAGAAATATTCCAAATTTTAAATCTCTTCAACTTCCAAGATATTGTCACCAATTTCTCGTTTCATTCCACAATAAGCTGTTAAAATGTTATACTAGTCAATTATTCTGGAGTAGCAAATAATTTGGCACCATAATAAGTCTCTTGTTATTCTTGTCTAATGTGGGAATTATTCTGTGAAGTGTTTCTATCACTTTTAGATTTTAGTATTCTTGATTGCGGTGCGGACTGTGAAAATAGCTCTTGCTCATTTTTGGAAACAGACTGCTATTCAAATGCTACCAACTCCATACTTGGAGCTGGGAATCGTGAAAGACATGTCGTGTATGTGATCATATCACATTCTTTGTATTAATTAACACAGATATGTTCAAACTGAGGGACAGCTCACATCGTGTAGAATACAGATAGAATCAGCATTTGTAGATCAGATACTTAGTTGCAGGTTGACTTCAAAGTCTACTCAGATACTGATTATAGTTGCAAGTAGAATGCGAATGTATAATAGGTACGGTAGTTGCAGGTAGAATGTGAATGTAAAATTTTCATCCTAATCATAATAATATTCGAAAAAATTTAGGCTAGAGCCTCTTTTTTTAATCCCTTATATTGTACTTTTAATAAAATAGATAAACAAATAAAATATTGGAGTAATTCTTTCCCAGAGCTTTTTTGAAGTCTTATAATATAATGTGTTATAATATAATGTTTTATTTTGAAATAGAATCTATAATCTAACAAAATAATTCTCTCATCAGGAGAATATTAAGAGAGCATTATTATTATAAAATTTATTACTTTTAATGATAAAATAGAATGATCAGGGTGAACGCAGTGAAAAACATTTCTAGGCGGACTGCTCTATATTCTCCCTGCAATGCTGCCAACTTATACATTTGAACTTGAACATTTTTAAATTAATATAAAATGAAAATATAATATAGAATATTACAGAATATTATTAATTCATTCAACATATTATACAAAAAAGAATAAGTAGTATGTAGTATATTGGAAGAAAATGGTTGGAAGGTGTAATAATAAATTCTAAAATAATGTTTGATATGAGCTATTGGCAGCTAAATGATAAATGCTACAACTTTATTTATTTTATGTGGAAAATTATGTATGAAGGAGTTTCAAGCCACTATATCGGAACCTGAGAAACAAACAAATCATTAAAAGGTGTTCGCAAAGTTGTTTTTGTCTGGATTCAACAGCTCAACTTTCCAAATACGTTCAAAATGGACAATTTAAAGTCACCACATTTGTCTCTGAAGCGCTTTCAGCTGTCTTATTGAATTGAGACATAACTTTTACAATCAAGTCACAAAAAAGGATCCATAAGCGCAGCACAAAACAAGTTCTGAAAAAATGGACATGGATTTGAAAGCCTATTGCGGGAAAAAAACTTGGATAAGCGTATATTGCTTTAATTCTTATTGTGAGCCATTTGAGGACTCAGATCGTATACAATGTGGACTATGCTAGTACGGACTATGTATTAAGTAGGTAGGCCTATGTGGTATGAACTCAGGTGGTAGTAATGTTTTTTTTTAAATACTGAGTGAATAATGAGAATAAGAAAGTGTGAATGAATAAAGAATAGGTGAGAAGCTGAGAAAGGAAGAAAAACGAGTGAGGCATGTAAAAAGTAGATACGGTTCTCAATTTAAGATGAAAGTAACAATAATTTAAAATAATAATAATGATTATTATTATTATTATTTTTGATTTCGATGAAGTAAGAGAATAAATAGAAAACTGACTATGAAATATAATAGAAAACTGACAAAGAAAAAGTGACTGAAGAATGAGTCTTGAATTCTACATTGCAATATGAATTAGTAAACTAATTGTTTTCTAAATTTCACAAAATATATACTTCTGATGACAATTCGAAAAAAACGTTGAAGTGCAAAATTCATACAAAAATCAATTTGAAGTTCTGCAAAATGGATTAGGAGTTCCAGTTATTTAAGTGAAGAAGCAAACTACAGACATACACAAGATGTCCATTATGTAGATGTCCATTCTTGGAAAAGGATCCTTAAATCTATATGACTAAACTTCGCCTTTTCACTCTGATAGCTGACTCTCCTTATCCAGGATATCTATCCAAGATGACTTCTTATCTCCTAATATCCTAAGGATAGGATATACTTTCCATTGACGTCTTTCGTCTTGTCCTCAAACTAACAAACTATTAACATGACTATTAAGAAAAGATAGAGAGAGCTAGTGAGGGAGTGAGAGAGAGAGAGAGAGTGTGTGTGATAGAGAGAGTCTTATCGAAGTGTACATTGTATTGAATACGGTAAGGTAATTACGAATATGACTTCAATTCAAGTTTTAAATTTTTGAGAATGAGAGCAAGTTAATGAGACTAATTTATGACAAGGTAAAGGAACTCGCTATAAAAGTAAGTATTCTAATATTCGGCGTGTATTCAACAGCCAATCAAAGAGGCGTTCCTTTGAATCAGTGCAGCAGTCGACTCTCGACTCTCGACTGAGTAGTGGTTTCGAGTCGATGCCTCTACTTGGACACGGTCCCGTGTTTAGTGCCATAATTGGAGATGCTTGAACCTCCAGCATTCACTTCATTCCCAGTCTCTGTCTCTCTGATTCATTTATCACTTACAATACACTCTCCATAGACCATACTATACCTGTATAGACTCTGGTAGTTCCATATATCACTTTATACCTATTTATTTGGCTACAATACACTCTCTATACCTGTATCGATATTAGTAGGTCGTACCATCTGAAAAGAGACGCTGTGTCATGTAGATTGTATTGTGATAGCGTATCTTCTCAACTTCAATCTTCAATATGGGCCTACAGTATTTACTATTTACCTATGGGCCTACTACTGGCTATATTTGATAACAATCTACTCAATCTAACTGCGAAACCTTCCGTGGATTGTCTAAGTCTATGTATACATTGTCTGCTATAATATAATGCTCTTCATACATGTATCGACTTAGATAAAGGCTGACCAAGCAAAGAAGAGATTCTGGCAAGAAGAAAAAATGATTTCAGCTTGTTTAATATTGGTTCAAAAATTATAAATCGTAGATCAGTATGTTACCTACAATTTGAGATCAAATTTATGATTTTTGAAGCAATATTGACTGATCTGGAGTCATTTTCTCACCTTGCCAGAATGTCTTCTTTGCTTGGGCAGGCTACCTTCAATGTGATCACTACATACCTACACCGATTGCAATACCTTCAAATACTCTCTAGTAATGTTACTATACTACGATACCTTCAACTGTCAATCGTTGAAATTATGATCGACTATGGCCTACAACGCTACAACATCCGACTGGCTTTTTCCTTTTTAGAAGAAAAAGGCTGTTTAAAAAAAGGCTATTCAGCTAGCATTGCTTGGAGGCGTGTCAATGCATCGGTTTACAATGGAGACGAATAATGAAGATATCATTGAACTATTAAGTCGAGGTCTTTGAATTATGATAATAAAGTAGAGGGTCTTACTTGGATTGTTTCAAGTCTTGTTGGGTCTTGGAGATGTTTCTCGTTTTCAATGTTGCGTTCGAGGAATTTAATGTGAATGTATTAAATAGGGAGACAGTTGATTTTATCAACAGAGAAATTCAATGATATTTGAATCAATATAATGAATACATTAATGAAGCCTTGAGTCAGTGTCCTAAAATTGGGATGAGTATAGTCTGTCCAAGCAAAGAAGACCCTCTGCCAAGATGGGAAAATGACTCCAGCTTGGTCAATGTTTATTCAAGAATTATAAATGTGGTGTAATTAGTAGATCAAATCGTTTCCTACAATTTGAGATAAAGTTGATAATTTTTGAACCAAAATTGACCGAGCTTGAGTCATTTTCCCATCTTGCCAGAGGGTCTTCTTTGCTTGGACAGACTATAGTATCCTCGATTCCTCGTATAGCTGGCACAAAAATTTGAGGTGTTTGGTATATTATCATTTCAATGAAATACTGTTATTAATTTATTAGAATGATTGGATGAATTTTTAAATGATTTTAATTATTGATTGAAATCAGCATTGTTATGCAATTTTAAATCCAATGAAATGAAATATTTATTGTATAAGAATACAATATTCCCAATTTATCCGTAAAATTTTCCGTCTTTCGGTGGAGACGCCAAGCCGTCGGTCGTGAGTCGTGACCTGCTATTAGAGTAATCGTCATCTTCCATCATCGCCCCTCTTATCACCCTTTTATCACCCTCTTATCGCCCCTCTTATCACACGCATGTTCAGACCAGTGAAATGGACCATGTATTCTTTTTTCCCTCTACTACACATTAATGATGAAATTTCGAACCGAATGGCATAATTATATAACTGGAACTTACAGAAAACTATATAGTTTGTAGAAAACCAATCACATTATAGGAAATACAGAATATTTAATATGGGTAATATAATATTTTCAAACATACATTGTGATAATCAATTGAAGAGAAAGTTTCTTGAACGCACTCTTTATAACACTAGGACTAAAAGTTCACTTGAATTTGATTTTCACTAAATTTTTATCACACATACCACTTATTTTTAGTAGCCTAAGGAAGATTAAACTTCTTGTACTCTGCAACCCACATTTTCAAACGCGTGTGGAGTGTCATGTTATTCAGCTATTGAATTGACAGAAAAGTAATTTAAGTTGGTAATTTATTCCAAAGACACATCACCACAAGTTTCTGTTTAGAAAATACACTGTCAACTGAACTGAAATATTTGTCTGCTCTAGAAAGCGGTAAGTTTAGCAGATTTCAACGAAAGTGGCGGTTATACGAATGACCGTGATTAATGCTCAGCTCTGTCAGGACAGTATGGGACCAGTGTACGAAAGCGTATCAGCCTAAAGCTTGTGTCACCCTCAACTCAGAAAACTCTGGCAGACCGCTTGTCGACTATCCTGACAGAGCTTGATATTGATAACTTTTTTCGGCATCCGCCAGTTTCGTTGGCATCTGCTCTATATTTGTGGGTGGTGTGATGCTTTCGTCTCTTTCTTTTCAGTTTTCAGAGTGTTTAAAAATATCCAGGATTCGGCGATTATTCGACTGACCGCAATGTAACAAACCATTCTGGATCGAAAAGATACAGAAATAACTTTCGGGATAGAACACTCTCCAGAAAATTTCTGACTAGATAGTAAACGTTTTACAAAGTAAACAAATATTTAATTTGATGCAAGATTCTAAATTTAAAATTGCAAATTTAAATTTTCGATTTTTTGTTATTAAAATCCAATTAAAACTTTCCCAACCAATTATTTCTACTGAATAATAATTGTAGGCCTATTATTTAAGAAGAAATCCAGCAATAGGACGGTTTTATATCATAAGTACTTTGACTTCTATTGTATGAAATCATTAACATTGCATATCGTATGAAATGAGAAAATGAGAAGAAAGATAAAATAAATGAGTATGAGATGAGAAATTGTATTTCAATCTCAATTCAAAGTGCATTAGTGACATGATAAAAGTAACCCTGAATTTAAATTCCATAAATAAATATAGTTCTCAAGTACCTAATTGATAAAATTATTCCTAGTTGACTGAATAGATAAATAAACTATCTTAGCTGGTGAATAATCAATCAGTGTGATTTTGTGTGAATGATACACCATCCACCATTTCCTTGCCAGCAGCCATTTTCCAAGGCAAACCTACTATACACTGTCAACCAATAAGAAAAGAGTAGGCGGGGCAAGAAGGCGTGTCTGAGTCAAAAATGAAACATCACCCGACAACTGCTGCCATCTTCTGGTCGAATTTACAAACTTTTTGAACCGATGTCGGCTTCTGACAATTAGAGTGTAGGCGTAGCTTGGAGGCGTGTTCAATGGAAATCGAAGCAAGTCACCAACAGTGACTATAGATAAAAGTCAGCTTGACTTTTAAAGTCACCTACAGTGACTTTTATAGATAAAAGTCACCTTAATGCTACTGCCATCTGCAGGATGAATTGTGAACTATTTGGAATGGTTTTGTCAAATGATCGAGTTGATGAGGGCAGTTGAATGATTGATCTTGAACTTGCTTGTGAAGTACAGTTGACAATTTTTTTCTTAAACTTTCAGTGAAATGGGATTTTTATGATGAATTCGCAATATTCTTCTGTGAAGAATTAATAATATAACATTTCTCATGTGCGATGTGACTTTCGATGTTTGTGATTTTTTTAAATTTTGAAACTACCAACATTATCATTCATACTAATATAATAGACTAAGTTATATGTGGTTTTTTCTACAGGTGGCCATGAACCCGAAGAACACAGTTTTCGACGCCAAGCGTCTGATCGGGCGTAAATTCGACGACCAAAAGATTCAGGACGACATGAAGCACTGGCCGTTCGCCGTCGTCGACCACGGCGGTAAGCCCAAGATCCGCGTCGAGTACAAGGGCGAGCAGAAGACGTTCGCGCCCGAGGAGATCAGCTCAATGGTGCTCACCAAAATGAAGGAGATCTCCGAAACCTACCTCGGCAATAAGGTGAGCCTCATCTATAGTCTGTTCAAGCAAAGAAGGCATTCTGTCATAAGTTAGGAAAACTACTCCAGCTCGGTCAATATTGGTTCAACAATCATACATTTGGTCTCAAATTGTAGATCAAAATGTTTCCTAAAATTTGAAACCAAATTTATAATTTATAAACCAATATTAACCGAGCTGGAGTCATTTTCCCAACGTGCCAGAATGTCTTCTTTGCTGAAACAGACTTCACTAAGACGATCTAAAATAAGAATTGAAATATGTGCTAAATAAATAAATAAATTACTAAAGGAAAATCTTATATATTGTTTAAAAGAGGAATTATTGAATGGATTATAACCAAAAGAATATAGAGGATAACAGTTTTGAGTAACTCTCATCTTTCTCTTTCAATAATAAGTTTACCATCTCTCTTTCTTCCTCTTTCTCTCTCCTTTTTACCTGTCTTGCACTTTTTATATATTTCTTCTTCGATTATATCATTGAATTCCTCTTTTCTTATGTAAGTTCTGAATAGCTTATTGTATTTAATCAAGTAAGTGACTCTCACCTGCGCACAAGATATCCTTCTGAGGTGATTAGTTCTATGTATTTTAGCTGAACACGAAAAAACACTATTATTGTAGATTTAAAATAGACCTACAAAGTTGGTTAGAGCGTTTTCTGACTTAAAATTGAGAAAATGTTTCATCAGTAAACATTGGTCCCAGAATGCTTTGTGAATATGTTAAAACCCATGTTTTTCCCCCTTTTCTATCCCGTTTTTTATGGTTATTTTTTAAGTTTATAGTTTTTTCTTTTAAATCCCCTTTCTTCTTTATAGTTTATTATTTTCCCCAAGCCCGAGCCTGCTCTTCTAGGGAAGTACTTCCTTATGTTTATTTGCATTATTTGTTACCTTATTGATTCATTTTGCTGTTCTATTTCTACATTGTGAATTATTGTAATGCTTTTTCAATGAATAAATAAATAAATAAAATGCCAGGAAACTACTGAAAAAGTATGTGAGTATACTTTGTTCATCAAAAACAAAAGCATACTTGAACAATACACAGATGAGAACAGAGCTCAGCTAAAATACAAATAAATGGTAACCAGTAATGTTTCCATTACTTTAATAATGAATTAATTATTATCAATAACTAAAATAATTAACAAATAACAATTAAGAATTAATAACCATTAATTCAGAAATTGTAAGAAATGAATGGGGTTTTTATACCCAATAAAATTAGATTAGATGTTCACACAGAAATTAATTTGCAGGTGAAAGACGCCGTAATCACAGTTCCGGCCTACTTCAACGACTCTCAGCGTCAGGCGACGAAAGACGCGGGCGCCATCGCGGGTCTCAACGTACTGCGTATCATCAACGAGCCGACGGCGGCCGCACTCGCCTACGGTCTGGACAAGAACCTCAAGGGCGAGAAGAACGTCCTCATTTTTGACCTGGGCGGCGGAACTTTCGACGTCTCCATACTGGCCATTGACGAGGGCTCGCTGTTCCAGGTCAAGAGCACGGCTGGTGATACGCATCTCGGTTAGTTTACGTCCTTAAATACATTACGAATTATATTAATTATCTTTTTAAGCACCCCCACCACAGTAACTGTTGAATTTGTGAATAATGTATTATTCTGTTATTGTGTTTTATTAATTTTTGTATTATATTATTCATTGTGTGTTTAAATTGAATTAAATTGGAAAAAAATGAAATTGAAAAAATCCAGCGTATGGCTTCTAATAGTGGAGAGACCCTCACCCAAGGGTTGTTCCACTTCGCCATAAAACCTCATTTTCCACGAATGGAAAACTATCAGGGTTGTAGTTCTTTTACAACAAAGTTCTTGACTTCATTACAAATATTGGAAATATTTATATAAAAGTCTTTTTTTTTTAATATAATAATATATTTAAAAATAGTTTATTATATGAATAAATATGAAAATTAAACTTTAAACTTAGAGCTATTTAAAATAATTGATTATTAAAATGAAATAAATCATGAATCAAAATTAATTAAACTTTAAAAGTATTATTTTTATACACATAGTTACAAGAAGGGTATTCAATTTATTTCATTTTAACTGTGACTTTATTCTATGAATATGAAATTATATAATTAATTAATAAAAATATTTTAGAATCATATTCTATAGTATGAAATATGATTTTATAAATATACTGTATAATTTTTAAGATGTTTGAATACAACATTACAAGTATCCAAAATTACTCAGTACAATATTATAAAACTCCCCTAAATATAGGCCTGCTATTATATTATTTTAAGTGTTCAATTATTTCTATCCAGTAAATAATTAATCAGTCAACATTTGCAACGTACTGCTGTTTGCAGGAGGCGAAGACTTCGACAACCGCCTAGTGAAGCATTTCGCCGACGAGTTTCAGCGCAAAAACAAGAAAGACCTGACGTCGAATGTGCGCGCGCTGCGCCGACTGCGCACAGCTTGCGAGCGAGCGAAGCGCACTCTATCGTCGAGCACTGAAGCCAGCCTGGAGATAGACGCGCTCCATGATGGCGTCGACTTTTACGCCAAGATAACGCGAGCGCGATTTGAAGAGATGTGCATGGACATGTTCAGGTAGAGATGAGCGATTTTTAAAAATTTGATAGACATTATGGAGATACCAGGATAATTCTATCAGGAGGTACCAGACTAAAGATTGGAGGTATTGAAGAGTTGAAGATATTGAAAATCACTCAAAGAAATTATATTGTTATTACTATTTAGATATTGTTAGACATTACTAGCTTATTCTTATCCTTATTTTGGTTACATGTAGTTTCTAAATTTCAGTTTTATTTTTTAGTTTATTTCTAATTTAGTAATTAAGTTCTCTCTCATTTTTTTCGAAATAAATAAATATTTAGCAAATAAAGTCTACGCTCAGGATTTACCTTGTAGACTTTTCCGTAAACATAGAGGGATCTTTAGTTGTGGGAGCTAGCTTCTTTGGTAACTAGTATTTTTTTTATTCTTGTTGTATCTTATCATATTATGTTTGATGCTATGACTATTTTACCATTGTTTTTATGTTTGGAAAAATAAAATTGAATTGAAAAACATTGCTGTTCCATGGTAAGTTGATACCATCCTGTAATTATCTGAATCAACTGCATCTATATAAGTTTTGTAAGCCGATAAGAACGATATTACAAAATGTCGATATTTGCCAATACGATCGATATTTCAAAATAAATTTATTGATATTGTATTATTTTTGCATCCTTATGTTTAGGTCGACGCTGGCTCCGGTGGAAAGAGCGTTACAGGACGCCAAGCTGGATAAAGGCGCCATACATGATGTGGTGTTGGTCGGCGGATCCACTCGCATACCTAAGATACAGAAAATGTTGCAGGTAATTCAACAAAACACAATTATGTTAAATGAGAAGACGAGATATTGTCAAACCACAGATTTATTGAATTTCGAGAGATGATCAGTTTACCAGAGATTGATAATAATATGTAGCAAATGAAACCGGTATCAATAATTTTGAATATATCTGTGATTTAACAATATCTCCCTTCTTATTTAATATTGATAATCCTACACCATCAATATTATTCAATCAAATCTCTTTATTCAATATGCTATACGTATGCATAAGTACATCAAAATTAAAATTCATACTTAGGGCTACTTCAAATTGATGAATAAAAAAAAATAAAAATCGAGTACCTTTTCAAAAACTTTTAAAATATTATTAAATTACAGACATGCTTCGAGGCATAAGCTCATCTGCTCATTTTCAATGATAGCCTAATTGAGCCTCGAAACATGTCTATTATTTGTTGTTACAATTGCGACTTATATAAAGTATTTTAAGCAAAGGTGATAAGTGGATGATGATGTTTAGGCTACATAGTGAATGAATGATGATGGTTGCTGAATGTTTACATTACAATTTTAACTTTAAAAAACACTTTTCTCTTTACAAAATGCTGAATTTTGATTGAGTTCACTGTTAACAATGAAGATCTGATCAGAAACACTAGATAAAAATGTCTGTGATTTAGTAATATTAATAAAAATTTTAAAAAGGTAGGCAACTTGATTTTTATCTATACATCAAAATGTGCATGAATACGTCAACAAAATAACAGAATATAACATATACATCAACATAAGTCTCGATGGGTTACTATAATATCACCCCCACTTATTATTACTCAACAAACTGAGTTTTCTCAGTTCCCGGAGCTTACCGGGATATACTTTCAATTGGGATCACGCATATTCTTGGTAGGAGGGGGGGGGGGTTACGTATCAAACTGAAGTAGAAAACAAATTGGTTGGAATAATTTATAAAATAGTCTACCTATTCAATATGTTTTATTCCATATATTCATCCGATTTGTCTCTGAAAATGAAATCGACAATATTCAGCTGAATATTATTTTGTATTCATGTACGGTACTGTGTTAAACTTGAATAGGCTATATATATTATTCAACTTCGACCACATCAAATCAGCAATGTTGTACCTAATGTACAAAGAGTAAAAGTGAAGTTATCTATTTTACTATGCATAGTTTATTAGTGACTCTCATCTCATCTCATGTTGCAGGACTTTTTCTGCGGCAAGGCCCTGAACCTCTCGATCAACCCGGACGAGGCGGTGGCGTACGGCGCGGCCGTGCAGGCGGCCATCCTGAGCGGCGATACCAGCTCGGCCATCCAGGACGTGCTGCTAGTGGACGTTGCTCCACTGTCACTGGGAATCGAGACAGCCGGAGGTGTCATGACCAAGCTGGTGGAGCGCAACTCGCGCATACCCTGCAAACAGCAGCAGACCTTCACAACGTATTCCGATAATCAGTCAGCTGTCACCATACAGGTAGAATCAAGAATCAATAAGATAATTTGTCATAAATATATTTACAAAACAATACAAGGACATTGTCAGCAACAAATAAAATCAGCATCAATTTCAATTTTAATGGATAGAATGGAAACCTATTGAACCTTTAAAATTCATTAAATGCTTCTAATCAGCATCAATTTCAAAGAATAAAATTGAAACCTATTGTACTTTTAGAATTCATTACATTCTTCTATATTTGTGCGATGAAATTAATAAATAAATCGTTCTTCTCTCTTGCAGAGCGATACGATTAATTCAAGTTATATTTTTTTATAGATTATTCAATTGTTGCTGAAAATATTTTTCTAATTTGTGTAGTTATTCCATACTTCTATACTTACACGATACAATAAATTAATAATTCGTTCTTTTCTGTTTACTCTTTGTCTAGGGCTACTAACAAAGTATGTTAAAAAATAAAAATTGAAATCACAGACCCTTTTTGATATTTTTTGAACATTTTTGTGGTTTTTGGTACACTTTTGTGCAATATAAAAATAAATGAATCGTTCTTTTCTCCTGTTTAATGATCTTTAAGGACTATACGTTCAATTTAATAAAATATTTCCATAAATGGTTTTAATCCAATCATTTGTAGGGCGACACGAGTAATTCAATTATAATAGTTTCTTATTAAATACCTAGCATAAATTCAATGAATGCTGGAAATATTCTCAATTTGTGTAGGGCGATACGATCAATTTCGATGATGAGATAAAATAGAAATACGTAGATGTATTAGAATAAAGCACATATTTATGTAATATAAAACACATAGATGTTAATGAAAACACATCTATGTGTTTTTATTTCATCATGGATCGTTTCTACAATATCGACCACAACTCAGTTGGATTTCGATAGTATTTTCTATGAATTATTATCAATTCAATTGATGCTGAAAATATTCTCCATTTGTTAAGGTATTCGAAGGCGAGCGTGCCATGACAAAAGACAACAACCTGTTGGGCACGTTCAACCTGACGGGCATCCCTCCGGCGCCGCGCGGTGTGCCCAAAATCGAAGTCACCTTCGACCTGGACGCCAACGGCATTCTCAACGTATCGGCCAAGGACAGCAGTACTGGCAAATCGGAGAAGATCACCATACAGAACGACAAGGGTCGATTGTCCAAGGAGGAAATCGATAGAATGCTCAAGGAAGCCGACAAGTACAGGGCGGAGGATGATAAGGTGAATTTAAATTGTTTTATTGGCGAATAATGAACTCATTTATTCATTCAAATTGAATTTAAAAGGTGATAGAATTAGGTAAATTGCAATTCTTCCTCTTCTCTATCCAACGCATCTATGCCTGCTAAGGAGTTGGGTTTTAAATTGGAGTTCAAATTATTTAAAATTGATTCTTCTCGAGAGTGAGAAATAAGGATGCAAATAATATTAGTTGAAATTGGAGAATTGATTAATAAGATGTGAGCGAAAATTGAATTTGAATGATTTGAATAATTGGATTTTTAAAGAGTGAGAAAGTAGGATGCAAATAATTTATAGTTGAAGATGAAAAATTAATTAATTTGTCAAATTGTTCTATACATAAATTGTTAAATAAATAAATATTGATGTGAGGCTCAATATTTATTTATTTGAATGCTATGAAACTTTAATTATTTATCATTATCCAATTCTATTTATTAAGCAAATAACAATTCATTTATGAGATAGAGAGACAGAACCAAAGTCCAAAACGTCTCTACTCTCCATGAGTTAACTCATGGGAGTCCTTTCATGAATTAATTATACAAATTAAAATTATGTCAGCATTTTGGAAATCAAACTTTGGAATAAATTAGGGATCTAACACAGTTTCAAATAATCTATATTGATATTCATAATAAATTATCGATTTGTTTATCAAATCATTACATTGGAAGCAAAGTTTTGTCCTTTATTGTCAACATTGGTGTATTTCGGGCTTTTATCTAGAGGTAAATTGGTTCTCATGTCATAGTTACTTGCGAAAAGTTACTTACAAGCTACTGAGGAACGTAAATGAGACTGAAACGTGTGTAGAATCCACGATTTATGTAAGTAACTCAATTATTGTAGATTCGCAAATGTCAAAACTCTCAATTATTAATGAAACTAATCAAAGTACCCTTTTAAACTACAATTTTTATTTTGCATAACATGTTTCGGCGATTTAGTCATTTGCAAAATACAAAATGATCTTTATTAATTGAAAGTTTTGATAAATATATACAGTAGCCCTAAGAATAAATAAGTATTTGTAAATGTTAATGAGACACGGCCCAGGTGGTAATATATTGAAAAGACCACCCTCAGAAAAAGCATGTAAGGAGGCCAATCTAGTACTAGTTATATAGTTCTTATGATAATCACGCTTTTTTCTCACGATTACTCCACAGTTGAGGGAGCGCGTGGCAGCTCGCAACCAGCTGGAAAGCTACGCGTTCAGCGTGAAACAGGCGGCGGAAGACGCCGGCACCAAGCTGAGCGACGCCGAAAAGAAGCAGGTTCAAGATAAGTGCGCCGCGGCGCTCGCCTGGCTGGAGGGCAACACACAGGCTGAAAAGGACGAGTTCGAGGACAAGCTGAAGGAGCTGCAGAAGGAGTGCTCGCCCATTATGACCAAGATGCACCAGGGAGCTCAGGGTGGTGCTAAGGGGCCTACCGTCGAAGAAGTCGATTAGTCGACGATCAATCGATTAATTTGCACACGGTTCGATTTATGGAGTTCGATATATATTTCAAGATAAAGCACAAAAAACAATACGGTACTACAAGTATCAAAAGTATGACCATCAATGATAACATTGTTTTTGTTGGGTAGTAGCACAAACTATGAAAATGAAAAACACAAACTAAGATTTTCATAGTTTATGAAGACCATATTGTGGGTATAGTAAAGTTATCTAAGTTATGTCAAATGAATTTGAAGCAGAGTAACTTATATTATGTATTAATTCAAACAAGTAAATATGTATTAAATGAATTCAAACCAGAATTTCTATGTATTGTCAAACCAGAGATTTATTCAAAATCGAGATGCCGGTTTTTCGGTTGATTATCATTACTATTGTAAGAGTTCACAAGAGATTGTTCGTTTATTTGTTTGTTTTCAATGGTGTAGAAACCGAAACCGGTATCTCGTTTTTTGATGAATCTGTGGTTTGAAAAATCCTGTCTTTCCATTTATGATTTATATTATTTTGTATAACTTTGGAGTGATTTATTGAGCCGTGTGTCCGTGTACATAACGCTTCCTTGAATTTGATTACTCCAATTAGTGCTGCCTGTTCAATTTAACGTTATAGTAAGATTACATTGTTGCTTTTGATAAAATTGTATACAGTTTTGAATATTTTAGTAGCCTATTGAACGTTATTTCAATAATGTATCTTTGGTAAAGATTTCATTGTAATATTTGTAAAAATTAAATGAATTCAAATCAAATCATATTTCATTGTGGTACTTATAGAGAAAAACATTGTTCAGCTTGAGTAAAAGAGAGTTCAGTTTGAGTAACTTACAGAAAAAATATATATAAGAGAGGTAAATCAATAAAACAAGTCTGATCAACTATCAGAGAATTTAGCTAAGAAATTAAATACAATATTCAGAAGAATGAAAGATGAAATTGGATTGAAAAAAATTGCAGGCCTACATGGTTGTATCAAATTTAATTCACAGTATAAATTCATTTTTGTTTGTGTACGGTGCCGCATCTTAAGTCTTCTTAATTCAAGTATTCAATGCTTGACCTGCTAAGAATAATACAGAATTCAATATCTAGGTATCAGGTATCTTTCGCATTAGTTAAATTCAATTTATTTTGGTAAAATTGGGTCACTTGCAATGAACAAGACGTGAGAGCTGTTGAAATTCTGTAGAACAGATTACAAACATTTCCATGAAACAAATTCCTTCTATAGGAATGATAGCCAATATATCCAATAATTGTAGTAGCATCTAAATAACTGCATTTTTAGCCTACATTTGATCGCATATACAATGTATACTGTTAAGTACGGTATTATGTATTGGTATCACATATTTTATTCTATTGTAATATTATTTTCACTCACACACAAATTGTAACATCAGCCTAAACTTTTCATTTTCAATGAAGACTAAATATGTTTCCAGGAAAAACTTTTTATACGGAAATACATGATAATATTCAATTCAAGAAATGGGCTACCTTATCATATAATTATTTATTATCAAGAGCTGTGAAAAAAGATAAATAATACCTTGTAAGGTTGAGAATATAATAAAACTGTTATTCTTGAAACCAAGTAATATATTGTTTTTTACTGCGAATTACACATCCCATATCCGAATTTCATGAATAAAATTGGAAGCTATAAAAGAAAAGACTGAAAATGTGTAGCCTAAAAAAGTTAAAAAAATTTCTGCGATTTTTCTCGAATTTATTATGCACGTGAAATGGAGATTCACCTGTTGCATGAATCGACAAATAGTTTGTATAAAATAGTTCATATTGATTTTATTTATTTTATTTATTTATTTATTTATTTATTACAAACATTTATTTATTATTTATACAACAATGAGAGTTTTACAGCTCTAAGCCAAAACAAACCTCATTAAGAACAAATTAATTACACAAAATTAGATATTAATAAACAATATGATGAAAGCATATGAAGTATAAAAAACAAGAAAACAGCAATTGAAAAATGTCTTAGATAAAACTAAACATACAATATGAGGAAAGATAATATTAATTTATAATAGGTAAAGTGAAATAACTATCATATGAAGTAGAGAATAGGTACATTATAGATAGAAATACATTTATATAGATATTTTACAAAGAAAAGTCAAGATAAGTTGAACCAAAAATTGAAATTATGGTCCACAAACAGTTTGAACATCTATAAATTGAAGCTTCATAACATTTTTTACTAATTTTGCGCAAATTATCTGAGAATGGATCCAGGATCGGATTGAATTTATTATAAAGTCTAATTGTTCTCTGAATGAAAAAATGTTCATGATGCACCGTGTTTATTCTATTTAGAGCAAAGAGCATAAGTAATCTAGGCCTGTTTAACGGAACAAAGAAATTTAGAAATTGTATTACTGAATTGATTTTCCCAACTTTGAATAATTTCTTTCTTCATTCTAAGAATTATAGCTTCCTTGGAATAGAAAATTCAGTCAAAAAATGAAACTTTTCCATTATTTGTTTGTTCTAATTAGTTTTGTAGGGTAATACACAATAAATCAACTCAATATTGAACACGTGAAAACGATATTATTTCGCCCAAAATTGTTTAAACAGTAATTGTTCACGTAAATTGTTTGAATTTAGTAATTTAAACAATAGGCAGGAAAAAAAATTAAGATTTTCTTATTATTATTAATCAGTGGTTTGACAACATCTTGTCTTGTCATTTATTAGGAAAAAAATTGATAAATGATACAGATATTTTTTATATATCAAATAATTAAGGAAAGTTTTATTGTTGTTGTCATAATGCTTATTTGACAGGTGGAAATACCCGACTACTCGAACATACTAGGCTATAAACCTTAATAAATCACTTCTACTATTAGAGCTTTCGCAAGCAGAAAAGAGGAATGACATTCACACATCACGATACAGTTGTTATTACAATTTATAAACAGTTAATTGAATTCAGGAAGGGTGCAAAGGCTAATGATATTCTGGGACCATTCACGCGCGTCAAGAATCTCCGTAACTTTGAAATGTTTCAATGCCAGTGAATATTTTGTTCAACTGGATACAGTATGGCATCAGTGAGTAAGCCGCTTTTTGGCAAAATTTCTCATGTGGATTGCTCCAGCATAGCGCATCCGTGGAGCGCCACTTGTGGAAATGGATTTATCTATATGTGGTGGTCGTCTTTCATTGGATCCGCCAAATTTCTTGTTCTCATCTATGTGGTGAGTTGGATAAAAATAATTTATTCTAAGTGATTCACTGTTCACTTTGGGCTGATGTAGGCCTATGATAATTATAATCTATGATGAATAATCACTTAAATAAATCTCGCAAAACGTGAAAACTGCAATCATAAGATAGTAGAAACTAAGAAATTAAATAATAATTATTGATTTATTATTCCACACAGATATATGCTTTAAAATCAAATGTATTCTCAACTTTTTTAAGAATATCTTCATATGTGCGAATATATGTGACAACTTAGTCAGTACCTAATTAATAAAAAAGTGATTGAGTAGGTTTATAATAAAATATGTATTTGAAAGGTAGTTGTTGCTGATATGATAGGTAAAGATAGGTAAAGAAAAGGTAAAGATAGGTAGTTGTTGATATGAAATTAATGACTGCAGAAAAATAAAAGAAGCATTCCAAGGCCTAGCCTGGCAGTTGAGGATGTAGTATAATAGCAATTACATTTCTATGTTTTTACAAATTTAAATATTATATTTAACCACTTATTTTTATTCTGATAGAATGAGTTTTATGAAACTTATTCTGTATTCTAAAACGTCTACAGAACATTCTTATTTTTTCCAATGTTACATCCTCAGGTAGCTCACCTCTTCTTCACACAATTTACCTTATTCACATTCGGTACCTATATTCGAATTTGGTTGATATAATATTATAAACCATGCTCAGATTTTGGTTCTTATCACTCCAAACACTCAGTAAGCAGCAGTAGAATAAAATTATGTATAGGCAGTATAGACACCTTTATTAGATTTCACCCTTATAAAAATTATAATAATATACTTAACTATTGGAAGTTCAATAAACTGAACTAGACTTGAACGCATGAAAATAGTCCAGTGATACTTGATGCAACAAGCAACGTTGCCAATTTATATGGTTATTAACAAAATTAATATACTATTTCATAATATAGCTAAAGAAACGGCAACATTCATGGGTGCGTGGGATAAGGGACTCTGCTGTTCCAGTTTACATTGGATTATTTTCATGCGTTCTGATCCATGGTACCCTTAATATTTTTAATGTACCATATTTTTTATGTCTATATTACATCCATTTGTATTATTCGTGTTATAATTCAATTACATATATAACTTAGAGGTGATTATGAACATTACATATGGAATTCCAGGCTCAATACTTGATGAAGAGGAAAAAGTTCACAAAGGAACACATCAAGGAAACACTGTTGCATTATTTTCGTGAATCACTATTTGGAGCATGTATGGGATCCACCTTTGTAACCTCCATGTGCTTCTTCAGGTGAATGTGAAATCAATAAATTTACTTATTTTTTCAGTAGTTGTGAAGGTGATATTGTGGTAGTTATCCATATTAAATTAAAAGACTAGATGTTGTCAAACCACTGATTAATTGAAGAATTCGAATTTTCAAATAAATCAGTATGGTTTGACAACATCCTTTCTTTTCATTTAAAATTTACTTATTTATTATCAATAACATATTCAAAATCACTCAATTAGATAGCCTACATTGAAAATAGTAAATTCGGCAACTCATTTTCGATTTCAATAAAATTCGAAAATAATGAAATGTTTGATACCGTACGACTGAACGATATTGATGTTTTTTTTTAATTAATTAATTATACTATCAGCAGTGTTATGATATTATGTTCCAGTATACTCGTATTTTACTATATAAATCTCGAGAAAAGTTGAAAAATACCTTATTTGGAAAAAATTAATGTAACAGCATGCGCTCTAATTTAGGGTATTTTTCTTGAGGAAACTTGATCCACGCAGTAGATTTAACTGAGATTAAGTATAGATGGTCTTTGGTTTTGCTGAGTCACCTTATGATATGGAAGTAAATATTGATTATTGCTCAATTACATAAAAAAATAAATTATATTCATTAATTATTATTATTATTCATTAATATGCCCCAGCATGTTTCAACTATTAGCCTATCACATAGTTTCAACAAAATTCAAACTTGAATGCAAACAATATTTTATACATTACTTCTATATATTTTAATGAAGAAAATATTTAATAAAATGCTCAGACTAATATACTTATACCAAATATACTTAGATATTTCAATTATTGAAATTTTACAATCGAAACATGCTAGCTCTTCTTATAA
This sequence comes from Sogatella furcifera, assembly GCA_017141385.1. Lineage (NCBI taxonomy): Eukaryota > Metazoa > Arthropoda > Insecta > Hemiptera > Delphacidae > Sogatella > Sogatella furcifera. The sequence goes on along the minus strand of CM029548.1, from coordinate 7,399,361 downwards.
TAATTTTTCATGTATTATTTTTGAGGTCAGAAATAGTCTCCAAAGATTCAGCTACTACACATTGGCTCTTCTCCCAGCTTTTTTGGGAGGAATAGCAATTTTCCTTGTGGACTCATCTAGAAGAGGATTTTCAACAACAACATTCCAGTACTTGGTAATCTACCGTATTTACTGACTATAGATTGTCTGACTATAAAACTTGAACCATTGTCGCACATATGGTTGATAATGTTTGCACTACTATAAAATTATCAAATTACATATAAACTTATTACCGTAATTATATCAGATCACTACTCAAGTAAGTTACATATATTACCACTACATAATTACCTAATTATGAATTCTTATAGTAAATCATTATTCCAACTCAACTATTATGCGAAATTAGCAATTTTGTCATACATGGAGACACTTTTTCAAAACTTGATCTAGTAATGAGTTTTACTTGTTCTTATTTCCAAAATTGATATAATTGTACTCTATGAATATCATCGTTTTAGGTTCCGGCACCTGTGAATTGCAAATGAATGAAGTTAAAAAGTAGGCAAAACCACGCAAATATAGGCTATTTACAAACTCTTAAAGTTTTATTTATTTATATTGTTACAATTGCGACTTGATAAGTATTTTACGCAATGAGTGATGAGTGAGTGAATGATGATGTTTATATACGGTTAATGAAAGATGATGAAATTTTACTTCAGTATGGTACAATTTCAACTTTGAAAAACACTTTTCAATTATAGATAGGCCTACTATATTTACCTATTCACCTAGTTTGTGACTAAACTAACGCCATTTTTGCAGGCGTTAGAAGCAATGTACAAATACTTGCAAAAGATTGGAATTGTAACCAATTCTTCACTGACGGAAACCTTGGGATTCATGGCTTGCAGTTCATGTCTTCTGTTTATGCTGAGGGCTGGTCATCATCTCAACCTTCGTACATTGATGTGGTCAGAATTTATCAATTTTTTTCTTTACCTAATCATACCCAAAGCTGGAACAGGAGGAATATAGCTTAGTTTGATTATTTTACTTTTGAATTTGACTTTTTAATATTGACTGTAATGTCGTGATCGCGATGACTGCAATTATTTCAAGTGAAATATTTATTGACATATTAAACATTCACAATGTAGGTATGTTTAACGTCCAGACAACATATATCAATTAAGTCAGAAAATTCAAAATCGTAATTACAAAAACAATACAATTTGCTCATCACACAAACAGGTGCCATATATAGTTATGTGATTGATTTTCAACTCTTTATATACTTTTGGAAGTTGATTTCATAAAAATCGGTAACTCTGTATATATTATACATTCATCGATTAAGCTTTATAACATATATTTTCAGTGTTTTGACATTCAATTTAATTAAGTTTTTTAAAAGCTGCCGGCAGACAATTATACAATTTTGTACCAGTGTAAAGCCAACTTTTTCAGATCTGGCAAAATTAAACTACTTCAGTTCTGTTCTAATAATGTCATTCCTGTGCCTATATATGAGTGTGAGTACAACAGAGGAACTAAATAAAGGGATATTTATGTATCATGAGTCTCTATCGAATTCATTCATTTGTTGTAACAGGTTCTTCACACCTCCAGAAGTCAAATTACAGACCTCAAAAAATTCAAATCCTTGTCCCCATGAAGGGGAATGTAGGAGCTACATCATGTTGGTAAATATTCATATTCATTTCCCTCTTTTTATTATCTACCAGCTTTTACTATAGTAGTGAATTGATTTGAGAAATTATTCCACTAAGGTACCGTACATAAAATGCTTCCCTACTCATATATAAACATGTATTCCGTTTAATTCATTAAAATGTATGAATAGTTTATAAGAATAATATAAAAGCGAATAGCTTATAAGAATTAGTTAAATATAGATTCCATAATGCTATTGAATTGAATAAAGTCAAATTCTGAAAGCCTTCAAGTAAGTTATACTATTCAACTTATGGGTAACTAACTCATCCTCAAAAAATCATATTACTATTGTTATTATTATTTCTCTATCTGTATTATTGAATTCATATGATCATTACTCTTCTATAATTGATATAATACTTACTAGAGTCAGACTGCATATTAGTATTCCATCGTTTAGGCTGTTAATGTCATCATTACTTTGTCAGTTATGAAACATTAAAATTCGCTCCGGCAGCTGGCGGTCGGAAAGAGTGCATTTCAAATGCAATTCTATGATGGCTCAAATCATATGACTTATAATGAGCTATTCAGGGTATGAATTCAAAGGCGCCGTTTTCGAAAAACACAATTTTTGGCATTGTGTTATTCGCCATTTTCTCTGCCATTTTTTATTGGATTTTTTTCGTTGATGGCTCACATTGTAGGGAATAATAAGGGTATTATACCCACCAATTTTCAAAACGATCACGTTATTGATCGATTTGTAGTGATTTTTCAAAATTTTCATCCCCCAATTTCACCCCCTACCCTTGGACCAATTTGGCTGGTTAACGAACTTGACCGAGATATTAACACTAATGATTTTTGTGCAAAATTTGGTCGCTCTCCGACAAGCCCTTCGGGAGTTATCGTGTTAACAAGAAACTGTACATATATAAATATATATATATATATATAGAGATATTAGATTAGATATAGATTACTTTATTCAATTAGATAACAAAATTCGGCTTAGATTATACATTGTAATATAAATGAGTAAAACAAATTATCCTATAAATTTCACACAATAGAGACTTCTAGTAAAAATACGAAAAACGGTGATGTAATGAATGCAAAATTTATACAGATTTTAAATTGGAGGCTCTGCAAAATGAATAAGGAGTGTAAGTTATCTAAGTGAAAGGCGAAGTTTAGACATATATATGTCCATTCTTGGGAAAGGATAATAAGGTTATCCTTTCCATTAACACTTGGCCTTAAGTTGAGAATTCATAACAAGCTATTAGAATTACTAAAGATAGTAAGAAAGATTATTATAGCATTTAAAAACTAGATTTAAATGAATTAATACGATATTAATCAATAATTGAATTATATTATAAGATAAGTAACAATAAAAATGATAATGGTAATGGTAATGGAAATGGGTAATGATATTATGAATTAAGATAACTCAAAGTGAAATTATTTACAAGTATATGGCAGTGAATGAAAAAATGTGCGATGAATGAAAAGAGTTGGGTTAATATTATAATAAAGGTTTGGATGGTGAATATGTGATGGTGGTGTACCTTAAATGGAAGTTGAATTTATTATTAAAAGTATGAGGAGAAAGTGAATATGGTGTGTGATGAGAGTCGGATTTATTCAAGTATGTAATGGGTAATAATAAGGTGAATTATAAAGAGAGAGAGAGAGAGAGAGAGAGAGATATGAATTTGAACGGACATCAGATTCGTGTTCTAGGGGCTCGGAAACGTGTAAAAAATATATCACATCATAAATTTTCGATTGTCAGGGCAAGACCAATAGTGCATTTTTTCAAATGAAATGCACTAAAACGATTCACTTTATCAACTAGCCGGCGCCGGCTCTTACATTGCATAATATTAATACAGATGTAAACGCGGTGCATGTATAATTTTAACTGTTCAAGTGAAGAGGATATTTTTCTGACAAGATGGGTAATTGACTTCAGCTTGGTCAATATTGATCCAAAAATTATAAATTTCATCTTAAATCATAGGAAACATTTTGCTCTACAATTTAAGATTAAATTTTTTATTTTTCAACCAATATTGACCGAGCTGAAGTCTTTTCCCATCTTGCCAGAGTGTCTTTTTTGCTTGTACAGTTTATAATACCGTATAGCTCTCTCCTCATTATTTCTAAAAACTACCTTTTTATTTTTCAGAGTAGTCTCAAATATTTTGGTCTAGGATTGACCCTGCAGATGGTTCGAAATATTGTTAAAGATCCAAGAAGTCTTATCTTCCACCCGACAAATTTGTTCAGTTGTTTGCTCTCCTTGGACACATATCTTTTGGGAATATTCACCGGAGGATATGCTCTGTCTTATAAGGTAGATATTTTTCAACTTTAAGTTTATGAATGTTTTTGTTTCTTAATAGAGAAAAGGAAATTTATTACATAATAATAATCTTCTTTATCAGTACTTACTGTAATATAAGTGTTTTTGCGATTATCGATTCTTCTAATTTCTTACTTTTAATAGACATGGAAAAATCTGTTTTAAATAATTATGGCATTTCATCCTAAATATAAGTCGGAATGAGTTTACTTGAATAGAAATAGAGTAAATAGAATGTAAGCTAAGTATTATTTATATAGAAGTTATTATTGTAAATAATTGAATTCAGACATGTTTATTCAATAAGTAATTTATAATTCGATATCAAAATACACTATTTATTTCATCATTTTGAAAACTCACAAATTTAATATTATCTTCATATGTTCTGAATCAGTGGATTCAAAATTGGCATATTTTGGGAGTTTCTGCTTTTTCAATGATTTATTCCTGAATGCTGTAAATTGGTGTTTCTGTTTATTGGGAAAATTCTTCTGTAATTTATTTGGAATCGAGTTGGTAATATTATAATCACTCTGAACTATTTTACACGTACTCTGCAGTCAAACAGACTGACTGCAGAGTCGTGTAAAATAGTTCAATATTTACTAGCAGTTCGTGATGGAAAACAAAATAGATGAGTATATAATTTGATTGGAGTCTATCATTTATCAATTTTATTACCTGAATTCTCAATTTTTGGAATGAGCATTTCATTTCTTTGTATCTAATAAAGTGTAGCAAAATTTATAAAAAAATTCAAAGTTATCTTTGTCTCTTCTCGATGTTTTAGTCTATTTTGAAAATGTTCTTGATCTTTCAGCTTATCAGCTGCATTCTGTGTCAATGGCGTGGCAAGGACTCCCCACTCTATGCGATTCCTTCCGGATTCATAGCTGGGAGTTTTTATGCGGTTCAACCAAATCTTCCAATCGTTCTTATTGCCCTAGCTAATCTTCTGAAGGTAAAACTGAAGTCTGTCCAAGCAAAGAAGACATTCTGGCAAGATGGGAAAATGACTCCAGTTACGTAAATATTGGTTCAAAAATGATCAGTTTGGTCTCAAATTGTATATCAGAATTTTTCCTACAATTTGAGATCAAATTTATAATTTTTCAATCAATATTGACTGAGCTGGAGACATTTTCCCATATTGCCAGAATGTATCCTTTGCTTGGCCAGACTATACTGAAACCACAATTTGTAACCAAATTGATAAATTTTGAACCAATATTGACCGGGCTGGATGACCATGCAGGATAAGTATTTTTTCGGCTCTTGAATATATCTCTCTCTCTCTCTCTCATCACGTTTCACTGCAGCAGTATGTTTCAGAAGTGATTTTACACTAAAATTCTCATATTTGCGCATATTGGTTTATTATAGTTCTAAATAATTGCGGTAGTAAATTATTGTCTTCTTCTACTTTTTATCCATGTTTTTCTATTGCTTTTATTGTTCAGCAATGATTTTTGCAATTTTTACAAATTTTGATTATTCACCAGTTTGTATTTTCTTGATTGATATTGTATTGATTGGATTCAATTCTATTATTATTCATAATCAACTTATTTAAAATATTCTATTCTCATTTGCAATCATCATTATAAATTCATAATTATGTAGCCTATAATTCTTGCTTGTATATACTATATAGCCTTGTATAACACTTTATTGAACAATTTTTTCATTTCATCTTTATTTATAATTTTTATGATATTTGAATGCTATTGTAGCCTACTGTGTGAAGGGGCAAAATAGAATCATACCTGTTGCTTCCATTCAAAAATTATTCATTTACAATTAGATAGAAATTCATTGTCAAGCTATGTTTTTCTTAGGTGACATCGCAATACCTGACATGCATAGGCGTTATACCAAACTACCCTTGGGAAGAGTTGTCATTCATGGTATGCAGTGGCCTTTTATTCCATCTAAGAACTATGCATCCTCAAATTTGTCCAAAACAGGCAATCCGACTCATGAGCACTATGACTGGAACAAGGTGAGCGATTATTTAATTTTTCAGAAAATAAAATTTAAGTATATTGGCTTTCTTTCAAAAATCTATGGAAAAAATATCATAAAATATGGTAATTATTATTTTTTATCATAATTTCAATAGAATATAATAAATATGCCAAACAGACTATGTACAGTCAGATATGAGGAATATAATAGTCTATGATATTATTTCATTATTAGCCCCTCTATACTTTTGAGCTTGAGTTGACTTCAGAGAGTGCTTCGAGCAGGCCCATATCAACAGAAGTAGTTCAACTACAATTCTAACTTTAACCACTCATATCATATGACTCATATGAAGCACATTATAAATGAGATCACAGCTTGATTCAACCCTAAAAAACTATGAAATAAAAAGATAAATATTGATTAATATCATAAATGATTTAATTATTTTCAGTTTAAACTGCAATAATTGATAATACTGAACAGGCATTTGGTCTTATTAACTCCCTCTAATGGTTCAACTCTATTCGAGTCAGTTTTCAATTATTTTCTACGTGTAGAAGACTCAAGGAATTGAATGATGTGTTGCCCAACACAATCTTCAATCAATTCTATAACTACTATACCTGCATCTACTATTTTTTTATTCTATGTGCAGCTACTAATGATTTTTTCTTACATTTCTGAAAATGGTATAAAATTGATGGTAAATCTACTACCTACCGGTAAGTTACTGGTAAATAAAAAAGACGAGAAAAATAAACCCAATTCATGGTTTATTGGACCTATAACTTACTTGCTGGTGAAATATTGAACAGCTCTCTTTTGCTGATGAATGCTTATATGTTCTCACCAGCTTGAATTATTAACTTTCCTTATCAAACTCAAAAAAATCAATTGAAATAATTCGAAGTAGGATTTCAAATAAATTTTAATTAAACTTAACTTAAATTAAATGTATATGTTTGTTTCAGAGCCGACGACATCTACACTGCTTTTAAGAAAAATTTAGACATTGTAAGATTTTTATCACCGTAATCAGCAGAAATGCTATTGTTCGGTGAAAAATACGCAACTCATAGTCAAGTAGGTCAATATACGCATTCATTCATAGTCAAGTAGGTCAATATACGTATTCATCCATAGTCATGTAGGGTAGTGATAGTGATTGTCACTCACTAGCATAATAACTCTTTCTGAAACTTTTAGACCATAGGATATATTATGGTAGTGGAAAAGTACATTATAAGTCATGACCAGCTCTATGCCTCCGTCAGCACGTGATGTCCACTTAGCTCCAGCAACAGGAAGAAAATTCGCGACAGCCTCCTGGTCACTTTGTATCACTTGTTGAATGTGACTAGTCGACTTCAGTTCCAAGTCCAAGGATGTGCACTGAAGAAACATTTTCTTTGTATCGTTTATGATTATGAATAATAAGTTAAGTATAAATCAACAAACACTTTTCTTCCATTACTCTCAGCCATAGACCATCTCATTGTAAACTATTTTCATCAAAATTTTATGAATAACAATCTTTCCTTTTTAAATATTGTGTTATTACGTTTTAACTTTTCTCTGACTTTGCTTTTAAATACAACTGTACATCTATTGTACATCTATAGGCTACTTATTGATTCAGTTCCCAGATTGTATAACATTTTATTATATCTATACTTATATCTTACTATATTCATTTTGGCTAGCGCATAAGTTTTTACTTACGGTAGCCTACCGTATGCTATATAGTCGAGCCAAAAATCAATAACAATCAGAACTAATGTTTTCTATTGCATCTCATTTACTAACTTATTTCATTCACGCACTATGTAAAAATACTATACGTACGGTATCCACTATTGATTTTATTCAATTTTGTTATCAGAATGCAAATCATGTAACTTATAGGTACCTATCTATGTTATTTAATAACGGTGATCATGTTATTTATGATAAATAAAATAATATTAATTGATTGTACTCAAGATCTATTATTAACTTATAAAGTTGGTGGGTATTGGGTATTATATTAAGTTACTTTGTAAACATTCATCCATAAAAAATACAAAAAAAACCTATAACAGCTTTACAGGACAGGGTCCTGGTCACCTGGCTGGCTGCGAGACAGCCTGTACAATAATAATATTAATACTACAAACTACAATTATGCTGCTTATTATCTCGAGTTGAGCTGTTGTGTCCAGGTCATTCATTATGATGATTTATCATTCATACTGACTCTGTAGTTGTAGCACTCAAAAATTCTAAAGAATTTTCATGGAATATTCATAGGAAAATTCATAAAAGAAGCTCCTCCAATATATTTATAATAATTATTTTTGTGTATCGTTTCTTTCGTTGCTTGGGTGTAATGTAAAAAATTATACTTGTTCAACATTTTCTTTTCATAAGATTTTATCTACTATTCTGGTATTATATTCTTGTTAGCCAATTGATTTATTCAATAGAAAAACATTGGATTTCTATATAACTATCACAATTTTTGGCACTTCTGTCAAGTAAACATGGAATGAAGGTCTCCACACGATTAATTCATGAAACTCACAATTGAGTGCAACTTTTCAAATAGTGCGCGTCGTCTGGACGAAGGGGTTGTATGAGTTTGCAAATATGACGCTAGATAGAGCGCAATGTACAGTTTTCAAATGAAACAGAGAGAAGGAGCTGCTTTAACTAATAATAATAAGCTATAAAAATACTAGTGTTACTAGAGCTCAACACTGAGCTTAAAGAATAACTGGATAAAACAGTAGATTGAATAGCAGTATGAGACCAGGTTACGGCCTTTTTTTTCGATAGGTTGGTACTCCGTCTGTCTATTTCCGCCATTACAGGAAGCCCGCAAGCCCGCTTCACAGCTGAAAACTGAACTTGTTCCTTCCTAAGTGACACTATAGTGATGATATTTTGAAATTAAAATTTATTTTCAAAAGTATACGATCGTTATGATACAGTCATGGTTCGATATTGTGTAGCTTTTGGTTGTAGCGAAAAATATGTGAAAGGAAGTGGAATCCAATTTCATAGGTAAGTTGAATTTATTTTATATACAAATTCAACATGATTGCATGCTTTTAAAGGTTATATTAGTTATTTGGTTAAAGCTATAAAGTCAAAGATAGCCTATTTGTGGTTTATGTTCTTGAATTGTTCCAAATATTTCAAAAAGCTTTTGTAAATTTATCTAAGTTATCTAAATTATTTTCTGCCTTAATTAACTTTGATAAATGCTAGAATCCTATTTCTTACCTACAAGCATAAGTTCAGAACTGAAACTGGAATGAACTGATTCTCTTCTCTTATACTTATTGATTAGAACATGAGAATATTGAAGAATTGATGCTTATTGAACATGCGTGATCATGTTTAATTTCTAGTTAACGGAAACTTCTAATGAATACACATTTCATTATTATTAATGTTGAACAATAGGCAAAGCGTAAAAATCAAGGCACATATTTAGATCATGAATAGGCTATCATTATTCATGATTTAGAATAAAACGTTTTCCAAGGGTTGAAATTGAATAATTGACATGCTTATTTGACGTAATTAGGTACCTCATTAGCCTTTAATAAATTTTGCTATATTGCAATAATATTGTACTTGCGTGGGTGGGTATTTTGAATTGCTAGACTGTGTTCTAATATGATTCAATATGCTAATGTACTTTCTCTTGAATATCTACTGTTGAAAATTCTTTTCTAATTGACTTAAAGCAAAATTTAATTAATTCTGAGAACCATGAACGGAGTTTCCAGGCCTGGCTCCCTAAACCCTCCATCGGGCGCAGTCGGCTTCAGAGGCCAAGCAATGATATAGTTTCCCTCTCCACTCCCTTCGGTCGGCCTATCGCCCCAATATTCAAATTTTTCACCCAAATATATGAACTGCACAAGGAGCCTGCCTCAGTCAGTTAGCAACAGTCTCATAGTTTGTGTATTTCTTTCCTGGCTTCACAGGTCATGTGCGCTTGATTACGTAAAGCCTCAAAATTGCAAAATGACTAGGTTTGTGGACCGTGAAGAACAAAATGATCAAGCACAGTTTCAAGAAAAATTCAGTTTTATCATTTTTTTAGTAAGCCTAATTATTCTTATAGTGTTCAATGGACAGTGAACAGTGAAGTACCATCATGCAATGATCAAGCACAGTTTCAACAAATTCAGTTTATCATTTTTTCAAATTTCAATTTGTTCCAAATACTTACAACAGATCCTACCATCTATTCCCCAACTAGAATTTAGTTTTATAATTTATATAGAGTGAAGTGGTGATTGGAATATGTAGGTTGCCTCCCAGGCCGGGTGCGCCCGATTTTGGTTCAACCGTAGACTGTGCGCCCGACGGAGGGTAAAAATAATAACTAGACATCATTATTTTACACTTTCAGTCCTTAAGTGAAGGTTATTTTGAATACCCAAAGACTTGCCGACTAATGAGCGGAAAACTTCGGCCATGCTGAGAACGGTAGGCCTAGCAATGAGTTAACTTGAGTAAAAAGCAATAGCAATAAGTTAACTAATATAAATTAACTACAGGTCTCATACACTAGACTGTCAAAGGCTCAGATTGAGTATAAAATGTTTAATAAGTTACCTCTATGTGACGGACATGTTTCCATAAGAAATCTTAAATGTAAAATGCAGGATTGGTTGAAATCTAAGCCTCTTTATTTAATTCAGGAGTGGCATGATATGAACCTTAAATCAAAATTTAGGATTTTTTAAAGTTAAAATTGTAATGTTAACATTCATCATGCATTATTATTCATTCACTATGTAGCCTAAGTCGCAATTGTAACAATAAATAAATAGCCTAAACCTTGGCGGTCTCAATTTTGTTTGAATTGTATGATGAAATCTCTGTACCTGATCTGATAATTTGTTGTCTTGTTTGATTGAATGTAGGTTCAGATTCAGATTGATGAAATCTCTGTACCTGATCTGATAATTTGTTGTCTTGTTTGATTGAATGTAGGTTCAGATTCAGATTGAGATTTAATTATAAAATTAAATTCTAGTTGGGGAATAGATGGTAGGATCTGTTTCAAATATTTGGAACAAATTGAATATAAAAAACTAGTTTATTGAACACTAATCTGACAATGTCAATGTATTTTTAACTAGATACCAATACAAATAAATTTTTCTATTCTTTCATTTTCCAGATTTCCATTATCTCGTCCAAACATTTTTATAGCTTGGGAAAAAGCAGTAAGAAGGCAAGATTGGAAACCAACAATTAACAGCCATCTATGCAGCAAGCATTTTACAGAAGATTCGTTTGTTAATGGACCTGGTCTGATTTGCAATCGTTTAAAAGAAGATGCTATACCAACCATATTCTCATACAAAAGTGAAAACCCAACTAGGACTCGGAAACGGCTTTTCTCTCAAACTCCAATTACTATCGAGGTGAGTGCAACTGATAGAATACCAGTAAATCGCAGGCCACACCAAGCTCGCTCCCGCGGCGGTAGCGAAGATAAAGATCTTGCTTTCCATGTTATTAAATTGCACAGGCCACGCCGAGCTCGCTTCCGCGGAGGGAGTTACCACGGCGGTAGTTTCACTTCGCTTGCCAGGCGAAGTTTTAAAACGTCTGCTAGCGGTACTACCGCTTCGGTAGCGAGCTCGGTGTGGCTGCCCAATTTAATAACATGGAAAGCGAGTTTTTTATCTTTGTCATCGGTAGCGCATGCGCGTACGCATTCCCTCACTATTAGAAGACTACCGCTATCGGACGTTTTTTGGTGTGGCCTGAACTACCACCGCGGTAGCGAGCTCGCTACCTCTAGTAGACGTTGGTGTGGCCACTGCTTAATACAGTTATATATCTCTCATAATGATGATATTCAGTACATTATTCTATTGAATGAATATTCAAAATCAAGGTTAAGTTGTCATATCGATGGTATTTCATAAAATGTAAAGTGAATAGAAAATTCTTATATTGTGCCGAAATTTAGAACTGCTGTTCATTCACCAATGAAGACGGTTACCTGAAGATGAGTTATTTCATCTGAATAGCAAACAGCTTTGTCTATTATGTCTATGTCATTGTCTATATGAGTGTCATAGTTATAATCAAGTGCAATGTTCCATGTAACCAATTTGCAGTCGTCCAGCAGTTCGGCCGCTGGGCCGCAGCTTTAGAGCAGAGCTTGGTGTGCTTTAGAAATCGATTCTAATTCTATCTAAACACTCTTTAATATTCCAACAGTTGCCAATTAAGTAAATATTCATTAAATATAAAATAATTATAGTTATCAAAACTACTGAGAAAGCTTTTTTTTATCAATCAGTGGATTTTTTTATTGTTTCAGTCGCCAATTGAACTCTTGGTGGAAGAGGACATCACTGTCAGTTTGGAGGGAGACGTCATCAGTACAAATTCGGAGGAGGAAACCCCCACACCAAATTTGGAGGAAGAAATTATCTCAACTGAGACTGAAACTTTCTGTCAGTCTGGGAAAATTGACAAGTCAATCCAGACTGATGCTCGTATGTCGTCCCCAAGCAAGCAAGTACTGCGGAAAGAGATACGTAGGCTCAAGAGGATTGTAAAATTGCAAACTCGCAAAATAGAAAACTTTTCGCAACTTTTAAAAAAGTTGAAAGAGAAAGTAAAAATAGGTGATGACTTAGAAAATGTATTATAGCTCAATGACTGCTTCCGTACCAGCCGGATCCGATCACAACCGACAACTCGAGAAGCAGTCATCCGACCAAGAAATTCTAACCTAAAATATCTTGTAGAAGATTCAGAAATTAGTTTGAGAAGACCGGAAGGTAAATATTGAGAATTTTAAGTGATATTTCTATCGAAATGAATGAAATTTTATTCAAATACTGACAAAATAAAGTAATTCTTATTTCTTACTTCAGTAGTAGATCTAGCTATCATGATTGCAGACCGATTTGCGACCAACTTGTGCGAAGGAAAACGGTTCAGTTGCAGCCGGCTGCGTATTTTGCGGCCGAAAGTCGTCACGTTCCGCACAGAGTAAAACGTACCTTTAGTATAGTCTGACCAGGTAAAGAAGAGCCTCTGGCAAGATGAGAAAATGACTCCAGCTCGGTCAATATTGGTTCAAAAATTATTGATTTGGTCTCAATTGTAGGAAACATTCTGATCTACAATTTCAGACCAATTTTTATTCCACTTCAAACGCGTTCGGCCTTATTTGTTTATGGTTGGGGTATTGTTTTCTATAGTCCATTCACGATGGCTTGAGACGAGATAAACAAAAGCTCTGCATGTGTGTGTGTGTGTGCGACTGGAGTGGCTTCGTTTTAGCCACGACATAAGTCACAGCAATGCCAAAATCCCGAATTTTGTTATAGGCAATTCAGAATAAGTAATCTTTTTCATAGATACACATTGGGAGAATGCTTGTTTCGGTTGTCTCTCGACTGAATGAACCTAAAATGAACAAACAATTATTATAGTAAAAGGTTTTGTGCCAATGCTTTGGTTACAGTCCCGACAATTCAAGACTATCTCGTTTATCTCGTGGCTAAAACGAAGCCACTCCAGTCGCACACACACACACGCATGCAGAGCTTTTTTTTATCTCGTCTCAAGCCATCGTGAATTGACTATAGTTAATATTGGCTGTACACGGGTTGATATTTTTTTATTGATAATTTTTGAACCAATATTGACCTAGCTTGAGTCATTTTCCCATCTTGTCAGAGGGTCTTCTTCGCTTGGGCAGATTAGGCTCAGGGTCGGTCAAAGGTGTAAGCGGCTGCGTAGGGTGCCGTGAAAAGGGGAAAAAATCTACCCTTGGCCCTCGGCGTCAGCCCAGCGTGACCCGGCGTCAGGCAAGAGTAGAATACATTTTGTGGCGCATTTTTTGAAAATTCACTTATTTAAAATTTAAAGCAATTTTTCAATTATCAAATTGTGTAAAAAAAATAGGGCCGTCATGTTGCTCGAGGAGGCCTAAGACAAAAATTTGGTTGGCGCCCCTCTTAATGAGTGGGGGCGCCCTCTGTGAAGGTAACACTTTATCCCTATATAGAACGTTAGCGTACGTCTATCTTTTGGGTGACAAAGACAGAAACTAATAGTCATTAATAAATTTGGAGATATGGATAAAATTTTAACTCGCTATAGCCCCCCTCCCATTCGCGATGCTCAAGAATTAATTTATTTAATCAGAAGACAAATTTATGAATTCAGAATTTTTCTTAAATTTCAAAAGGCGTTATAAAGAGATGCGGAAATTAGGCAAGGGTGCAACAAACTGTAGAACTGGGGCGCCTGAGCGCTTTTTAAAATGAATAATCAAAGAAGGAAGCTGAAGGATGAGATCTGAATTAAATCCGATTTTGTTGACACATTCCCAAATGTTTTCATTTTTTAAGGATCCTTATATGACGCTCCCGGTCTCTGTTCCCAGTGGTGAAAGGAGTTTTTCCAAATTAAAGTTGATAAAAACATCTTTTAGGTCGACTGTTTGTCGGGAACGTTTGAGTGGCCTGGCAGCAATGGCAATTGAAAATGGTTTATTCAATAAATTGGATACTGAAAACATTCTTGAAGAGTTTTCCAAACTGAAGGCGAAATAGATTTCATTTCAATGATTCCAATTTTTTTCAAGTACAGTAGGTACAAATATTTGATTATTTTTTCCATTCTATGTAGTGTTTATATTGTGATAAGTTGGAACAAAGCTGGTTATGTGCTCGACTTCCTCTTCCCAAAAATTTACAATATTCAACTATACCACATATAAGTAAGTGGGCAATAATTTTGATTACTCGACAGTCAGTCACTTTTTGGCTATATATTAATACGGTAGTGTTGTAGGCGTAGGGGATGGACTTTGAAGATTTGAATATTATGTGGGGTTGAATATAGACCATTTTATTTATTATTCTATTAATCTCAATTGTCCCATGATATGAACCATAATTTTTCTTCTCATAATTCTTTTTCAAATAACTTTTCATAAACCTATCTGAAGATGGACTTTTGTTCTTCTATTGATTCAATTTCGTTCTTTTTGTTAGATTTCATTTTAATATCTTTCTTTATTCAATTCTCATTGAAAAGTAGGCGTACTTGATTGATCATAATTATTTCGAAGTAGATTTCCTTCCAATTTTCTAGAGTATGAACTAGTATATGGTATGAACTAAAGATGACATTGTATATTGTATATAAAGACTTTAATTATTGTACTAATGATTTAAAAATTATGACGATTCTTCTGTATATTATGTTAATTCTGTATACAGAGTGTTTCAGGAGGAATGTGCAATACTTTGCAGGCTTATTCCTTACATCAAGTAGAGAAGAACGTTCCATGGGAGGAATCCCCAAAAACGCTTTGTTAGGTACCGAGATATCAATGACAAAAAATTGACATTTTTCAAAATATATTGATTTTTCTAATTTTTTAGAGGCCTCGTTCAGGTTCTAAAATAATTAAATCCTATGAATAATTAGCCGAGGAATTCAATGAAACCAGTTAGAAATTTGTAACTTCAATGATTATTGAGATAATCAGGAGAATATGCTAAAAAACACTATTTTTCAACAATTAAGTGTTATAACATGATATGAAATAAAAAATTTGTATTTTTAATCATTGATGGAAGTTGTAGAGGATGGCGGCAATTGTTTAAATCTTACCCAAATCTCAGAAATTGCGATCAAAAAAAGTCAAAATAGACAAAACCTAGCACAAGTAAAAAATCAGTGTTAAGTCGCAATTTTGTGATATTTGATCGCAATATCTTAGATTTGGGTAAGATTAACACAATTACAGTCATATAAACTTTTGTTGAGAATAATTGGGTTCTCTTCAACTTTCATCTATTAAAAATACAAGTTTATGATTTTATATCGAGCAGTTATGAGCCCGCGGCTAAATAAGGCCTTAATTGTTGGAAAATTGTATTTTCCAGAATATTTTCTAAATTATCTCAATGATCGTTGAAGTTCTTTATTCTTTCTTTACAATTGCGACTTGGTTTCCAAGTATTTTAAGCAAAGGATGAATGAGTGATGATGAATGATGAAGGTTTAAGATGTAGGTTATATGTCTTATCTACAATGTCCACTTCCACTTTATATTATAATTTATCACTTTCAAAAATTTTATCACTAACAGTTTTGAATTTCGATAGAAGTCCACTTTTAAGTTCCAGAAATGAACAAGATAACCAAAGGATTTCAATATTATTTTATCTATAATATATATCTATAATAAATAAATAACAAATTTATTTCAATATTAAGTTACAATCTTCAGACTGGTTTCATTGAATTTCTCATTCAATTTCACATGGGGATTGGTCATTCTAAACCCTACATAAATCCTCTGAAAAAAATTAGAGGAATTAATATTTTTTGAAAATGTCAATTGTCCGCCATTGTTATCTCGGTAACAAAGCGTTTTTGGGAATTTGTTCCATGAAACTTTTTTCTCTACTTAGTGCAAGGAATCAACCCGAGGAGTTGCACTTTGATGGAAATGAATAGGTGTTCTGATAATTGATGGTAATTGTTATTAACTTTGAATAAGATGCTCTAATGCCCGGTTTCTCCAAGTACACTCAAATTTGAGGGACCCTCAAGTTCACTACAGTTTGCTACATTTCCTATACTTATCCTAGGTAATGTCAGCTGTTCATCAAAATTTGAGAGTCCCTTAACTTTGAGTGTGCTTGGAAAACCCCCGCATTGAACATTTTATTCCACTTTTATGTAAATGTAACGATTCATTACGATTGAAGGAGAAATATAAGAAGAACAAGCTTTTGAATTAAATTTGAATCATTAAATAATGTTCAAACTGGATTTCAGAGTATTCTCTGGTCATAACCATTGTCTTGTGCTACGTAGCGCAGGTACTAAATTACTAAAATCACAACAATTTTATTTTGTTTTCTTAAATAATTTGTATATTTACTGCGCTGGCAGGCAACAACTCTGACATTCACTATAATTATAGTCTGATCGAGCAAAGAATACATTCTTATTCTTACAAGATGGGAAAATGACTCAAGCAAGGTCAATATCGGTCTAAAAATCAGAAATTTGATTTCAAATTGTAGAAAACATTCTTCTCTACAATTTGAGACCAATTTTTTAAAAATTTTTAACCAATATAGACCGAGTTTGAGTTATTTTCCCATCTTGCCAGAAGGTCTTCGCTCGGCCAGACTTAACTGTACTAATGGAGGCAGTAGGAGAGGCACGTGCTGAGCTCACAGAAATATCTTCATCATCTGCGAAGTAGAAACTTCTGATACCGTAACTGTTTTATTTAATGCCATATCACATGTTTCAGTAACATCACATTAATATATACCAAGGTAGCCTAATTAGAATAGAAGAGTTACGATGACTGTTACCTTTCTATTCTAATTACCTTGATATATCAAACTCAACTTACTATCAAAACATGTGTACCTAAATCAGAGAGTTGTACAATCTTTTTTATCATTTTTTTGAATTTCGTGAAATTCTGTCCATAAAATGATAACGACGCTATCTGCTCCAAAAGATTGATAAAAATGAAATTACGTTACATTGTTCTTATAGGACATGATTTTGCGGTTGGTTCGTCAGTTGGCCGTCCACTACTGCCCACTGTTACAGTAATGTAAATTATTCCAAAAAACCTTACACATACATCGACGCGCAATTTAGATTTCATTCTGTCAATTTTCTGTAGATTTCATTAGAATGTATTGCCGCGTTTCGTCGTAAATGCGGAACAAACATACATAATATGAACAAACATATAAAGAGGAATGCAAAATCGTTGTATTGAATCTTAGACTTCATTTACTTCATTAATAATTTGTAGGGAACACTTACTTTGTTCCTTATATTTATGCTGCAGTGACTGTGTAATCATCACTTATTACAATAGACTCATCACATATACAGTCTCTGAAATGAATGCTATCCATTCGTTTATCAATTACCATAAGACCTCCAACTTCCATCGCAAACTTCATGAAAAAATTTCTGATTAGGCCTATTATGTAGCCTATAATATAAACGACTTCACATTAAGGAGAATTATGATGAATCGAATGTAAGCTTTAAAATTTTTAATTTCTCAATAACTATTCTAGTTGAAGAAGACTAGTATTCAGTAGTGTTGCTTCTATTATTTGTGTAGTCGATATAACTTACATTGATTATCGCCTGTGACCATGAGTTTCAGTTTTACATTGTTCTAGCAATGAGAACACATTAATGTAACTCAATAGAAACTTGTCTATTATTATCTACCACATTTAAGTAAGTGGGCAATAATTTTGATTAGGCTACTCGACAGGCAGTCACTTTCTGGCTATATATTAATACGGTACTGTTGTAGGCCTAGGGGATGGACTTTGAAGATTTGAATATTATGTGGGGTTGAATATAGACCATTTTATTTATTATTCTATTAATCTCAATTGTCCCATGATATGAACCATAATTTTTCTTCTCATAATTCTTTTTCAAATAACTTTTCATAAACCTATCTGAAGATGGACTTTTGTTCTTCTATTGATTCAATTTCGTTCTTTTTGTTAGATTTCATTTTAATATCTTTCTTTATTCAATTCTCATTGAAAAGTAGGCGTACTTGATTGATCATAATTATTTCGAAGTAGATTTCCTTCCAATTTTCTAGAGTATGAACTAAAGATGACATTGTATATTGTATATTAAGACTTTAATTATTGTACTAATGATTAAAAAATTATGACGATTCTTCTGTATATTATGTTAATTCTGTATACAGAGTGTTTCAGGAGGAATGTGCAATACTTTGCAGGCTTATTCCTTACATCAAGTAGAGAAGAACGTTCCATGGGAGGAATCCCCAAAAACGCTTTGTTAGGTACCGAGATATCAATGACAAAAAATTGACATTTTTCAAAATATATTGATTTTTCTAATTTTTTAGAGGCCTCGTTCAGGTTCTAAAATAATTAAATCCTATGAATAATTAGCCGAGGAATTCAATGAAACCAGTTAGAAATTTGTAACTTCAATGATTATTGAGATAATCAGGAGAATATGCTAAAAAACACTATTTTTCAACAATTAAGTGTTATAACATGATATGAAATAAAAAATTTGTATTTTTAATAATTGATGGAAGTTGTTAGAGGATGGCGGCAATTGTAATCTCAGAAATTGCGATCAAAAGAAGTCAAAATAGACAAAACCTAGCACAAGTAAAAAATCAGTGTTAAGTCGCAATTTTGTGATATTTGATCGCAATTTCTTAGATTTGGGTAAGATTAACACAATTACAGTCATTTAAACTTTTGTTGAGAATAATTGGGTTCTCTTCAACTTTCATCTATTAAAAATACAAGTTTATGATTTTATATCGAGCAGTTATGAGCCCGCGGCTAAATAAGGCCTTAATTGTTGAAAAATTGTATTTTCCAGAATATTTTCTAAATTATCTCAATAATCGTTAAAGTTACAATCTTCAGACTGGTTTCATTGAATTTCTCATTCAATTTTACATGGGGATTGGTCATTCTAAACCCTACATAAATCCTCTAAAAAAATTAGAGGAATTAATATTTTTTGAAAATGTCAATTGTCCGCCATTGTTATCTCGGTAACAAAGCGTTTTTGGGAATTTGTTCCATGAAACTCTTTTCTCTACTTGGTGCAAGGAATCAACCCGAGGAGTTGCACTTTGATGGAAATGAATATTAAGGTGTTCTAATAATTGATGGTAATTGTTATTAACTTTGAATAAGATGCTCTAATGCCTGGTTTCTCCAAGTACACTCAAATTTGAGGGACCCTCAAGTTTACTACAGTTTGCTACATTTCCTATACTTATCATAGGTAATGTCAGCTGTTCATCAAAATTTGAGGGTCCCTTAACTTTGAGTGTGCTTGGAAAACCCCCGCATTGAACATTTTATTCCATTTTTATGTAAATGTAACGATTCATTATGATTGAAGGAGAAATATAAGAAGAACAAGCTTTTGAATTAAATTTGAATCATTAAATAATGTTCAAACTGGATTTCAGAGTATTCTCTGGTCATAACCATTATCTTGTGCTACGTAGTGCAGGTACTAAATTACTAAAATCACAACAATTTTATCTTGTTTTCTCAAATAATTTGTATATTTACTGCGCTGGCAGGCATCAACTCTGTCCATGACATTCACTATAATTATAGTCTGATCGAGCAAAGAATACATTCTTATTCTTACAAGATGGGAAAATGTTGCCAGCAAGGTCAATATCGGTCTAAAAATCAGAAATTTGATTTCAAATTGTAGAAAACATTCTTCTCTACAATTTGAGACCAATTTTTAAAAATTTTGAACCAATATAGACCGAGTTGGAGTTATTTTCCCATCTTGCCAGAAGGTCTTCGCTCGGCCAGACTTAACTGTACTAATGGAGGCAGTAGGAGAGGCACGAGCTGAGCTCACAGAAATATCTTCATCATCTGCGAAGTAGAAACTTCTGATACCGTAACTGTTTTATTTAATGCCATATCACATGTTTCAGTAACATCACATTAATATATACCAAGGTAGCCTAATTAGAATAGAAGAGTTACGATGACTGTTACCTTTCTATTCTAATTACCTTGATATATCAAACTTAACTTACTATCAAAACATGTGTACCTAAATCAGAGAGTTGTACAATCTTTTTTATCATTTTTTTGAATTTCGTGAAATTCTGTCCATAAAATGATAACGACGCTATCTGCTCCAAAAGATTGATAAAAATGAAATTACGTTACATTGTTCTTATAGGACATGATTTTGCGGTTGGTTCGTCAGTTGGCCGTCCACTACTGCCCACTGTTACAGTAATGTAAATAATTCCAAAAAACCTTACACATACATCGACGCGCAATTTAAATTTCATCCTGTCAAATTTCATTAGAATGTATTGCCGCGTTTCGCCGTAAATGCGGAACAAACATACATAATATGAACAAACATAAAGAGGAATGCAAAATCGTTGTCTTGAATCTTAGACTTCATTTACTTCATTAATAATTTGTAGGGAACACTTACTTTGTTCCTTATATTTATGCTGCAGTGACTGTGTAATCATCACTTATTACAATAGACTCATCACATATACAGTCTCTGAAATGAATGCTATCCATTCGTCTATCAATTACCATAAGACCTCCAACTTCCATCGCAAACTTCATGAAAAAAAATTTCTGATTAGGCCTATTATGTAGCCTATAATATAAACGACTTCACATTAAGGAGAATTATGATGAATCGAATGTAAGCTTTAAAATTTTTAATTTCTCAATAACTATTCTAGTTGAAGAAGACTAGTATTCAGTAGTGTTGCTTCTATTATTTGTGTAGTCGATAACTTTCATTGATTATCGCCTGTGACCATGAGTTTCAGTTTTACATTGTTCTAGCAATGAGAACACATTAATGTAACTCAATAGAAACTTGTCTATTATTATCTATTTCTTCTCTTGTGTGAGATTTTAATAAAGAGTACTGCACAGTATCCCTTTGTAAAACAATAATACAAACTCCACAATAAACACGTAAGAAACCGCTATTCATCGCTAATTAGTGAACTTTTTAAATTTTCACTCAAGTGTAACAGAGATCAATTATTGTTCACAGTGTGAAATTCAATGTAGGTACTAGAACTCATAATGATCATGGTTGATTGTTTGTCTTGAATTTGATTATTTTACAAGTTTCTCCTCACACTTTCCGTGTAGTGATAAGATTGGAACTTCTTGGATACTAATTGAAGACCTTTAGGGACCCTTTTTATTTCACCTTGAATACCAATTGAAATTTCACATCCGCTATTTGAATCAGTCTGTATTGAACTATTGAATAGAATAGTTATTGCTATTCTCATCACAATTCAACAAGTTATCAAGCTGGCGTCAATGAGTGATAGTTTCAAGTTAAATTATAGTTTTTAGTTGAATTTTAGTGAATTTAGTTTTAGTTATAATGTGTGTAGTTAGTAAACAGATGTTCGATGATGCTTTGAAAGGCGTTGAATGCTCTCAACTAATTCATCCGCGTACTTCGAGCTGTTACAAATCATATTTCGAACACATATTCATTTCCATCAAAGGAACTGGAAAGTTCTATCTCATCATATACATTGTAAGTACCGGAATCAAAGTATGCCTACGGTATTTGAAATTGTTGAATAATAATATATTATAGGCCTATATAATAATAGGGGGACTAAGACAATAAATAATCACCCTTTAGCGTTACCGTAGTATACAATACTAGCCTCAATCTTTTACAAAGTGATAGGTATTATTATACACACATTATATTATGAATTAATATTTATTTTCAGAGTTAAGGGAGTAAGCTATATGCGTAGTGTTGAATTATATCCTTTTTCCCATCAAAACACCATAATAGGGTTTTTTTTCTTCTTTTTTAAAAAAATTGAGTAACTTATAATCGAATTCATTGACAGCCTACATTTCAAAAGTTCAGTAGCAACATTCCATGAAGAGTGAAATACTGTTCATTCAATTTCTTATTATAATAAAGTACAAAAATATAAGTTAGATTTTATTATTTATCAGTAATTGAATATGTATCACTTTAATAGGAAATCAAACAAGTATTTATCATTGTACGGTATTAGAAAACTGTTAGCTTATCGATTTTATTGATGCTGTTCCATTCATAATAGAATTGTATCATAGTTAATTGAATTATAGGCCTGATAGATTTTATAATTTCTATTCAGACCTATTCATTTATATGAAAATTCACACCAAACTCTACCGAATAGGAATCTCTAGTTTTCAACGTTTTGTTTAATACCGGCAGAGACTATGTAATAATACATTGTCTCTGATACCGGTATGCTTGTTTCAAGAACCCTTATTGTTGAAAAATGGCATTTTCTAGCATATTTTTCCCAATTATCTCAATATCCGTGAAAGTTACAAACTTGGAACTGGTTCCATTGAATTCCTCAGCTAATTTTACATGGGAATTGATTATTTTAGAACCTTACTAAAGCCTCTAAGAAATTAGAAAAATTAATATATTTTGAAAAATCTCAATTTTCCGCCATTGTTATCTCAGTAACAAAGCGTTTTTGGGGGTTGGTCCCATGGAACTTTTTTGTAAGGAATCAGCCTGAGAAGTATTGCACATTCCTCCTGAAACACCCTGTATAATCAGTCTGATTATTCGGTCTCTATAGTTTTAGCTATTGCCAAATACCATGAATGCTGATCAAAATACAAGTAAGTTATATAAAACCGATGATAAATACAATAGAGATGAACATCGTAAGTAGTAATTAATAGAGATAGAGGTTTTATGGGAAAAGCATTGCAATGAAAGTGATGAATTTATTATTTCTGTTTCTGTGTGTTTTATATCAGTGTCCATTATAAGATAATGATAATATATTCAATAAATTTGAGTTTGTATTTGTAGAAAAATCATTCATTTATAGTCTATTTTTCTATAAGATAATCAAGTTTTACAGTTGAATGTGTTGGATAATTCTAAATATTTCAGATCCCGTAACTCCCATTACTAGCCTAATATAATTATATGTAGATGTATGACCGATTGTCAGATGTTGACAATGAGTTTACCATCGTATCCTTGTATGACGTCATAAGTTTGCTAATCGAATCTCATTATTCAATCTAGGCTTACTACAATGTAATATCCTTCATTGCAGAATGAGATAAAAGTTAATAAATTGACTAAAAACACATCAGAACAATAATTAATTAATTACAAGAAATCAATTAAAAACAAATTTGGGTATGGACCTAGGCTATCTTTCAGATGGGCTCATAAATATTTTCATTTGAAACTATGACTGGAACTATTTAGAATAAAAAAAAACACTGAAATAATTCAATGTCCAAGTCGATAATCAGTTTTGAATCAGCCTTCAATGTAGCTCATGCAATCAATTTCTTTTCATGTTTTATAAATTTGATTTTTCTTTCGTCTTCATCCTACTTTTGAACTCTTGATGATAGTTAACTTATAACTTGGTGAATACCTACGTTGATAGCTTTCACTTCAACAGTGGACCTACTCATGATTTTGTTGCTTGTCGAACGCGTTTCGTGGCACTTAGCCACATCTTCAGCGTACAAGGAATAACAAGATACTCAGTTACCTCTTATAGTGCCACGAAACGCGTTCGACAAGCAACAAAATTGTGAGTAGATCCACTGTTGTTGAAGTGAAAGTTATCAACGTTTTTTCTAAGTTATAAGTTAATATTAAAATTGAGTTTGTACTTATAGAAATAATAACTTATTTTCATTCAATCGCATCTACTATAGTTAATCAAACTTTTTATTGCAGCTTCAACTACTTTTGAAAGGACATCGAATAAAATTGGATGACATCAAGCATCAGACTAAACAGCTTATACAATCCACTTTCTTTGGTTCAGTATTTGTCTCAGTGTTTATTTCTTCAAATTGTTTCTTCAGGTGAGTTTCTTATTATGGCATAACGGCATAACCGAAACTTGCGGATTTTTTGTTGACTTCGTAATTTAATCACTATATATCACTTCTGAGTATTAAAATATCGATTTTATTCATAAGTTTTCATGCTCAACCTCTCAGGTTTAAAATTTGATCCATGAAAAATATTTCTCAACCTGTACTGTGTCCTGCAAGACCAATTTGATAAAATTGAAAAGTGACTCGTCTGCTATAGCCTATAGCAGAGTCCGATCTACTAGACGTCAAAACTAGAATTATGTTCAGTACAGTATCAATGATCTCATTAAGAACTTTCCAATTTGAAAGAATTAAATAAATCAACTATAATCATATAGTTGTAAATCAATTTCTCCGCATAGTAAATCTATTTTTCATGACAGGTAGCCTATTTATTATTTTTTGTACGCATGAATTGGCAGTCTTTTACGCATATTATTTTCGGATGATGCCCACATAAGTATTCAATTTTACTTGTGCGTGGGTAATGGAAAGTGTGAGGGTGATTTATGAGGCGAGAAAACGACCATGCCTCTGGTGGGATTCGAACCCACGACCGTGTAGCGCTAGCGGACTGAAGGTTGTAACGCCCCAGTCCACTCGGCCAACCCAGCCAGCATCATGCAATAAATTATTATTCAATAATAATTTTTCCAACATTTTTCTATTAGGCTACTTGTCTTTCGATATGACAAGCAAGCGTCATTTCCCACAGTTTTTCAATAAAATACTATACAATATCATACAGGGGTACTGTGATTGAGATTTTTACTCGTATTTAATAATATGTGGACTGTAATCAGTTTATAGTCTCTATAATGTGGACTCTGTATGCAAAAAATATAATGTTCCAAGTGTTCAACAATATTTATCAATTTACAGGAATGCGATGGGCAGATTCCATTACCTAATTTTTCCTGGCCTCACTAGTGCTCTGAGTGCGTTCAGTATTTTCTTGGAAAACCCAAAAAAGAGAGGGGTGACTGTTACTTCGTTCCTATATTTGGTAAGAAATTTCAAATTTGAAAATTTTTCATTCCAGTATTTCGAGAAGCTCTGTTCGGGTTGCTAAGCTCATGTGAATCAAGATATGTCTCCAACTGAAAAGTCAAATTCACTCAGGGATCTAAGTACCGGTACTGCTGTATTTGAATTCAAATAAGCATGTAGTATATGAAAGTATTATATCTCAAATGAAACTAGGATTTAACCACTCAAGCAAATCAACCATCAACTAATTTATAAGAGTATTCTTTTACAAATTATTATATTTTAGTCATAATATATTTAATTTTATCATGTATTAATTTTCATTGAATTTGATAATATTATTTAAGTTATAGATTGTGTTATACAGTATTATACATGGAGTTTCAGGAGGAATGTGCAATATTTTTCAGGCTGATTCCTTGCCTCAGAAACGGGGAAAATCCATAGAAATTGCTTCAATTGCTACCGATATAACAATGGTGAAAAATATATATTATACATAATTAATGGATAAAATATATATATAAATTTATAACTTTATCATTTTTATTAGAGGCTAAAAAGGCATCAGAGGCCTCTGATTTTATGCAAGCAGAAAAAGTAATTATTAGCTTTGTGAAATTAGCTGGGTATGGCATTCAATGGAACAAAAGTTAGAAGTTTTTAACTTCAACAGTACCGTAATTATTGAGATAATAAGGAATATATTATAAAAACACAATATTTCAACAATTGGGATTTAGATATGAAATCATGAACAATTTTTTTCTATTAACATTTGTAGAGGATCAAACTCTGAAGTAAAAGTTGAATAGCCGTGATTGAGGACCCATTATTATAACCATTATTGTTTGTATTGTACTAGAATAAATAAGACCTAAACTATTCTTTTTCTATGGTAAAACTTACCTAAATCTCAGAAATCGCGATCAAAAGGAGACAAGATAGACAAAACATAGATCATGTTGAAAATAATATTTATCATGGAAACAATGGAAAAGTTTTTCAACTGTTTCAAAAAATGTGATTAGTGGTTTTCAAAGTGAAAATTTAAATGTAAACTTACATCATCTTTCATTCATCATGTAAACATATCATCATCACTCACTCATCATCACATTTGCTTAAAATACTTGCTATTAAGTCGCAATTGTACATTAAATAATAAATAAAAACAAGTGTTGAATCTCATTCTACTATATAGGATAAATTCCGTTACAACTTATGCGTGATGAAAACAATAATGAGTTCTCATAATTAATGTGTGCAATGCATTGATATCTATATTTTGCTTTCATAATGTGAGCTTACGTAGGCTATAGTCTATATAAGCTACTATCGATCAAGTAACAATACACGACCTTAAAAAACTTACTTCCACGTAAGAAATATTATGAAATGATAATAGTTCATGGGAAAAAATAGAGATAAGTCCCGATAAATTAATTGCAGGAGATCAATTGAAATTCACTTGAAGTGTTAATTTATTCAAATGAATCAATAATTGCATGTAGGTCACTTTTTCATAATATTGTTTTAGGAATAAGCCTGAGTAATACCCATTCCTCCTGAAACACCCTGTTTATATAGCCCTACATTACGTTATGTTTAAAAGAGATAAGATCTCCGAGTTTATCAACTTATAGATATTTTAATCCCATGAGTGGGCTAATTTAATAAAATACATGTATTTGAATAAATAATTACCTATAGATTTGATAAGTGCCTGTTTATTTACAGATGTTTGAAGTGGTTGTCCGTTATTTGGAAGAGTTCAACTATATCCGGCGAACAACCGGGTCAGATACACTTGTGTTCATGATTACCAGTGCAGCTCTGCTCTATCTATTGAGAATAGTAAAACAGCAAAAATCCTATCTTTGGTAAGCAAACGTGAACATGATTGGAAATCTTATATAGATATTTATAATAAATTACGTCATTAACTTTCACTTTAACAACAGTTGGCTACTCACGATTTGGTTGCTTGCCAGACGCGTTTCGGGTCACTGAGCCACATCTTCAACGTACATAGAGTTTCCACCAGATACTGGCGTTTTGTAAATCAAAATATAAATATAATGTTTCTTGCGAATTAGAATGTGTTGTCACAAAGATTTGTGGAGTTCTTCACCAAGAAAAATTGCTTCCGTGATAATAGTCTGTCCAAGCAAAGAAGACATTCTGGCAAGATGGGAAAATGACTCCAGCTCGGTCAATATTAGTTCGAAAACTATAAATTTAGTTTCATAATGTTCAAAACATTCTGATGTATAATTTGAGACCAAATTTGTAATATTTGAACCAATTTTGTTCGAGCTGGAGTCATTTTCCCATCTTGCCGGAATGTCTTCTCTGCTTGGACAGACTATACCTTGTCATTTTTTTTTATTCAATCATAATATTGAATCTAATTGGAGTGATGAAGATGGAGGAATTTTGTTTGAAAATCAGAATAGTTTGAAACTAAGATTTGTGGGAGCTCCACAAAGAAGAAACACTGACTTCTTTGATTACCTTGTCAGTATTTTTACTCGACAGTTATTGAATGTATAGTACCGTAAATGTTAGTAAACATTGAATTCTTTCTACGCTTCCACTTGATCAGGACGACTTGACTCGTGTGATCGACTCCTAAGTAGTTCCTTTTTCGCCTAATCTGATAGATTGAATCTTAAATTATTCATGAAACGTCAAATACCAATTTGTAAGTTTTATTGATGAGAGTGTGTCTATTGAATTTAGAATAGAAAATATGGATGATTATCAGCTAATAATACACCGTGGTGTATATCTAACTAGCCTAATTAGAAGTATATCAATATTATAATGTTATAATATAGGAGTACATTATTAGCCTATGTAGAAGTGAATAGCTCTATAAATGACACTTATTTAATTTAATGAATAACTAAAAATGCACATTCTGTTGCTATTGGAGTATACCGTGAGGGTGTATCTAATTAATCCAATATACATTAATTCTTTTTAAAATGATCAATCCAACAGGTTTTTTCTGCCTCCAGCATTTAAAAACACTAGGAATAATGATGATGGTAAACAAAATTGCTGTCCTCATCGAGGTAGTTGCAGGGATGACATTATTAATGTGAGTGGATCTAATTATTCTTAGTATCTATAATTCTATTGGTTTAAATGAAAATATGAATAAAAACCTTCTGAAATAAAATCTCTATATAGAAACTTAATTCACGGTAGTCAATGGAAATAGTTTACATTTTCAAATTTAATTGGACTTATGGTCTGTTCCAGCAGAGTAAACATTCTGGAAAGATCGAAAATGACTCCAGCTCGGTTTATATCGGTTCAAAAATTATAAATATATGCTCTCCAATTGTAGATCAGAGTGTTTCCTACAATTTAAGACCAAATTTATAATTTTTGAATCAATATTGATTGAGCTGAAGTCATTTTACCATCTTGCCAAAGTCTCTTCTTTACTTGGACAGACTATAAGACTATAGATCAATATACTTACTAGAGGAATTTAAGCTCTACGCTCTAGAGAAAATTGAAAATTCTTCAACTAAATTGGAATGGAAGAAGTTTTCGGCGAGCGCCTATTTTTATTTTGTTTGATTCACTTCTAATCAAATGAATAGATGAATGAATTATCAATTTAATATTTTCAATCTACAAACCATGTATTTCAGTTTCCATATTACTGAAGCACAATTAATAATGAAACTTTTTATTGAAAATTGTAAGTAGTCTGTAACTGGTACAGACTGTATAGTGTATAGGTTTAATCAGACTGATAATACAGTCTCTATAATAGAGGGTTTTCCTATTGTTTTATTGTTCCAGAATACTGTAAAATATTTCGGATTCGGAGTTCTAGTTCAATGGCTAAGATCAACCGTACCGAGACTTCGCAAAGTTATCGGTGAACCTTCATTGCTCAATCCTTTCACCTTGAAGAATCTGAAATTGGGAGCCTTCACCGGGTTATATGTTATGGCTTATAAGGTAATTAAACTCAGTACTGTACTGTCATTCTATATATATTTTTTATTATATACTACATCGCATACCGGTGAGTGTTTATAACGTGATACTCTCTTTATAAAAAGTTTGACAATAATTGTATGATAGAACAGAATGAATCACTTATTCATTCAATAATTTACGTAATAAATTACAAGTTGAAATAAATTGGGTTAGTTACAATAGTTTAAAATACATAAAAACCAATCAAACATGAACAAAAAAGGAACATCTATTAAACTTCTTTGTTATATTTTTATATTATAAATTTTACATGTGTGATAGTCTACAGATTTTTGAAATTCATTTTTCAATTTCTTTTTATTGTCTTCATCCTACTTGAACTGTTGATGATAATTATAATAAATTACTTTAACAACAGTTTTCACGATTTTGTTGGACGCGAACGATTTTGTTCGGGGCACTGAAACAAGCCACATTTTCAGCTTACAAGTTGTACCCAGGTTATCTTTGTATGCTGAAGATGTGGCTCAGTGCCACGAAACTCGTCCGACAATTAACAAATTTATCTTAATTATTATCAACAGCTCAATTAGGATGAAGACAAAAGAACAAATTTTGAGTAGGCTACTGTTGTGAAAGTTAATATTGTAATTTTTTTCAGTTGACAAGTTGTCTACTATGTAGATACAGAGAGGAAGACTCACCTTTGCATGCTATTCCCAGTGGACTACTGGCTGGGTTGGCCTACATCATCCGTCCAGATCTGACAGTTATTCTCATAGCTTTTTGCAATTTATTTATGGTGAGCTGAATTTATTTAAATTATAGAATATATATTTTTTTAACGACGGCATGGACTTATTCATGTACGCTGAAGATGTGGCCCAGTGCCTCGATACGCGAGAGCATTAAGACGGAATTAATTTGAATTTAAAAACTTAGTAGATTAGTGACTTTCACTTAACAGAACTCATGATTTCTGTTGTAAAATCATGTATAATCATGAGCTCTGTTGTAAAAGTGAAAGTCACTAGTATCTTCTAATTACTTACTATCATCAACAGTTCAAGTAGGATGAAGACAAAAGAAGAAATTAATTTAAATTTGATCAATCGATCACATATTGAAGAAACAACCTATTTTTGGCGATGACTGCAAAATTAACATGTTATTCAAGTAATGAATCGAATATTGGTTGGAATAAACGTGAATTTATAGAACTTGAAGTCTACGAAATTTTACTTGCGACACGGCTCTCTCTTAGGCTGAGGCCGTGGGTAGAGCCTGGAGGGTGGAGGGTGGTTGGTAAATCTATAGAACATACACACCATCCACAGTAATACATCGTATGAATGGTATGACGTCATTCTGTTTTTGGGGTTATGTTGTCCATATTTAAGAATTTCAAGATGGCGGCTGAACACTCCTTAGAAAGAG
This sequence comes from Sogatella furcifera, assembly GCA_017141385.1. Lineage (NCBI taxonomy): Eukaryota > Metazoa > Arthropoda > Insecta > Hemiptera > Delphacidae > Sogatella > Sogatella furcifera. The sequence continues at coordinate 7,368,431 of CM029548.1, read as the reverse complement.
AGGTCTGATACTATATCCATTACTAATGTATCTCACTACCTGTGCATGCACCCTAGGTTAGAGCGAATTTTGCTTCACTCGTCATTCCAATACTCTGTTGATGCTACACATCAGGAAGGGAAAATCGGTTCCCTTACGCTCATGTAGCAAGTAAAATCTCGTAAACTATGGTTATGAAAGTGATGTTGATACAATTATGTTTAACGCACTATTTTTTGTGAAAATTGAACTTTCTTTTTTCATATACTATCTAAGTCTGATGTTGGTCGATTTTTTAGAGCCTTTATGTAGATTATAAATGCTTGATCATATATAGGCCTACAGGGTGTTTCAGGAGGAATGTGCAATACTTCTCTGGCTGATTCCTTACACCAAGTAGACAAAAAAGTTTCATGGGACCAACCCCAAAAACGCTTTGTTACTGAGATAACAATGGCGGAAAATTGAGATTTTTCAAAATATATGAATTTTTCTAATTTTTTAGAGGCTTCAGTGAGGTTCTAAAACTATAAAATTCTATGTAAAATCAGCTGAGAAGTTCAATGAAACCAGTTCCAAGTTTGTTACTTCAAGGCTGAGGCCGCACTGCTGGTGGGTAGAGCCTGGAGGGTGGAGGGTAGTAGTTTGTAACTTCAACAGTTATTGAGATAATTGGAAAATATGGTAGAAAACGCCATTTTTCAACAATAAGGGTTATAACTGGATAAGGAATTATAAAATTGTATTTTTCATTAATGGAAGTTGAAGAGAGTTGGATTCTAAAGAAAAAGTTAATGGCGACAATTGTGTAAATCTTACCCAAATCTCAGAAATGGCGATCAAAAATCGCAAAATCGCTACTAAACACAAATTTATCACTTGTGCTACGTTTTGTCAATTTTGCGATTTTTGATCGCCATTTCTGAAATTTGGGTAAGATTTACACAATCGCCGCCACCCAACGTTTTCTTTAGAATCCGACTCTCTTCAGCTTCCATTAATAAAAAATACGATTTTATGATTCCTTATCCAGGTATAACAATTGTTGTTGAAAAATTATGTTTTCTAGCATATTCTTCCAATTATCTCAATAACCGTTAAATTTACAAACTTGGAACTAGTTTCATTGAATTCCGCAGTTAATTTTACATAGGAATTGATTATTTTAGAACCTCACTGAAGCTTCTAAAAAATTAGAAAAATTAATATATTTTGAAAAATCTTAATTTTCCGCCATTGTTATCTCAGTAACAAAGCGTTTTTGGGGGTTGGTACCATGGAACTTTTTTGTCTACTTGGTGTAAGGAATCAGCCTAAGAAGTATTGCACATTCCTCCTGAAACACCCTGTATGTCACTAAAAAAATAATATGTATAATTATGTTAGCATGCTGAGTAGCTCATGCTGTATGTTAGCATGCTTTGTAGATCTATGTGCAGATTAAGCTAACTTAAGTCAAATTATCACATATTCTTGGTTTATGAGGTGAAGGATTATACAAAAAAATCCAGACGGAACGGGAATCAAGCCTGTAACCAACATACTGCAACTAAATTTTTTGTTATGTTGGTAGGCTCATTCTAGTCCATCACTTGTGCGTGTAGTTAACGGGATTGAGGATTCTATTTAGAAAATCAATTTATTTGAAGTTCCAAAATCGAGCCCATAGCAACAGCACATTGAAGTAATGACGCTCCAGCTATAGTGTGCCCAATCAAAGAAGACATTCTGGCAAGATGGGAAAATGACTCCAGCTCGGTCAATATTGGTTCAAATTGTACATTTGTTTCTCACAACATCCTGCTTTACAATTTGAGACTAAAATTATAATTTTTCAACAATTATTGGTTCATTGGAGTCATTTTCTCATCTTGCCAGAATGTCTTCTTTGCTTGGACAGACTACTATTCTTCAAGTGTTTTTTAATTAGAAGTTTATTTATGGTTTTATTTATTTTAAATCTATTAATCATTTTGCAGTTGTCAGAGTCCCACTTCAAAGAAAGAGGCCTCCTTCCTCAATGGCCTTTTTCGGAAGTGGCTTACATTATTGCTTCCGGAGTTTTGTTTCACAGTCAAATGTCGATCCCGAGCTGTACACCAAAACAGTTTGTCAATTTGATGCATTCGTTTTCATACGGAAGGTGAGTATAGCCTCATTTATTCATCTAAGTTTATTTGTGTGCGGACGGTTGCGGTTCAATGTCTTTGAAAGAAAATACTTTCAGATCGATGATACAAGGGTCTCTTTACACGGCAGATTTTTTATACACAGTAGTGATACAAAAAGTTCGAAATTGAAACGCAATCGTACAGGAAGGAAGCTTGTTGAATATTTGCAACGAAGGGTTGTAAAGTGACGTAACTCATTTTACAATACCGAAAATCGGGAGAAAATAATTATTGGTTCTCTTAACCTTGAGGTGTGCTTTCCGAAACCCGCCGTGCACAGGCGTCAGCATACAAATAGTTGAATACTATAATAGGCGTCAACTGGTAGTGCTGCTATCTAGTGTCACGGCGGCTCCAATAGAAGCCAGCTCCCACTTAAAAGAGCGGTAGCTCTACGCCTGTACGCGGCGTAGTTTCGTGAAGCACACCTTGGGTGTTTTATAATTTATTTGATTAATAGTTTAAATAAATCATTATTTTATTTAAAGCCAAAATGTTCAATAATTGACAAAATTAATAGAATCAGCTTATTTCCAATATGGCGAAGATCCATGTGTATTGTAAATGTTTTTTCTACAACTGCGCATAAAACAAGATTTTACATACTGAATTCTCCTCGTAAAATCGCCCATTTCCGAGGAGAATCTACTTTTTCGCTCGCTAACCATCTGCGCATGCGCAGTTGAATTACTTTACGCTCGCTAAGCAACTGCGCATGAGCAGGAGATTTACTTTACGCTCGCTAATCAGCTGTGTTGTGATAAGCTTCAGTCAGTGAAACAAAAAAGATGCAAAGTTTTGTAGCTGAATTTCCGCCCTCTTCCGTAAGAACTCAATGGCCGAGTTAGCTAAGGCGTCGTTCATTACCTTTTGCTGCTATTTTATCAGGTTCGATTCTGATGCCCGGCTGTTTTGTTTTTTTTTTTCTTTAGTATAATTAAAACATATAATCATATTAAGAAATAGATTATAATTTTCGAGTTTAACTGGATCGATTCATTTTATTATTACAATAATCGACAGAGAAATTCAATAATAGTTTACTGTAGGTCATTTGGCAAATGAAATTAGTTCAACAGGTTATTATAATGTGCAGTTGTAGAAAAAAATTCGCATGTAATTCGCGTCTAAAGCTTCATTATCGCTATTGCAAATTATCACTCTCCGCTATCGCGTCGCGTGATAACTGTTTTGCGCGAGCAATAAAGTCGTGCTTTACATACATAAATAGCTATTTCCATCCTGAATCAATTTTGTACTTGGTATCTTTACTGCTTGATCATAAATCCGCCGTGTAAAGAAGACTTAAAACTTTATACTTGGACTAAAAGACGAATTACATTAAAATAAGTTTCAATAACGATACATGCAAGACCTTGAATTGTTTCATTTGATGCATGTGTCCCATTATTATTGTCTTCTGCATATTCCCTACTGGCTGCTTGTGCCTAGGTAAAAGGTGAAGTGTTGAACATTATACGATACGAGCACTTCACTTGACGAGCCGCCAATGATCTTCGTTGAATTCATTGAAGATTTACTGCATATCAATTTTGTTAATCAATAAGAATAGTGATAGCCTACTGTATTATTTTTGTGAGAATAGGATTAACACTGGTGTAAAAGTAGATTGATCAAACACAAGGAGGTTTGAACCTCCTTGAAAAAAACATAATTACCATACAATATTTTTTTAGGAGGAGAATAGTAGTAGAGGAGTATTGTAGCAAGTGATAGCTACATATTTATGCTCTAAATATTTTTGTGGGTAATAAGAAGGGTGATGAGAATGGTGACTGCTTTTTAGGCAGTCGGGACCGACGGTTTTACGTTTCCTCCGAAAGCCATTCTGATTGGTAAATTATTGGTTTTGCAATTATTGGATTTAAATCATTAATGATTAGATTATTAGAATCTAAATTATTATATTAATTCAATTTATTCAATTCACTAATTAAATTTAATTCTTATGTTCCAGGTCAACAGAGATGAATAAGCGGCTGTGTGACTTCATTGAAAAAAGCCAAGAACTGAAAAAACTTGTACCCTTATGAAGGGGGAATGGAAGACTTGTTTCGCCTCACATTAAAATTTGTAATTTTGAGAACCTATCATGAACTTTTTTTATATGCGTATTCTATGTCGCTGGTGGCTCGTGCCCACAAAACAGGTGGAGTGCTGTACAATAAAAGATACGGGAAAGTATAATATATGTATGTTTTTGAGTTTCAAGAAGTTGCCAAGAAGGAGAAAGAGTTGGTGCCACAATTAAGGCGGTATTGTCTGTTCCTTGTGCGTTCCAACCGTTGATGTCTGCAAGTAGTCTGCGTAACTGTACAGGACCAGCTGGATAGAGAAGAGTTCTCATATACTCCAAGTCAGCTGTACTGACTAACGGAACGTACAAGGAACAGAAAAAATCGCCCCAATTTTTAGTGCCAGCTTTGCATTCCATTATTAATTTTAAAATAGGTAAGCGCTCTGAAATTTAAGCTTCAAAATTGACATTCTTGGTACTGTATTCTCGAAACGTATTTGGAAATTAAGAATTGATGTTTGATCAAGGAATTATTCATTTTTTTCAAACCCACTGAACATTGAAATTTTTTGTCAAGATAGAAAGATGCCGTACAAACTTCAAATAAATTTCAACATTGTAGAATGTCAACAGAAGGAGCCCAATAGGGAAATTTTTTCACTGCTTTTAATTTTACCGTGGAGAAATTCAATCACCTTTTGTGTGATAGTTTGTATCTAATCAAATATACAATGTGTGATAGTTTGATCAATCATCTTTTGATCTAATCACCAGCATTCAGTGAAAAATACGGTGAATAGATTCCACCCCGCCTATAGGTATCCGGTTCGGTTGGATACTGGTCACCCATCCAAGAACAGTTCACTGTGTTCGTTACTGAACTTCACAATCACTAAAGGGATGCTTTTCGAAACTACGCCTGCAACCAGCGTACAATGAAACCTACGTGTAATTATAGACGGTAATAGCCGTTTGTGGTATTACTGCTAGAGGCACTACATCTAGTGGCACGCTACAGAACCACCCAGTTCCCGTATGAAAGTATAGTAATTCAATTCTTTGTACGCTGCGTGCCTATGCGCGGCGTAGTTTCGGAAAACACACCTTAATCCTCACCGAGTGACCAATAAGAACATTACAATACAAAGGTCTACGTTAACTGGGGTAACTTTAGCCTTTAAGGATGACTTTGGCCCATATTAAAATTAGTGTTAACCTCAAACAAGTTATTCATTCAATTACTTGAATTTGGGCTAAAAGCTGACACTGACTTATGATATAGTCTGGTCTACTTTGGTATCAAATTGTAGACCAGAATGTTTCCTACAACTTAAGATCGGAATTATAATTTTTTAACCAATATTTACCAAGCTTGAGTCATTTTCCCATCTTGCCAGAATGTCTTCTTTGCTTGGACAGACTATATTTATAAAATAAATATATTAAACCATTTCTTTTATGACTCTGACCAATCACACACTTATTTTACTTTCTATAATAATCCATTACTTTCAATATATAGGTCCAAAGTCACTCCTAATGTTACACCACTTGAGTGGTAATAAATTTATTTGCTGGTAATGAAGGTCATTTTATAGAACTAAAAACATTTTTAATAGATTAATAGACTACAGATAACTAAACATATTTGAAAACCACATCTTTTTTATCGTTCACGGTTTGTAATTCTAGTTTGATTGGACATTGAAGCCAATAGGAGAGTAGTTCTTCTGTGTAACCGATTAGAAAGTACATTTTCTGAGCGGAGATCGCTCGTCGAATTATGCCAGCAATCCTGATCATATTATGCTGCCTCTTAATAATTATCTCGGAAACGAACAGATTGTGCCAGGTACCTGTCATGAATCGCCTCACAAATTCGTCTTCGATCGCTGTTTCCGAAGCGCGCAAACCGCCCACTAGGTTCGCTGTGAAAAAAGAGGGAAATTAAAAATAATGTTATCGATGAAAAGAATAATATAAATTTGATATGAACACAGATATAGTCGGTTCAAGCAAAGAAGACATTCTCACAAGATGGAAAAATGACTCCAGCTCGGTCAATATTGACTCAAAAGTTATAAATTTGGTTTTAAATTGTAGAAAATATTCTGATCTACAATTTGACACCAAATTTGTAATTTATGAACCAATATTAAACGAGCTGTAGTCATTTTCTCGTCTTACCAGAATGTCTTCTTTGCTTGGGGACAGACTCTATTTATTTGTTGTTGTACTAGGTCAGAAAAGACCCAGTGCACAAAAAAGCAAACATAATGAAAGAGTTTTACTATCGTTTTTGTACAACACAGAATATGATAAAATTATTCTATGTTATGAGTCAAATTTAATTAACTTTATAAAACAGCATACACAAACACTTTCATGATTTAATTCAGAACATTATAATATTGAGAATAACTTGAAAGCTATGATTGAAAGACAAAAAGTTGAGATAAAAGATGAGATTAAGGATGAAAGTCTCACAGAGAGAGATTAATTCAGGTGTCTTGACAAACTTCTCACTAGAATTCAACAATTTTTTCTCAATTTAGTTGGCTATAAAACTAGAAAATAGAGTAAAAGTATCGGATGATCCACTCCACATAAAATGCAACTCCAAGCATTCATTGCAGCGGGAAATTTAGTTTGCTGATAGCAAAAATTTTCATGTTAGCACCTAATTACATTTTGTGTCATTTATTATTTGAATTTGTTACTTAGGCTGCTTGCAATAGAGCCATCATATTCTCCTTATAAGCTTCAATCTATGTCATGAGCTTCTAGGAAGAAATTCCCAGATCCTCAATGCATCAATACCCTAAACCCTCACCTCACCCTCATATATTCTACAAGTAAAATATTTCAATCTTCAAGAACTATTCTCACAGGATCAACCAACTAAAGCACCATCATCGAAGATCAAATACCCCACTTATTACACTCACGTGTTACACTCGATAATTCTTACCTCTATAATTCGTAATTCTCTATAAGGGAAAAGCACCAGTAGTGGCCACTTGAATGTTTTTTTCCTTTAAAACAAGAATTTGATGTCTTCAAATGAGTTCTTAACCAGCTAGAGACTTAGCTTATACTATTTAGCAGCTAAATAGTTCAAGTAGGAGCTTGCAGAGCATCATCAGAGATTTTTGAGAGAGATTCATTGTCGCTATTTCACTCGAATACGTGGTTTCAGTAAGAAGTTCAGTTTCCTCTTAGCAGTTTCAGTAAGAAGGCATGTATACAAATTCTTGTATTATGACTAGAAAGTCTGTAAATTTCGCTATTTCTGGTGTTATAATCATTCCCTAGAATGTCTAGATGATGTTTAGAAGGTTTCTAGCCAAATACAACTAATATTTCGGCGTAAAAGCAGACTGGCCACTACTAGAGCAAGAAACCGTGAATAATCTAATAGTGGCCACCCAATAGAAATTGTTGTAGATATTGTTGTTATTTGAATTTGTTCTCCTTAGACTGTTTCAAATAGGTTACAGAGGAAAAATAACTTAACAATATCTATTTACTGGTTTAACCTCACTTTTCTAGAGGCTTGTAACCAACAACAATGCATGACCAATCCAACTCATTTTAATATAACCATTTTCATTTCTGGCGTTATAATCTATGTATGGAATGGAAAATTAGCTTACTTGAATAATTGCAACAAGCAGCTTGAGAAATTGACTTGTCAATGAGCATAAAACATCATGTGGCCACTATAGAATCAGTGTCTGGCCACTAATGAATCACAGTGGCCACTTTAGAATCAAAATTGAGTTTCACGAAAATTTTAATAATTCATTTGTGAATTGGCATATTCTCCATATAAAGGAACTAGCCGGCAGGCTCGCTTCGCTCGCCTTCTCCGCCTAGCCAGCGGGCTCCGCCCCCTGGACCCCCGACAGTATAGGCAGTGTAAGGCCCATTCTACACGGGCGTAGGAAACGCGGCGTTAACGTCGCGTTGGCAACGCGTACTCGACAGAACACATTGTGTTAAATGGGCTTGTCTACACGGGCGTTATAAACGCGCGCCCATTCAACACAATGGTTTCTGTCGAGCACGCGTTTTCGACGCGACGTTAACGCCGCGTTTCCTACGCCCGTGTAGAATGGGCCTAAGTGAGTCAAACAGGCTCGCTTCGCTCGCCTACAAATTCCGTTCAGAAGGGATTCGAAATTTATTGAGCACAGCATTTCTACACCTAATCTGGACCTGTTTACCTAATTTCAACATTTTCTGCCAATTTGTTCTAGAAAAATCTAAGAAAAACTCTGAAAATTCCAAAAAATAGTAACACGCTAATATTAAGCGTAACCTTGGGAAGTATATCAGACATAGTTTGAAACTTGATTCAATATCTTCCAAATTAGTTCATCTATAATCTCGCTGAACCATTGAATTTACAGTTAGGATTGGTCGTATCAAGGCGGAAGACATGCAACCCGCAACACATCTACAATTTTGAAAAACTGATTACTAGCGTAATCTTGAACGGATTGCAAAAATATTTCAACACAACATTTCTAGTCCTCATCTGAACCTGCCCACCAAATATAAACATTTTCTACCGATTGGTTCTCGAAAAAATGAAGAAAACGCCGAAAAACTCTAGAAAAACTAAAATATTTGGCGTATCCTTGAAGGGTTTTTAAAATCCGTTCTTAGCGCGCGTCTAAACGTCCAACTGAACATGCCTGCCAAATTTGAACGCATTCGGTTCAGTGGATTTATAGTTCTGGTGATGAATGAATGAATCAGTGCCATTTCGCTTTTATATATAGAGATAGATCAATCAGGAAGGACCTGGGCTACATTCTTTTTGAGTTTTGGATAAGATAGCTGATAATATGATCTCACAATTCGGCATAAACTATGAAAATTTCCTTAAACATGGCCACTACTGGTGCTTTTACCTCACTTAGAGTTGATTAAAAGACTATGATTCATAATACTATGTAAGTAAATAGAATAATTACTTGTATTCCATGAGTTCCACGATTTGAAATGACCTATCGCTTGAGGAGGCCAAGCCATTTCATAAGTCAATGGCTTCTCTCTTCTTGGAGTTCTTTTGTATCTTCCAGCTTGTATTCTATGCACCACTGACGTTGTGTGGAGACCTCTGTGGAGAAAGGATGCTGATTGCATGACCTGCAATAGAGAAAAAAAGTCTTATGTTATTTAATAAGCTGAAGATTATCGTAAAAAAACTTAATTGAAGCTACAATTAATTATAGTGTACCTACAATAGGTAAGTCTATCCTATTTATCCGTCTAGTTAAATTTATAAGTACGGTAGGCCTTTATAAGTTACCTTGATTTACGGCATAATAAATTATGTAAGCATTAAAAGCTACAGCCTCAGTACCGGATTTAAGGTTAGGCGCGCGCCTAGGGGCCCGCACCACAAAAATGAAATTTTCAATTCTATTTTTTAGAAGTTGGCAACCTACATTCTAGCAAACTAATACACAAACTGTGTTATATAATCTGTATCTGTTGAATGTTGATGTATCTGCTCGATAATAAAACAAGTTGAACCTATATTTAAAACCCTCTTGAATAAAATTACTATCTTTGGTGATAGAACTGCGGTTAGCTGATAACAGTGTTTATATCTGAATCAATTTTGCAAAGTAAGCAAGTGAAGATTTGCTAGTAAAGACTGCAACATTTAAAGACTGCAGATTTTAAGAACGAGTTGTGTGATTTTAAACATCCCAATCTCAAACTGAACGAGTTTCCAATAACTCATCATGAATTTTTTTTGTATTTGTCTTTGAATTTTAAACTTAGTACGGTATCGAATTGGTCTCATAAGGGCTATCAGCATTATCAATATTTTATGCTCAAAAAATAGGGACTTCCTCATTTAAAAGGCCTTCTAAAACGCAATTTTGTAGTAAATTTTCACAAAATTTCCCTGGTAAGGCCCCCAGGACCCCCCGCTTATTTGAGAGGTACAACCCACAGATCCCCTCATAGGGGCCCGCAATACAAGCTGAGCCTAACAGTCTAGGGATCCGCACCACAACAGATCCTAAATCCGGCCCTGTACAGCCTAATAGTGTTTGTGATTCTATTATAATTAATAGATTAGTTTCTGTAAAATGAAACTAATAATTCAATAACATGTCAATATTGATAATCAAATACTACAATCAATACATTAGGCTTATTTGAGTAGGTGAAGTAAAGCAAAAATTAATTCAGCATTTCAGCCAAGATTCCACAACTTACATTTTTTAAGCAGGAGGGAAATTCACCAGCTATCAGAAGACCTGAAATAATGGACATTTCAACTATATTTATTTATCAATGATTTTAAACTATGATGAATAATATTCAATTTCCAACAGCATTCTAGAACATAACCTAAAAATAGTTTCACTCACGCAGTACAGTGGCGCACTCCCGCGACCCCGCGAGACAATCCAAAGAAAACAAGATCATAACCTCCAAAGTGCTAAGTGTTCCCATCGAAATCTTTGGCTTACAGTGTTTCATGAAATTGTTTTTAATTTTAAATGGAAGCAATAAAGGCTGAAATAGAAAGGAAGAAGCGTGAACTTCTTGAGAGCAATGTTTTGGTGAGGTTAAATCATTATTGATACGCATTTCTAGGATATTATATGATATCATAATGTTATTAAATTCTAGGATATCATAATGTTAGGTTAGGAGTGTCATGACAACACTGATTTGTTTTTAGTTTCCTATTTAATCCTTGGAATAGGTTAAATTTTATAATTGTATCAGTAAATGCCTCACTTTTTCACATCCTCTCACCCTATTGGGTTTTTAATCTGTGGAGTAGGCTATTGATCATTGTTGCTTAGGCTTGATCAACCTACTGATAGGTACTGCGTACTACATTTTATTCTTTATGTACACGTAAAGTTTTCAACGCTTTACTTATTCATACTTTTCCTTCTATTTCAATTGAATTTTTATTTACAGGAGCCAAACAAAAAATTCTTCAAGAGGGGTCAACTGATAACAAAGCAAGAGGAAGAATATAAGAGCAAATATGGGCTCAAATCGAATGAGAAGGAGGATGTCAACAAAAAATCTGGCAGTGGTAATTATCTATTAGTAATAAATACTGTTTTAAGTAGAATGGAATTCAATTCAACTTTATAATAGGCCTTCGGTAAATAAATACTTCATTGAAGTGTATGATGGTAGCTTATATAAATGTTCAAATTGGCTATCTGTTAAAATCAACTGAAATTGAAAGATACATTCCTGTGAACTATTTTTGAAAGTTTTCCCTCATTTATCACGTAATGGTGTCTAGAAAACGTACATTCACTCCTAATATAAATTATCTCATACCTGAAAAATCATGCCTATTATTAAGACATGATTATCCATGCAATGTCACTCTCGGTGCGAGAGAAACGAAGCATCTGTCAATGAACAGTTGAATCATATTGGCTTTCAAAATTGAAACTAGTATTAAATGCTCAAATCAGTCATAGCAATAATAAAACTTGATATTTCAGGGAAAAATATAATCATATACTTGACTCTTTTTATCTTATTTTTCAAGGCACCACACTGGCTGAAGACGAGAATTCGGACAGTTCGCTGTTGCCGAGGAGAGAGGTGATTCGCAGGTTGAGAGAGCGAGCTGAGCCGATTCTATTGTTTGCCGAATCCGAGCTGGACGCTTTCAGAAGACTCAGACGCTGCGAAATCCTCGAACCAGAAGTCAACAAGGTAAAGTGGATTACAAAAAGATTGGCGGTTAACTAAAGCAACCGCTATGATATTTTCTCAAATTCTGATCAAATTGCTTGATGATCATGAATTTATAAAAAAATAACGATTTTGTGAAATAAGAACCTGATGATCATGAATTTGTTAGGACAATCAAAATACTGCACTGGGTATTGACCACTCGGTAAGAGTGGTTGCTTAGTGACCGTAAAGTTGAGCCACGAACACTGTGGACTGCTCTTGGATGCGTGACCAGTATTTGGAAAAGTGGAACCTACATTGGTGAGGTGGAACTCAACTCACCCGTAAGGGTCTCCCCACCATTACAAGCCATACAAATATTTTTTAAATAAAAAATTCAGGATTTTTTTAAATGAAAAATGTAGGGAATCCCCCACTGTACATGTCATACAATAATGTGCTCATCATGCTTTTTTCAGCATAATGAATATATGTATCATCCAATACTATGGAGAGTATAAAAGAATTTTTCCCAAAGCCTTCTTCTTCCAATTTATATTTTTAACAGTTCTTAAGTAGGTTATGCTATAAAACTCTATTAAACATTGATTTTCACTCACGAAACAAAGGTCGAACTATTTCAAATTTAGTCTCAGTACACATTACAGATCCAACAAAAAATCACCAAATTATAAACCTAATAATTTTGAAAACGTCAAGTTTTGAGCAAAATAAATATATATTTTCATCACATTTATTCATGTATCCATTATTATAGCCTGCACGTTATCATAAAATGTTATTGAGTTGCAATAAATGAAACAATAATTCAATCATTCTATTAAATCATCACTATCATTAACATTTATCTTCTCAACAGGGATTCAGGAACGATTTTCAAGAAGCCATGGAAAAAGTTGAAGAAGACTATCTGGATGAAATTTTGGCCTCGGCCACAACTGACGATTCCAACGACGGCAGCAAGTCGGAAGACTTGAAACTGCTCGACAATCAGCTGACCTACGATCACATCCAACAAATGGCTGCAAATCTGGGCAGAGGCGATCGAATAAATGACATGGAAGTCATCATGCAGTTCCTCCAGGTATAATTTTCTATACTTGCTGTACGGTACCGTATTTACTTCTTTAAATCCTAGAAATCCTTTTATAATTTTTTTATAATACCTCAATTACTTCACTTTACATCTAAATATCCTAAAAACTATATACTGACAGTGTGTCCATTGATGTAACACGCTTCATAGCATTATGCTGAGGAAAAAATTCTCGCCAGCCGTCATACATTTGCTAAAATTTTAAATTCTGCTGAGAAGAGTAAAATTTTTGTAATATTTTCTCAACTGTCAAACGTTTCCAATAGAAACGACATTGCAAATCAATTCTCTAAAATTATGAATTGTCTGTTCACTTCTAGTATCAGTTCGAATTATCTAATTTGATAGAAAATGGTTCTGGAAATTTTTCACTTGAACATAAAGATGAGTCTTTAACAGATGATTCACGTGTCTTTTCGATGTAATAAGATGAGACTTTGTAAAAGTTTGACCTAGCAGACCAATCAAAAGTAAAACATTCAATGGTCACACTATGATTATACAGTCCCTATTCTCAAAACATTCCATGTACGGTAGTAATGTAACTATATTGAAATTCTGTATCGAAATCATATAAGTGATTTTTCGAACTAAGTCAGTATTGTCATCTTGTATTTGTCATAATTTGAAAAAATGTAAGATCTTCATGTTATGCATAATTTCAATACAGAATTTCAAGACAAAATGAATGGTGAAAACCGCTCATCGATATGTTGAACCGTTTTGGAGCTATTGACTGATTTAAATGTAATTGTCTCTGATTGAATATGACAGTAACCTCTAAACGGTTTGAGATATCGATGTGTGGTTTGCGGCATTCGATTCCTCTTGAAAATTTACATTAGAATCATGTATAATATTACCACATTCCCATTTAAAAAGTAAAGTTGAATTAAATATAGCGGATCCAAGATGACGGATCACGTTTTTCACAACCTGAAAAAGTAAATATAAAGCCGTTTGAATTATGTCCAGGTGTGCTGGAACATAAAACCCACTCTGTATAATATTTAATATAGATGTATTATATCTATTGTGTGTTTGTTGCCAGTTTCTACTGAAGATGTGGGGCAACCAGCTGAACTGTCGTTCGTCGGCGGAGAAGGCGGGAACGCGGGGCAAGATGACGTTGGCCACCTTCACGCAAACGCAGATCTACCTCAAGCCGCTGCTCCGCAAGCTGCGCAGCAAGAGCTTGCCCGAGGACATCTCGGACAGCCTCACCGAGATCACCCGACATCTGCTCGATCGCAACTACATTATGGTCAGTTTAAGGGTGAATCCCATATGAGCTCTTAGGCTTGTGCATGAATTATGAGAGGGACTCCAGCTTGGTCAATATTCGTTTGAAAATCATAAATTGTTATTGTTGTTATTGTTGTAAATAGATTCATACTGTAAAAAAACATTCTTATCTACAATTTGAGACCAAATTTATTATTTTTGAAGCAATATTGACCGAGCTGGAGTCATTTTGCGTGAATGTCTTCTTTGCTTAGACAGACTATACCCAATATATCTGCACCCTCAACCAATAAATTCATATAGTAAGTAGTAGGGTAGTAGGTACATCAGACGCCATAAGGCCCATTCTACAAGGGCGTAGGAAACGCGGCGTTAACGTCGCGTTAACGCGTCAAAATTTTTTGCAAACTACACAAGGCGTAGGAAACGCGTGAAGAGAAAATCAAAATGGCTGATGAACCTAACCTAGAAAAAGTGATACAAAACCCAGCTGATCAACGCGCGCTCAACAGAACACATTGTGTTGAATGGTCTTGTCTACACGAGCGAAATAATCACGCGTTCTCAACGCGTTGCTAACGCCCAGCTAACGATGACCTCGACGTTGGCAACGCGTTGACGCCCGCTAACGTTGTGATAACGCGTGATCATTTCGCTCGTGTAGACAAGCCCATTTAACACAATGTGTTCTGTCGAGCACGCGTTGCCAACGCGACGTTAACGCCGCGTTTGCTACGCCCGTGTAGAATGGGCCTCAGGTTGGGCGGTTTCGTCTGCTTCTTGTGATGCCCAACAGCTGATGTTGTCGATTAGAAATGGCATTTAACTACGCCTAGATTTTTATAATAAGATTGCATGTCATCCCACATCTGATATTGGTCTCGAATTGTGAAGCAGAATGTTTCCTACAATTTAAGACCAACTTAATTATTTTTTAGCCAATATTGACCGAGCTGGAGTCATTTTTCCATCTTGTATTGCCAGAATGTATTTTTTCTCGAACAGACTATTAATAGGTAATAGAGAGACTAAGAAGAATCGAATTAGCAACAATCAAAAATTGATAAATCCTTAACTTACTTTTGAGAATATAATCTCAACTTACTGTTATGGAGCGATTCACACCAATGGGCACACTGTGATTGTAGTCTCTGTACTTTATTCCATTCTCAGTATTTGATCAGGGTAAGTGGAACTTACCCTCATGCGTAGTCTTTCAAAGCAAAGAAGACATTCAGATGGGGAAATGACTCCAGCTCAGCCAATAATGGTTCAAAATTTGGTCTCAATCACAATCTACAATCTGAATTGTACCTACAATCAGAATGTTTCCTACTGTATTGTTTTGAATCAATAGTTACTGAGCTGGAGTCATTTTTCCATCTTGCCAGAATGTCTTCTTTGCTTGTACAGACTATAGCTTCCCACCAAGACTATAGTACGGCCAAGAACAGAAGAGCCTTTGGCAACATGGCTGCCATTCACTGCTGCCAGTAGTTGAAATGAAAATTGTTCCAACATAACCAAATTTAGGAAGAAATAGTACAGGCTCAGACGATTTTTTCTGTCCTAGTTCATAATTATGTTATGATTTGTGATATCATATGTCAATAATTGAAAAAATAAATGAAAATAAGTTCCATTCGTGAAATCAATATGATTATGATTAGTGTAAATACAGTAGGTTGGCTGAAGTGATTTCACCCTGAAAATATCAGTTCTGCGCATGCGTAGTTACACTCTCACTTCCCTCCGCCATCTTGCAAGAGCAAGAGGCTCTTCTGTTCTTGGCCCAACTATACCATATGCTTATTTTTTAGATTTTTCTCTCCTATATTCCTTATTATTTCTCCTTTTATTATTATTATTATTATTATTTCTCCTATTATTATTTCTCCTATTTATTATTTCTCCTATATTCTCCTTATTCTCTCCTATATTTCAGGCGAGCGACTCCTACCTGCAGATGGCGATCGGCAACGCCCCATGGCCCATCGGTGTGACCATGGTGGGCATTCACGCGCGTACCGGACGCGAGAAGATCTTCTCGAAGAACGTTGCCCACGTGCTCAACGATGAGACACAGCGCAAGTACATTCAGGCGCTGAAGCGACTCATGACCAAGTGCCAGGAGTTCTTCCCCACCGATCCGTCCAGATGTGTCGAATATTGTCCGCAGTCGACCTCGTGATGTATCGATAGTACCAATAATCGGTAGTATCGATAAACAATATCATCAATAATCGGTAGTATCGATAATCGATATTATCAAAAATCGGTAGTATCGATGGCATCTATGACTATGTATGATTTTGATCTGAAAATAATCGAAAAGAGCCTGTTGTCTGACAACGTGTAAAAAATACATCTGATCCGTGTCTCATAAACATTTACAATTCACTATAATCATAGCTTCCTTTAATATAAGCATAGCTTCCTTTAATAGAAGGCCATGGCCTAAAAATTGGCAACTATGTAGAGTAGGAAATTGAATCCATTTAAAAGCATTGAAATCATTTTCCAATCAGCTGTTCTGATGGATGCGTTTCTTGTGTGCGTTCTCACATTTGACTTGCTACAAATCATGAGCTATTTTAATAAATAACTGTCCATTCTTATTCTTTCTTGCTAATCTCTATCACAACCTATTACAAAAACACGAAAGGTATTCTATATACGAAGAGTTTCATGAACGTATTCCATGGAAATTATGCTCAAAGAGAGAAAAACCAAGTAAACATGCATGATTTGTATGTGTACTTAATGAAAACACTGTTTCAACGGTACGACGTTGCCGTATTATTAGGGCAGGGCCTTCTATTAAAGGAAGCTAAGATATAAGTCAATTACCTTGAAAGTGGCAACTATGTAGAGTAGGAAAACATTGAAAACATTTCTAAATCAGCTTTTTCAGCGGATGCGTTTCTTGTGTGCGTTCTCTCATTTGACTTGCTACAAATCATATCTTCAAACTTATTGGTTTATTTTCAATATCTTCTGCTAATTCCTAGCACAAACCATTACAGAAATTACAATTATATAATTGTAAAAGTATATAATTATGAAGTACAGAACTTTAAAACTTAGGGCTGTTTAAAATAATTGAAAAATAAATAAAAATCAAACACCCTTTTTTTGAAAACTTTAAAAAAGTTTAGGGCTTAGCTCCCGAAACATGTATGTGTTTTTTATAATTTTAAAGTTTTCAAAAAAAAGGGTGTTTGATTTTTATTTATTTTTCAATTATGAAGTACAATAATATTATTGTGACCGAGCTGGAGTCATTTTCCCAATTTGCCAGAATGTCTTCTTTGCTTGGATAGACTATACAGTCCCGATCACTTGTTTTTCTCCAGAATAACAAGCTGTAAATGTTTATGAGACACGGCCCTGGTTGTTGAGTTGTTGTGAAGGTGATATTGTGGTCGTTATCCATGTTGAATGGAAAGACAAGATATTGTCAAACTACTACTTTATTTGGAATTGAGATACCAGTGTCGGAGGACGATAATGGTGTAGCAACCGAAACCGGTATCTAGATTCTTAATATATCTGTTGTTTGACAATTTGTTGTCTTTTTATTAAAAATATTATTACGATTTCGTATTTCAATCTCATTTTATATGATTTACATATTACATAGGAATATTACCGTCTTATACAGTCCTTGAGACTATGTCACACCAGGCAATCGAAAGCTTGCTATTTTAGCCTATATTAGGGAGACTTATTTGTTTGTTATGAGGGTGAAGCCCACATGACCTCATAGGCTTGTGCGTGGGTAATTATATGGATGATAGATGACGACTACTTTGAGGTAGTCGGGACCGACGGCTTATCGTCTCCTCCGAAAGACGGGGTGGTCGTATCTATGTGATTGTGCTGTGGTCAAAAATTGTTCTCCGCTTGGGATTCGAATCAGGGTCCACCTGGTTATCAAACCGGCGCTTTATCACTCCTCCAACGAGCCACCCAATTCGAGCCGATTGTGGTCGTTATCCATGTTAAATGGAAAGACAGGATATTGCCAAACCACTAATTTATTCAAAATTGAGATACCACTGTCGGAGATTGATAATGGCGTAGTAACCGAAACCGGTAATTCGATTTTCAAAAAAAAATTACTGTTTGACAATTTGTTGTCTTTTAATTAAAAATATATTATGATTTCGTTTTTAATCTCACTATATATGACTTACATATTACATAGAAATATTACCGTAGTCTTATACAGTCCTTGAGCCTATGTCACACCAGGCAATCAAAAGCTTGCTTGCTAGTTACGCCTATATTAGAGACACTGTATACTCGATGTGGTTATTGAATGTCATACTTTGAAAATTTCGACTAAGTCACTGTTGATATTGCAGAATATTTCCATAATGAAATGAAAACTCTCCGATTTTGTCATTTCTACACCTTATTATTGTGGTACAGTTCCATGGTTTCGTGGCCACACAGGTCAAATTATCAGGCTGACTGGATTTTAATGTTAATTTAATAAGAATAAACTCAAAAACAGCAATGAATTCACATCAAGAAAAAAGGTGAAATGAAAAATTCAGAATGCGATAAATGACGAGTGGTAAACCATAGATGGAACCTCTTAGTCATCTGTGGTTACAATCCCATTTGAGAATATGGGATCAGTAATATGGTTTACATTATCACTACAGCAATGCAATCTGCTGATATAGTCTATCCAAGCAAAGAAGACCCTCTGGCAAGATGGGAAAATGACTCAGGCTCGGTCAATTTTGGTTCAAAAATTATCTATTTGATCTCAAATTGTAGAAAACAATTTTATCTACAATTGAGACCACATTTATAATTCTTGAACAAATATTGACCAAGCTGGTGTCATTTTCCCATCTTTCCTGAGGGTCTTCTTTGCTTGGACAGACTATATTATACAAGAATAGTTCATTTGTCCAATAATTATTTATATTGTTCATTCCTTTGCAAACACCCATACTAATTTATGTACCTCAGATACTATGAAATTGGTTCATTGTATTAAATTATTAAAAGTATCATTAAATTATTGAAAAATACTGTTTCTGTCTTCTTAGAATACCGGTAAATCCTATTCTATAATCTATCATTTTAGATCATATCACTAATTTGTAATCAAATATTTTGGGTGGCTCGTTGGAGGAAGTGATAACGCGCCGGTCTGATATAGTCTGTCCAAGTAAAGAAGAGCTTCTGGCAAGATGGGAAAATGACTCAAGCTTGGTCAATATTTGTTTAAGAACTATAAATGTGGTCTTAATAGTAGATGAAATTATTTCTTACAATTTCAGATCATATTGATAATTTTTGAACTAATATTGACCGAGCTTGTATCATTCTCCCATCTTGCCAGATTGTCTTCTTTGCTTGGACAGACTATAACAAGGTGTCAGACATTAATCCTTTTCCTTATCGTGTCGAAATGTTCCATTTATTGGTAACAGTGGCGTAGCCAGGATTCGATTTCGGAGGGGGGTTTGGGGGCCCCCAAAGAAAGGGGGCCCGGGGGTCACTCCCGGGAAAATTTTAAAATTATGTAGTACAAAATACCGTTTTAGAGCTCTTTTTTTCATTAATACGATAGAAGAGGTTTTGGGCGATAGCCTGCTTTTTATTTCCTCATCTTGTAGATTTTTGTACAAGAAATAGATAAATACAGGGTGTTTCAGGAGGAATGTGCAATACTTCTCAGGCTGATTCCTTACACCAAGTAGACAAAAAAGTTCCATGGGACCAACCCCCAAAAACGCTTTGTTACCGAGATAACAATGGTGAAAAATTGAGATTTTTCAAAATATATTAATTTTTCTAATTTTTTAGAGGCTTTAGTGAGGTTCTAAAATAATCAATTCGTGTGTAAAATTATCTGAGGAATTCAATGAAACCAGTTTCAAGTTTGTAACTTCAACGGTTATTGAGATAATTGGAAAAAATATGCTACAAAACGCCATTTTTCAACAATAAGGGTTATAACTGGATAAGGAACCATAAAATTGTATTTTTTATTAATGGAAGTTGAATAGAGTCGGATTCTAAACAAAGAACTTAATGGTGGCGATTGTGTCAATCTTACCCAAATCTCAGGAATAGCGATCAAAAATCGCAAAATTGACAAAACAAAGCACAAGTGATGAATTTGTGTTCAGTATCGATTTTGCGATTTTCGATCGTTATTTCTGAGATTTGGGTGAGATTTACACAATCGCTACCATTTAACTTTTTCTTAAGAATCCGACTCTCTTCAACTTCCATTAATAAAAAGTACAATTTTATGGTTCCTTATCCAGTTATAACCCTTATTGTTGAAAAATGGCGTTTTGTAGCATATTTTTTCCAATTATCTCAATAACCGTTGAAGTTACAAACTTGAAACTGGTTTCATTGAATTCCTCAGATAATTTTACACACGAATTGATTATTTTAGAACCTCACTAAAGCCTCTAAAAAATTAGAAAAATTAATATATTTTGAAAAATCTCAATTTTTCACCATTGTTATCTCGGTAACAAAGCGTTTTTGGGGGTTGGTCCCATGAAACATTTTTGTCTACTTGGTGTAAGGAATCTGTCTGAGAAGTATTGCACATTCCTCCTGAAACACCCTGTATATAAATTTACCTTATATGGTTCAATCCTCAACATTATTCAATCTGGTTAGTTCAGGGAACTTTTACGCAAATTTTTGTGTCCAAAATAGCATTGTAACAAAATTTTCAAAGAAAAATTAATAATTGAGATTCACCCTTTATACAGCTCAAAACTCAACAATCGGAATATTTTGAACATCTGTTGTTCCTGAGCATCAAGAGTTCTGTTATGTGTGCGATTTTTAGTAGCGTTTTAAAGCTCTGTCTTTGAATATTACTAGTGAATAATTGATCATCCAGAGTATTATTTAGATTATTAACTTTATGCAATATTCACTTCAACCATTTCAACCCCCAGCAATGAGCTTTTCTTAACATCACTTGATCAGTTCAGGGGGAATTTTCAGGGCATTTTCATTACAAAATTGTAAAGCTTTACATCATTATAGAGCTCCATTTATCAAGATAAAGTTAAAATACAGATGCGGGCTTTATGCATTTCAACTCTAAACAATCTGCACTTTTTGGACACCACTTGGTCAGTTGACAAAGAAGTAATAAAGTTGACAAAAGTTTGCTCCAAGTGAGAAAACTGAGTTGGCGGTGGAAGTTGGACCCCCCTCCCCTCTAGCCACGCTACTGGAACCCATTTTCATAGAAATTTTTCCATTACTGTTATGAACACTCTTTGTGGACTGCATCAATTTCTTAGTCGTCTCTCATTCAGAGGGACAGAATTCAAACATGAATGTTTGCCCAAAATTTCGGGGGTTCCGGACCCCCTGGGCCCCCCCCCTGGCTACGCTACTGATTGGTAAGTGGTAAAAATTCAGTTGTAATTGACAATAATAACTAATTTTGAAAGTCACAATTAAATTAATGGGGAGCTACGAGACCCCTATCTCTATTGTTTCAGAGTTACCTAGCTTGATCAAGTGGAGTTCATGGTTTTTATTCTTACAATTCCGTTATCAGATCAAGGAAAAGTATAATTTCACACTAAATTTGATACGAGGGAGTAGGCTATTTTATAAATTTGTAGTCCAATTCTGTAATTCCAGTGTTGTCTGATAATGAAAATAAATCAACTACTAATAGTATCTCATAAATCCTAGGACTTATAAAAGTTTTGAATCAGGAACCTACCGTACGTTTAATTTGTGATTTTGTAATTAGTACAATGACTTATCAAGTAAGCTGAAAATTTTTTACATTTCCATTTCCAAGTTAGTATTGTAAATAATTATTTAAAGCTTAGAAAAAAATGTTTGTAACTTATATTATGTATCATTTATGTATCAAAATTTATTGATTTGGTCGAGTGCATTCAAACATCATATATCTTTGTAAACTTTTTTGTAATAAATTATTTATTATTACTCCATCAAAAATAGTTCTATCAATTCCCTTATCTCCTATTTGTTATTTTGATTATATCATAGAGCAAATAAACAGGGCCGGTCTGAGAAAGTTGGGGGCCCCTGGGAGTGCGGATTGAACCGGGGACCCCACACCGGGGGGTTTGGAATACTCCTCAGCCAAGAGGAGGGTCCAGGGGTCCTCCCCAGGATTTTTAATTATCCTTTAGAAAACACGCATTTTACTTGTTATTTGACCCAAAAACCGGCAGTAACTTACTCCACACACTGAGTATATCTATTATTCAGACAATATAATTTTCGCCATACTTGTATGTAATACACAACTTTCCAAGCTAGATTTGCGTTTGGAAAATTGCCGTTTACAGGAGCATCAAAGATCAGCTGTTCTGAATGCGGGAATAATCATTTTGATGATTATTACAGCACTAGTCATCATCACGATGATAATTACAGCACTGAAAATCTAGCTTAGCTGTTTTTTCCGAACTCTGACTTAGGAATAAACTAGTCAAACGAGCCGCCATGACAGTTCAGTGTGTGCGTTTGTTCTAGTGTTGTGTTGAGGTTATGTTGGCTTCAGTTAATGTTTTCAGTTGTTTAAGGTTTTAATAAATCCTTCTCAGTCTAGTGTGACAAAAAAAATGTACATAATTCGTGTGGAAAAGTTTACAAAATCATAATTATTTTCCAAACTCGCGTACCGCTTGTTTGGAGAACATAATTATTCTTTTGTAAAAACGCCTTCTCCACACTCATTATGTAATATACTATTGTCATACTCATACACTCAACTAATAAATAAGGACATTGAGACTGCAAGTCACATTTCTCAAGACTGGGTTGTTCAATTATGATTGGGATTATTCAGCATTTCTGAGGTATTATCTACTTCTAATGTAACTTACTTCATTATGTACTTCTAATTATTATTGAAAAACTATGATTTATGCTCTTTAATGAATTATTAATATTGGATGAAAAATGTGATTGTAGAGAAGTATGCTTGATCTATTACCTTTATTGTGATTATATGCCATCCATCATTTTTTTGCTAGCAGCTATTTTCTAAGGCAGAACTCGCAAAACACTGCCAACCAATCAGAAAAGAACAGGCCAGGCATGAAGGCGTGTCCAAGTCAAATCTGAAACACCACCCGACAACTACTGCCATCTACTGGTCGAATTTGGGAACTTTTTGAGCCGATATCGTCAGCCAATCAGAGCGTAGACTGGCTTGGAGGTGTGTCCTATGGAGTTCAAAGCAAGTCACCCTATTGCTACTGCCATCTGCTGGCTGAATTCGGAGCTATTTCGAATGTTTTTGACAAGAGAGTAGGGGAGAGTATGAAAATGGCTGCAATCTTGAACTTGCTTGTTAAAACCTATATTTTGAGTAAAATGCAATATTTATTATTGCCCAATAAAGGTTTTATTTTCTGTAGAAAATTTAGCCTATCATTTTTCTTCTCGAGAAATGCTATAAGTTACCCTAGTTTCAAAATTTCATAATAGCCAGTTACGTTACTCAATATAGGCTACTAATAAAACATTTTAATCAATATATTGTCAAATCTTGAAGTCACTCAACTTCGTCTATATAGTCTGTCCAAGCAAAGAAAGACCCTCTGGCAAGATGGTAAAATGACTCCAGCTCGGTCAATATTTGTTTAAGAATTATAAATGTGGTCTCAATATTAGATCAAATTGTTTTCCACAATTTGAGATCAAATTGATAATTTTTGAGCCAATATTGACCGAGCTTGAGTCATTCTTCCATCTTGCTAGAGGGTCTTCTTTGCTTGGACATACTATACCTGTGTTACGTTGTTTTCCACTCATCGTGCATTTTCTAGTGATATTTTTTTATATCAATAGAAACCTTTCCAATAATCACTTTTACCAGTTTATGTCTCTCTCTTATTTGATTCAGCAGGAAAGCAGGAAGTAATAATCTATTTTCTTCAAGGGTCTTGAGAATTTAGGATCGAAAAAATTCAGGATGCAATATAGCCTACTGCTGCATCTCACATAAAGTACACGACAAAAAACCGGCGGCTGGTGAATTCTTGTTATCAATGCACAGCTTTTTCAGGACAACGCGAAAGCGGTCTATAAAAGTTAAATAGGTTAGTTGAGGTCGTTCTCGACTCAATATGTCATCGCAGACCACTGGCTGACTGTCCTGACAGAGCTGAGCATTGATAATAGTAATTTGCCAACAGTCAGTTACGTTGGCATCTACTATGATAACGAACAAGATGCTGTGAAAATAGTGTGTCACTTGGCCTCGATAGTTTATGAATAAACCTCCCTCACCCACCTCCCCCAACAATATTCCATCTCAAACAAAGTTCACTACCTATCTTTTTCCTTTATAATAATAATTGTCCTCCTAAAAAATTCCCCATCTCCGTAAAACTGTAATCTGGGAGATTGTTGTCATAGGACGTTACAGAGTTAGATAACAAGAGAATATTCATAGGTTTCAGCTTTTTTCAAACTAGACTATCTACAGACAGAGTACTATATTTCTAAACCTTAAAGGTTTAAAACCTATAGCGACATGGAGTATTCTATTTTTCTAACACTAAAAGGTATACTCATACTTTTAACAATAAATCCCAAGTCATACTTATAGCAGATTAATTTAATTTGGTCGGTGGCGACCAGTAGCGCCGACTTCGGGGGGGCAAGGCACTTTCTGCCCCCTCAATAATCACTCAGGGGGGGCAATGCGTGTATTTTGCCCCCCCAATGTTCATAGGTTACTAGAGAAAATTTCATCGATTTTTTGAGTAGGCTATCAATTATCAATAAGTAGGCCTATTAGAAGAATATTTTTTGCCATCATCAATTCCAAAAAGCCCAAATTGAAACCAATTTTAAACAATGGACCTGTCTAGCTATTTTTATTATACGTATTCACATCTTCACGTATCCACATCCATCAAATGAGTGAAATTATATAGGCCTACTGCAATTTTTTTGAAAGACTAGGCTACTTCCACAATGTCCACAAACCAAAAAAATAGACAATCAGTCTCCTGTCTATTATTTGCAATACCCAACTAGGCGTCTGGGCTTAGATTGTTATAACCGGACATGAGTCATCAATTGCAACATTTTGCAAGAAATTCTTTAATTCATTCTTGATTTTTTTTTAAGTATAGTTATAGTTTATGAGAGTTCTCCCACTTTTCTCTCTTTGAAAAAATAATACATAGTCTATATAAGTAGCCTACATAATCAAATACAGAATCTAGATAAACAAAACGAACTACATAATAATGGAACTAACATTTATAGCCAGAATTACTCAAGTTTTAAGTTGACTCATGAGAGGTGAGAGTGGTCGGTAGCACATAACACATCTATGATCTATTCATGTTTTGTGGCTTTCGTACGATTTTTTTATAGCCGTTATAAGTGAAAATGGTAAGAATTCTAATTGAAAACTGAAGTTCCTGATAGGAGTAAACTAGATAAAATTATGTTTAAGTCAGATGTAAATGTGCCTTCAACCTACACATTGAGGCAATCCAGTAACTCAACTATTTATTTTTATTTCTAAATATTTTCTTGTGTTCAAAATTGAAGGAGAAACTTGATTCATTCACTACCTAGAATCACGATTATAATATTGTCAATTTGAATAGGGTAATAATATAGGAAATTCAAAATAGTTGGATGGATCAGATTATCTCTATACTACAGAATTTAGAACGAAATCACATGCAAAGATGCAGTCTAAACTGCTTGTGTATTCTTGCGTATTTTCACAACCCCCTCCCCCCATCATCGCCTGACATACCATCCCCCCACTATTAATCTTCAAGGTGGACTCTGCCCCCCAATATTTTGATGAAGTCGGCGCCACTGGTGGCGACTGTTTCTATACTGTTGTTCATTCATAATAATTTATAGTTATTTTCTATAATATTCATTCATCTATTTATTACATGAATAAGTCTTAACACAAAATATCAGTTCAGTGTGGTAAATTTCTATTTTCACGAAATAAACTTAGTAAGGTATTAATCAGTTAAATTTCTTGTGAAAAAGGCTTGAAAATATAATGGATTCAAATATTGAAACGGTGCCTCCAATAGTAGGCTACACGACCACGAGAAAATTTGGGTGGAACAAAAATCTTGGGAATGTACTGTTCTTGATATTTGAAATTCAATTGAGTAAAATATTGTATTAAATTTAAAAGGAATAAAGCTCTTTTTCAGTCAATTTCAAACACTAGATTTAAATGTTACAAAGTTTATAAAACATTATTCTGAAACATTTGTTTTAGGAGAAATGTTTTGTTGCCAATGAGAACGCACTGCTTGAAATGCATTTTCTCCCCATATGGGATCGAAGATGATAGAACCTGTAAAAAGAAAGATCTGTCAATAACTCAATACTGATGTACACTTGTATATAGATACCGTACGGTATGTGAAAACAATTTTGCACAATTTTGTGACATCGTCCTACAAGCTTCATTCCTTCCTTGAACTTCATCAAGAAGTTTTTTTCGAGACGACACCAATCTCAACCTTCAAAATTTTTGTCACATGTAAAGTAGACTCAGACACTGCAATTTCGTAGACAAAAACCACCCAGACACAAAAAGGTGCTCATTTGTTGGTAGAGAGGGCATGGTTGAAGTTCAAAGGTTCGCCGAGACTAAACAAGAATAAGGAAAATAGACAGAAGAAAAGAAAAAGAGGGAGATATTAAAGGACAAGAAAAAAAAGAGCTGGAAGAAGAAGAAGAAGAAGAACAAAGGAGAAGAAGGAGGAGAAGTAGGGAAACGGAAGGAAAATGTTGAGGAGAAGAACGGAAGCAGAGGGGGTAGGCTATAGTATGTCCAAGCAAAGAAGACATTCTGGCAAGATGGGAAAACCCATCAGCTTAGTCAATATTAGTTCAAAAATTACTAATTTGGTCTCAAATTGTAGAAAACAATTTTATCTACAAATAGAGACCAAATTCATAATTTCAGAGCCAATATTGACCGAGCTGGAGTCATTTTCCCATCTTGCTAAAATGTCTTCTTCGCTTGAACAGACTACACAAGGGTCGAGCTCTTTCGGCCAAGAGGGTAGGTTGGGTCGAAGACGTCTTGAGAAGGTGGGTACTGTACCTACTACTACTCCTCTCTAGTTGCTATGCTGCAAGAGAGACCCTCTCAAGGGGTCCAGAGGGGGGGGCAAAGGGGGGTCTCCTAGATTCGCCAGCACAGTAGTCTAGTGGTATCGATCGTTCGTCTCAGCCAACACACTCACACACACATCGCTGGCAGCGTCTCCAGACGCTCAAAAAACTACTCGAGAGGGGTGTTGAGGTTAAGGGTTTCTGGGGGCGGGGGTGATTGAGGGGGAGGGGTCGAGACGCCGCCGTCGCCGTGCGACTTACGTCTATAACCCAGATTCGAAAATGGGTCACCCCTAACACTCTACCCCTCACACCACACCAAAACTACCATGCCAAAAGAGGGCGGTTTAAAATTGCCTTGCAACCCCCACCCCTCGGGGAGGGGAAACGTCTGGCGCCTTCCGCAAGGAACTGCATTTCTTGCCACCCCCCCAACCATTCCCTATTTTCAATCTTCTCCCCCAACCCCCAAATCAACCTGCAGACGACTTTGTCGATGTGTTGGGGTGGGGGTAGGGGGGCTATGCGCTCACATTTATATACCTGTTGCTGAGGTAACCAGTAGCTTGGATGGCTCGATCTGCCCTTCCTTCCGCACTAGTCACTCCGCCACCTCTTATACACCACTCCCACCACCTCTTGTATGTAACCTCATAACAGAAATTGTATATCTGTAGAATAGATGAAGGCCTATGAATTTTAAGTAGGCATAAAGAGTGGTTAAAATAGTATATCTATGATATTCGAAAGATAATTATTAATTTTCTACATAATTTCGCCCAACTCAATTCCAAAATTATTTTTGGTTGGCCAAAAATAGACTATACATTCATATACGTAAATATAGTCAACAAACATTTACTATTGTCTGTCGAAGCAAATAAGACATTCTGGCAAGATGGAAAAATGACATTTTGGTCAATACTTGTTCAAGAATTATAAATGTGGTCTTAATAGTAGATCAAATCGTTTCCTACAATTTCAGATCAAATTGATAATTTTTGTACCAATATTTACCGAGCTTGAGTCATTCTTCCATCTTGCCAGAGGGTCTTCTTTCCTTGGACAGACTATAACATCTCTTCTTTTTGCCACCTCCAATCAATGTATATATATAGTCAAAGATCTAACTGTTGATTTGCTAAAACATATCAAAAACATAGCAAAACTATGTCGTAGGTGATGTTTCACTATATTAATCATTTTCAATTCTAATCTCAAAAAAAAATTTCTTCCTCAACGACAAAACCTGTTGAAAAATGGAATTCTCTCTCTAGAATGATGTTTCATGATTATTGATCAAAAGAAATTACCAGTTATTGCTATAACCACTCCGCAAGCAATAATCGATTGAAAGAGCCTGAACGTACACTGAAAATAATTATTGATCCATTCATGAAATTTGATGGAAATTCTTTCCTCCCATTTCTAAACAATGTGCACTACCCGCCTATTGCAATTCTTTTTACTCAGAGGAACTTTGCGTGAACTTGATTTCATTGATTGATTCGCTGTTTCAAATTTTTTTCATCATTGATTAGATAAATTTTGATTTTTTTATCTAATAGCTGGTTTCACGGTATTGAATTTCCCCAAACTTCTGTCTATCGTGTTGGGTATCATATCATTTTCGACTTTTCAGATTTCAGACTGTCAATTTTTGACAAGTTCCCTTCCCCAACTCCGACTTTTTTATAGAAATTTTCGTTGTTCATAACAATCAAATCGTGTTTGTGTGTGAAGTCTTCTGTCTCTTCTGTTTGATTTTTGAGAGCATGAATAAAAAAAAATCAAATGTTGAGAAGTATTTTGAAAAAAATGTTGTAAATGCATCATGACCTCCAGCAAATTGTCTGAATTTACTATTTACAGGAGTAAGTCAGGAAAATCCGTCACATCACAACATGAAGTGTGTTCAAAATTTTTCAACAGGATCATTTTTTCCAACAGGATCTGAATACGTGTAAAATATTCTAGACAGTGATGTGCAGCTGCCAAGCTTATTTTTTGTGAAATTTATTTTGGATTATTCCTATTTTTTCTCTCATTCAAAATTCTTCATTGTTCATGACCATTACTGGATGACAACGAGATTTTTAAAGAATTTGAATCAGAAACGGCATTGCATAACATTGTATCAAAATGTCGTCTCGACAAAATGGCAACTTATTAGGTTGCGGGAGGGGGAGGGAGATTGAGAGGCTGCTCTTCTGTTAAAGCTTCCATTGGACTATTTTCATTCGTTGAACTCTAGTACGGGAAGGGAAATCAGAGCTTCAAAAAACGAAAATTATAGCAATAATGTGTTGTTGAAGTTGGTCCAAAACCCATTTATTATCTATCCATTTTGGTCCATCTAATCGAATAATACCTACATGAAGAAATTTTAGAAAAGAATTTACTCTGTCAACTGACACATTGTCCTGGAATTGAAGGCATACTTGAGTGAATGCAGAGTTGTTGTTTGTTAGGGAACAGCATCACTTCAAGCTCCCATCAGTAACCTACTAATAATTAGAATAATCTCTGGCTGTGCATGACCAGTGATTGGCACCGATTGCAACAAGTCATTCTCCCCCCTCCTCACTCACCATCACACATGACAGGTTTGATTAATTTCGGTATTTCGGTGGAGTGTGCGAGACAAAGACAGAGATAGGATTTCTGAATTTTGACAGTATGTGTGAGAGAGACAGAGTTAAGATTCTGGTATTTCGGTAATGTGCATGACAGAGACAGAAATAGGATTTCGGTATTTTGGCAGTGTGTGTGACAGAGACAGACAAAGCCGAAATCGATGCAAGAGCGGTGGGTGTAGGCCTGTGTCTTCTGTGGGTGGTGAGGAGAGGGATGCTCTCTCTCAAGACCATCTCCTCATCCTCCTCTTCCTCCTTCACCTCCTCTTGCTCCATCCCTCCTCTTCCTCCTTCACCTACTCTTCCTCCTGCTCCTCCTCCGCCTGTTCCTCCCTCGTCCTCCTCCTCCTCACTGACAGCTTCTTGTGTTACAGAGGAAGGAAGACGTAGTCGTGGGAGGGAGGAGGTAGGGTACAAGGGTAGACACGCAATCATCGATTTTTAACTCGGCTGTGTGCTGCCGCCGCTTACTCTATTCGCTGCACCTGATGCCTGCCTAGGCCTAAAAACATTGCTCTGCACTCACAAGACAGAATAAGGCCCCGTTCACATCTCACGTCCAACGAATAGTCTGATGCAAAGCGAAGTCTGCCTACTTGTGTCTGGGGGCCTTAACGATGATGGACTGACTGGGTTGGAGACTTTGTTGAGAAATGATTATAAACGAGAGGCAAACAGGGTGAGAGAGTTATCAAATGGAAAGAAATTGTCAAATCACAGATGTTTTAAAAATTGGGATAAGATATTGACAAGATAATAATTGTCAAGACAAAATGGAGACGAGGTTAGTTGAATAAAATTAAGAATAATGTAGATAAAATAAATAATATTTCCTTATTTAATTTTAATAAATACAAGATATTGTCAAACCGCAGATTTATTAAAAACCAAGATTACTCTGTGGTTTGAGTGAGTAGTTGTGAAGGTGATATTGTAGTATTTAAATGAAAATATTAGGTATCGTCAAACCATAGATTCATGAAAATTGAAGATGAATCTGTGGTTTAAGTCAGTGGTTGTGGAGGAGATATTGTGGTATATAATGGAAATGGAAATGGAAAATGTGGATATATATTAAATGGAAAAACAAGAGATTGTAAATTCAAAGTTTTATTGAAATCGAGATGTAATATTGACAAGATAAAGACGTCATAAGATAGAGACAAGATATTGTCAAACCACACGATTCATTGAAAATCGATATATTGATTATTTATTCTCATTTGATATGGATTCTATCATCTTTACAACTACTCAACAAGTGAAAGAGCGAAATCTTCATCGGCTGCAAATCTTCATGTAGATCAAAGGGTTCAAACAGTTGAGTGGACATTGTTCTGAAAGATATTGGTAAAAAAATGAGGAAAGATTATGAGGAAAAAACTGGGCTAAAGCATGGACGAAAAGGTTTCTCACGGTCAAGTGTCACGCACATAGCATACTATAGCATGGCTGTTATGTGCTGAGTAGCTGAAATGTACCTTTGAGCGGGTATCACGGTATCGGTATTTGATATTATTAAAAAGCGAGATAACAAATGGAAGTCAGGTTGATGCACTTGATGAAAACCCTCAGATATCAATTAATTTATGATGATATTGCTATTGCAATTATGACTATAATTTTGTCACTTTTTATTTTGTCATTATTGTTTGTATTTATTTATTTTCAATATAGTTGCATAATGATGAAGAAAGATTGTTTTATGGATGCGAAGTTGAGGGCCAATTGAAAACTCATAAATAAAATAATTTCAAGAGAAATTCAATTTAGGTGGGAAGTTCTATGTCTCATGTTGAAGTTGCGATAATGAGAACAATAATTAATTTCTTGGGAACAGTCGAAAGTTTTTGGAGTTGAAGTTCTTGGAAAAATATTATAGGAGCGTTTTTCAGGTTTGAAATACCTATTCCAGAAAATTCACTAAATTAGCTGTTACAAAATACAATTCTGATAATTGAATTTTTTATTACAAATCTCAGAAATAGTGATTGTAGAGTGTAAATGGACAAATGTGAATACAATGTGAAAACTTATTGCATAGTAAAGAGTATTATATTTTATAAAGTATCATACAGCTAAAGTATATGGCTGTATTATACAGCCATTCCAAAACAATTTCGAAATAGAATTAGTCTAAAAGTTTGTTAAATTTTAGATATTACAAGAACTCAACTTCAACTCAAACTCAACTTAACTTCAACTCAACTTCCCAGGAACTTCCTGTTTTAAATTTAAATAACTAGAACAATCTCTCACATTCACCTATGAGCCTTATAGAGCCTAGAATAAAATATGAAAAATTGCTTCTTATCTCATCTTATCTACAATCTACCAACCAAGTCAAGATTCGTCACGACCATGAAACATAATTTATTTCTTGAATTGATCACCTAAGCCAGGATTTGACCCAGTGTTGTTACGGTGGGGGTAGGTGGCCTTGGTTGCCTCCAATATTTTTTGTCTTTCTTCTTTTTGATGATCATCAGACGAGACATGCCCACATGGTCCAACATGAGTGGTCAATGCCAATATGTAATCTGTCTCGCCTGCTTTTTACTGTAGGCCTACATGTACTCAGTACAGTACTTACAAAACGTCTTTTAGTACTCATCACATTTCCTTCTTCTTCTTCTTCTTCTTCTTCTTCTTCTTCTTCTTCTTCCTTTCCTCCTCCTCCCCCCCCTCCTACTCCTCCTCCTCCTCTTCTTCTTCATCTTCCTCTCCACACTCCTCACTTTTCCCCCATGTCTTATTATTTATATTCTTCTGGCTCTATCTTATTCGACTTCTTTTCCCTTGCTTGTATCAAGGTTTTAAAAATCTCTGTTTTTCTTCGCTTTATTTCTCATTTTCCGCTGTATTAATTTTTTCCCTGCTCAGTTCTCGATCTTCATTTTTTTCCACCTTTTCAGACCTCATATTCTCCTATCTTCCTTAATAGAATTTTATATTTTCAATAATTTTCCATCTTTTTCTTGTTGTTTCCAACTTTCCCGATCTCTATCCTGCCTCTATCTTTATCCTACATGGAAAACAATAGTTGGTTAGGTATTTTTCATTTGCCATTCTTTTCCAGCACACTCAACTATGGAGCCTATGTTCATATAAATCTATATTTTTTAAAATAGGGTTTCCTTGTTCATTAAAGATCCAAGATTGACGTAAAATTATAATATCGTATATAAGATTTAATACAAAACATTCTTTTATCAAATATAGGAGAAATTGAACTGAGAGTCATGTATCATCATTGAAATGTCTTTTTTTGTACTACTTGATTGTATTTCGTGTCAAATTTAATGAACTCTCGTATCCTTTCAAATTTAAATGTATCAAGTCGAAGCGTGGATCTAAACATTTATCGAATTAAATTATATTATAACACATATCAGTTCTTTGCGGGTTTGCAGCTACGAATAAAAGCTGCCATCCAATTTGCAGTTAAGTCCAACAAATCAAAAAAGAGTGAGAGGATGGCGATGTCGGCGATTTTTGACCCATTGCCCTGGAGAGCCAGCCCAGACCGGGAACCCAGCCCAGGGAAGAGGACCTTGAATTATATTCGACGTTATTTCGTCTGCTGTAGGAAGAACAAAGCTTCCACTGCATTTGCAGTGCATCTCCAGACGAGTACCCCTCTTACCCATCCAACCCCCCCCTCCAACCAAACTGCAGACTGTACAGAGGTCCTTCGACCACGAAATTGCATTCGAAATTTTTTTTATTGTCCAGTCTGCCTCCTGCCCTCACCAGCCCACCAACTCTTCTTCTTTTTTCGGCAGTTTGCACTGGCATTATTATTACACTCGGTTTGCCGGCTTTTTTGCACTGGAAATAAATTTTCGGACAACCTTGAAAAAGTACTTGCATGTGGCACCCAGACACAAAGGAAAGTGAATCTGGAACGAGCCAATTGCTCATTATTTTCAAGTTGAAACTGAAAGCTGTTTGGTTTTCCAAAGCACCTCAGTTCGTCTCATCCGATACTGAAATCGAATAATACGTTATGAAATGAGTGTTGCAATACATGGTATTGTATTTGCTGGAACGGTTTGGATGGTGGTTTAGTCCACTGAGCAATTTCATCTATACCTAAAATGTTTGTTCTGAGGGAGATGCCCACATGAGATTTTAAAACTTGTGCAAGGGTAATGAAAGTGAGAGGGATTGATAATAACATTTATAAACAATTCAATAATTAAGTACATCAAACAAAACTAGCAAGGAAAAATTCAGGATATGTTAAGACAAATTTAATTTCAAATACAATGGAAAGAATGATTCACAATCAAATTTTATTTTATTATTTTGAAATATTACTTAATACATAATATATGGGTGTTTCAGGAGAAATGTGCAATACTTCTCAGGCTGATTCCTTACACCAAGTGGACAAAAACGTTCCATGGGACCAACCCCCAAAAACGCTTTGTTACTGAGATAACAATGGCGGAAAATTGATATTTTTCAAAATATATTATATAAAGTTAAATGGCGGCGATTGTGTAAATCTCACCCAAATCTCAGAAATCGCAAAATTGACAAAACATAGCACAAGTGATAAATTTGTGTTTAGTAGCGATTTTGCGATTTTTGATCGCTATTTCTGAGATTTGGGTTAGATTTACACAATCGCCGCCATTTAACTTTCTCTCTAGAATCCGACTCTTTTCAACTTCCATTAATAAAAAATACGATTTAATGATTCCTTATCCAGTTAGAACCCTTATTGTTGAAAAATGGCGTTTTCTAGCATATTTTTCCAATTATCTCAATAACCGTTAAAGTTACAAACTTGGAACTGGTTTCATTGAATTCCTCAGCTAATTTTTCATGGGAATTGATTATTTTAGAACCTCACTAAAGCCTCTAAAAAATTAGAAAAATTGATATATTTTGAAAAATCTCAATTTTCCGCCATTGTTATCTCGGTAACAAAGCGTTTTTGGGGGAATGTCCCATGGAACTTTTTTGTCTACTTGGTGTAAGGAATCAGCCTGAGAAGTATTGCACACTCCTCCTGAAACACTCTGTATATTAAGAGTCTATTATGTCTTAGTAATATCGTTAGTATTAGCTTGGATAAAGTGTATATAGTCTGTCCAAGCAAAGAAGACCCTCTGGCAGGATGGGAAAATGACTCCAGCTCGATTAATATTGGTTCAAAAATGATCAATTTGATCTCAAATTGTAGATACAATTGTTTCCTACCATTTGAAACAAAATTTATAATTTCTTAACCTATATTGACTGAGCTGGAGTCATTTTCCCATCTTGCCAGAGAGTCTTCTTTGCTTGGGCAGACTAACTATGCCCGGTTTTTCCAAGCACACTCAAATTTGAGGGACGCTCAAGTTTACTACACTTTACTACATTTCCTATACTTATCATAGAAAATGTCAGCTGTTCACCCGGCATTAGTATATTATGGTAGTATAGATTCTCAACTTTACTTTACAACGATATCCAAGGAACCAATCGTTCTCATCACATCATTATAGGTAATAGGTCGTTAAAAAGAAAGGTGTAAACTGATTCTACGGAATCAATTTCCTATTGCTCTAATAATTACTCCATGTATTCCAACAATATACAGTGTTCTGTAATATTGTACAATTTTCGACCAGATCGGTTTTTGTAAACTTACTGTGTAAACTTCCTCAAGTCGATTCACATAGGTTCATTTATCCATGGAGATTTAAGAGAAAATTATACAAAAAGCTAACCTACAAAAAAGCTAATTTTTCAAAAGCTAAAAAGAATAACCTTTACCTTATACTTTATACTTCAAGAAGAAATCATACAAAATAATAAAATTTATCAGTTCTGGAATGTGCCTTATAAGTAATAAAGCGAATAGAGAATGTCAATACTGGAATATTACGCCTTCAACTTCAAGCAGCTGGGATTCTATTGGTCAATTGGCTCAACCGCCGCAATTTAAATTTCAACCAATTAGGAGCTGACATTGGTGAAAGCGTTTGAAGTGCTGGCTGCTGATTGGTAGAAGTTTCAAAATGAAGGCTGTTTCACTATTAGCCAATCAGATTGCTTCTCGACTTTGGTGGCGTAGCTTACTACGTAGCTCACTTCTTATTGAGTAATATTGGCTCGCACTTAATTTAATCTGTTATTTTAAAGATTATTTTCAGTTTTATGGGGCTTTCCAGTTCAGTTACTCATGTTAAACTGATTACATGACGTGTATCGTTGAACAGGAAACACACAATAGCCTTCATCCATTATACAGAAATCGGCAAACAATTCTTGCTTTTTTCTATACCTACCCGAATCAAATAATAAAATTTGAAACTGTCCCCATCTCACTGCATTTCCCTGTCTCAAAATAAGAATTGGCAGTAGTATAGTAGATTGAAGGATAATAAATCAGCCATTCCATTTAATGATGATAAAAAGGTGTTATTTCTTAGACCATCTTATTTTTTCCTTGGAAATATCTCTGTAATAAATGAAAATTTATGTTATGATTTAGCTGCATATTAAGCTGTTTCTAGATATTGATTTATAAAATAATGATACCTCATTCGAAACACAATTCCGTTTTATGAAAGATATTTATCAATTTCCTTTCGTGGATATGAAAACTAAACTTCAAATCCAAATTTTACTTGAAAATTTTCTAGTAAAAAGTGAGTCATTTCTTCGATGGTTGCCTGAATAACAATGCCATGCTTCATCACTAGTCGAAATAACTCCCACTTATACAAGATACTGATATTGATTCATTCATTTATTTCATTTCAAAATTATATAACTTGTAAACTTTTCCTTTTTTGGCATTTTTTTCTTTTCAGCTTGTGAGATTTCGTTTTATTCCTCTTAGTAGGCTACAGTATACGTACATCAATGTATTTGTGAATATATTTCGAGTTAAGTTATCAAAATGAAAATTATTTATTCTTCGAGAAATCAAATCACAATCCAGTAGCCTATCCTGAATTGAAGAGGCATGGAGGGAAGAGGTCGTTTTTCCACCTCATAAACTACCCATCACTTTCCATTTTCCACAAACAAGTAAAATTAAATACTAATGTGGGCATCATCCGAAAAAATTTCAATCATTAAAATGAATGGAATCACATCCCAGTATAAACTTGGAGAAGAGTGAGAACGATTTCATATCTCCTTTGTCGTCTGTTGCAGTCTTCCCTCTCCTTTCATTATGTTTCACTCTGTTTTTGTCACTCCCATAACATTCTCGTTACTCGTTCATTAACAGTGCTCGGTTTTATTTTGGCAATCTTATTTTGGAACTCTTTGTCCATTTTTTAGAGTTTGTTGAAGGTGAACAGGCTCGACTCTCTTCATTTCAATGCTACTTCGGAATTCAAAATTATAATTGTGATCATCAAAATAATGAAGCGGGTATACTTTTCCAACCATCA
Organism: Sogatella furcifera; assembly: GCA_017141385.1. NCBI lineage: Eukaryota > Metazoa > Arthropoda > Insecta > Hemiptera > Delphacidae > Sogatella > Sogatella furcifera. The sequence continues at coordinate 7,331,007 of CM029548.1, read as the reverse complement.
AAATCTGCAGTTTGGTAAAATCTCAACAGAAGATCTTGGTAAAAAATGAATCGTATGTACTATAAGAATATTATAATAGTTGTGACATGTTTTTGCTAAACAATGTGGAAATAAAGTGATTTGAATTAATTTGAAAATTGTATTAACCACTTGAAAATTAATTTATTATCGAAAATAATGATTATTTCAAGTTCAAAATAAAGTAATAGCTCTCAAGATTACCCTACAGAATAGTAATCTATCTAGATTATACAGATTATTGTAGAGTCTAGTCTAATAATATTGCTACAAACCCACTTGAAATGCCCCTCTTAAATTCAATTCTATTGTTGAATTTGGAAACTTTTCTAACCGATGTTTTTGGCCATTTTGTTCGTAGGCGGAGCTTGGAGGCGTGTCCAATGGAAGTTGAAGCAAGTCACCCTATTGCTACTGCCATCTGCTGGATGAATTCAGAACTATTTCGAATGTTATTTAAGAAAGTTGGGTACAGCAGTGAAAATGGCTGGAATCTTCAATTTGATTGTTATAGATATTCCGATTTTTTGTTAAAACATCTTTGTTTCCAGTAAATAAAAATATTTATTATGATAACCAATAGTTTTCTGTGGAAAATGTATTATTATCTTCCTTATGTGCTTCCAAGTAAATACTGAAAAATAAATTAATCAATAATTAAAAATTCAATATTTTATTTATAATGTACGGTACAACGTGACAGTTTTGCTCAATAAGTTGTTTTAATTATTGTTTCTTTTACTATTGTTTGTTTTTAATTATTGTCTAATTACTATTTGTTCTAATATTGTAGGCTTTTGCTTATTACGTATCCAATGCTAACAAAACAATTTGTTGAGATAGGCTACATTAGAATAAGCAAGTCCCTATAATCTTTTTTGACACACCACATGCAACATTGGGATTGCGTATGAGAAAAATGTGAACATGCAAGGCAGCTTGAATCATGTTTGGCTTTGAATATAATATTACTAGTAAGCCCCATGGGCTGAAGAACTCGCGTGCGAACTCTCAAAGTCAACTTATGGCTTTAATTATTTGAAAATATGAACCACAAATCATACTAACACGATACCTAGATTTATTCAATACTGAATGATTCCTTTTTGTGAGGAATTATTAATAAGAAAAGATGTTTCTTCGGTATATTTTGATACATCATTATCAGCAACTCTTCTGCCACCAATGCACCAATACAAACGTAGGCCTACTTGTTCAAGACGACTTGACTGCAAAAATTCAGAGTAGACCTATCAACTGAAGAATTCTAATAAATTTACAAATATGGATGAAATAACTTTCCCTTATTTTTTCTGAAAAACCATACATACTATTGAAACTTCGTGTAGAGTCTATCTATTATCAAGGTATGATGGAAAGTCTTGAAATAATAGAAGAATTACAGGAAAACTGAGGAGAATTCGTTGTTTTGCCAATGATATGTTCTGTTTGTTTCAGCTCGAAGAACACCGTGATAGTACTTGAGTTAGTTCTTTTTGGAACACTCTGTAGTCATATTGATCGCCTCTTGTTTTAAATTTGTTCATTGTATTAAATTGAAAACAGCAGTTAAACCATTAATAACCTATGTAGAGATTCATTCAAGAATGGAATTTTTTGATAATTCAGTATTTCCATTCAGATGAATCAAATATATAAATTATTAGAAATCCCTTTAATAGCATTCTTCAAATCCCGTAGAAAATCACGGCTGACTTATTATTAGTCTGACTAATCAAAGCATGGAAATCAAATGGAACAACAAACTTCTTTCAGCACGAATACTTCAAAAATAATTTGAATTTGCCGCCTTTTGTCAGCTGTTCAAATAAATAGACTCCTATCACATGTTTAAGCTTTGAGATCAATATTCATCATATGACTTCATTTCAACATGAAAGTATTTTTCATTTGATAACATTATTTTCATGATAGTTCTTTCAAATTTGCCGCTAATAAATCAGCTGTTTTATTGGAATCAGATGGATTCTCCAAAAAATAATTTATTCAAATTCCATATGACATTTTTTCCCCCAGCCGTGATTATTGTGTTGAAATATACGGGAGTATATATAGATATATTGTTGCTGAGAACTTATCCTTTTTCCTCCTGAAAAAGGATGAAGGAGTCGATCGATTTCACTGTCCAACGAACTTGACCTGTATAAAGGTTGGAAGAATATGTGTTCTGAATTTGAAGTTGATTAATTGAGGCGTTCAAAAGTTATTGTCGAACATACAAACAAACAAACAAACGAACGAACAGACGGACAACGACTTCGGTCTTGAGTCAAAAGTAAGAACTCGCTGTCGCTCGTTCAATAATACTGTATTTTGGATTGGATTCGTCTGGTAATGGGGGGGACCATAACAAATATTTCAAGTAGAATAATAATTCTTATGATATTATTTATTTATAAGGGTTTCTTTTGATTAGTGAACCAGATAATGGTGTAGCAACCAAAACCGGTATCTCGATTTTTTATAAACTTCTGGTTTGACAATATCTTGTCTTTTCATTCAAATCTGAATAAAACAAGTTAAAACCAAGATTAGTTGAACCAAAGACAGTATACTAATGGAGCTGCAGGTCTTTCAATAACATTCATATGCAATCTCTAAAGCAGCATCTTAGTATTATCTTGTGAATCGGGCTTTTGCGGAATCGAGCCGAAGCGTTTTTTCACTTTCGCATTGCGTTTTACAGTTTGTTGTCTGCCGAATAAAGGGGTAATGGCACCGGCACCGGAGATGTAACGCTACCAGTCGAAAAAAGTCGACTTCAAGGTCACACGAATTATTTCGATTGCGCGCCCAAAAAAGTCCAACCACACACACGCGCACGCGCCAACCCACACGCCGTTTACCGGCATTTTGCTGTCCTCTATTCGATTCTCTTCTTGCATTTTATTATTATTTTATCCTTCTGATGATGGTTCCTCCTTCTCTTTTTTAGCGCGCCAAATTGCAGCTGTGCCTTGCAGCAGACAAAAGACAAAACAAGTTCTTGAAAAAGGAAGGATTCCCTCCATCCTACAGAATGTGGGCCCCCCTTGAAAAACTCGTAAAATCCCTGCATTCTTGAAGCCCCTCAATTTTATTTCTCTTATTCTTATTTTTTCTGCTTCTTCTCCTTCTCCTTCTTCTTCTTCTTCTTCTTCTTCTTCTTCTTCTTCTTCTTCTTCTTCTTCTTCTTCTTTCACTTCCTCCTTCTCTTCCTCTTAATCTTTTTCTTTCTACTCTCCTTACTCGTCCTCTTATTTTTCTATTTCTTCCTTTCCTTATCCACCTTCTCCTTCTTCTTATTTATTATTTCCTCCTATTATTTTTTCTTCCTTCTATTTTCATTTTTCTTCTTTTTCTTCTTGCTCCTCTCTTCTTCCTTTCCTCATATTTCCTCCTCTCCTCCTCCTCCTCCTTCTTCCTTCTTCTCTCCTCCTCCTCCTCCTCCTCCTCCTCTCCTCCTCCTCTTCTCCTTCTTCTTCTTCTTCTTCTTCCTCTTCTTCTCTTCTTCTTTCTTCTCCTCTTCTTCCTCCTCCTCCTTCTTCTTCTTCTTCTTCTCTTCTTCTTCTTCTTCTTCTTCTTCTTCTTCTTCTTCTTCTTCTTCTTCTTCTCCTTCTTCTTCTCCTTCTTCTTCCTTTTCTTCTTCCTCTTCTTCTTTCTTCTTTTCTTCTCCCTCTTTTTCTTCACCATCCTCCAATTGTAAGAGGAGGAGGGACCATTCTTCTTCTTCTTCTTTTTCTTCTCTCTTCTCGTTTCCTTCTTTTTCCTCTTCCTCCTCTTCTCCTCTCTCCTCTTCTTCCTCTTCTCCTCTTTCCTTCTCCTCTTTCTCTCGTTTCCTTCTTCTTCTTCCTCTTCCTCGTTTTTCTCGTTTCCTCCTTCTCTTCCTTCTCGTTTCCTTCTTCTCCCTCTTCCCTTCGTTTTCTTCTGCTACCTAGTCTTGTTCCTCTTTTTCTTCCTCCTCCTCCTCTTCTTCTCATTCACCATCCTCCAATTGTAAGATTGCATGGCTGCAAGACACATGCCCCTTACAAAAAAAAGTGGGCTAAAAGTTATTGCAGTGTGTAGTGTATAATTCACAATGCATGTTGCCATGCAGGCAGGCTACGTTCCCTGACCTATCCCACCACTAAACAAAGAGAGCGAAAACGCATCTCACCGAAAAAGGATTGCACGAAACCAAACGAGTTTCTGTATTTTTGTCGGTTCGCCTGTTTTTTGCTCGAATAGCATCCATCTTTTTTCAGGGTTTGCATAATGTGTATCTGCGTTTGGTTTCTTCGACTGGCGCCATCTTCGTTTGAACTGAGGTGTGAAAATCTTTATCATAAAAGCCAATCATAGGATCATAGCTGTAGTATAATAATGATTAATTAGAGTCTCCATTGATAACCATCTATGAATAGAACAAAGGACTTCTGCAACTGCAAATATTGACCAAAGTTCAGCAGGCGAGATTCGTTGAATGAAACTGTTAAAAAAACTGTATTACCCTTGCTGTACTACTATTATGTAAGTTGTACGGTTGTACCTTGCTTTAAGTTTTAACTTACTAATCAGATAGTGATTGATTACATTACTCATCAGAGAGATTGATTCATTGTTAGGGAATACTCAGTTTATTTTTAGTTCATATAGATATACAGTTGTTCATAGTGACGATTGTATTCATAGTCTCTTCTGTTTTAAAAATAGTTCGTGTAAGTTAGTGTGATTATATAAGTAAAGGCAAAATTGTAATCATTTTCGATAGCCTTTTTTAGCCGAAGAAATGAATAGCTGATAGTAACAAAAATATCCAGTATTAAGGTAGTAGAGGATATTTGGGTTCAGTATTTAGTTTTTAAATTGAATATTATGTATGGCAGTTTATTTCAAATTTCAAAATATCAATGAGGGAAAATAGCATTCATTTATTGTTAATCAATTAGGAATTCCATGGAAGGGGATGATGATGATCCTTTATAAAATGAAAACTGTCAAACAAGTCTTTTAATCCCTGAGAACTTTATCTTGAAGATGATATTTTGGGAGTGGATGGAAGTCGAAAGATTTTCTCCATTGGACTGTGTGCTGAGTTTCCACAATATTCACATAATACTATATACATAAAGACGATAGCTATGTACTCGTATTTTTAATCCAAATATTTACCAATCTAAATAGGGAGATACGTTTTGGGTATTAGAACTGTTCAGATCATGGGAAGAATTTGACCTTTCTTATCGAAATACGTAAGTTCAATGAGTTGACCTATTTTCTTCATGATGAACAAGCGTTTTTTTTTCAAAATACTCGTATAGATACTGTAATTGAAGACCTTTTTTGTTAGGTTCCATCACACCTACATGTTATTACTTATTTAATCTATTTATTCATTTCAAAACATTACAATGGAAGAGTTAAAAAGCAATATGAATCAATAACAATGTACAAATAAACATATCTCAGTTAAAAACCGGACACCAATCCAAGAGCAGTCCACAGCGTATGTGACTTGACCTCTCTATCGCCATAACCTCAAACAAGGTTGAATCTAGGTGAGTTGATACTGATTTCGGCGAACAATTGAAAAATTTATCAAACCTTTCCGAAACATATTATTGAAAATAACTCAGATAACAAACACTTGTTATCCAAGAGCATTGAACTCTTATGATCCCACACGTTATTTATGACACCATCTTTAAAGTCAAATTATTAATTTTTTTTTCAAGTGACCTTCATTGCCTATCTGAGAATGCTGCTGATATAGTCTGTCCAAGAAAAGAAGACATTCTGGCAAGTTGGGAAAATTATTCCAGCTCGGTCAATATTGGTTCAAAAAGTATCAATTTGAGATCAATTTGTAGAGTAGAATGTTTTCTACAATTCGAGATCAAATTAATAATTTTTGGACCAATATTGACTGAGCTGGACCATTTCTCCACCGTGCCAGAATGTCTACTTTGCTTGGACAGACTATATTTTTGTGAAGTGAGATTTGCGTTACTTATCAATTTAGCTCAAACTGTTTTGGCTTGATTGTTTCTTTTTTCGTGGTGGACGTTGGAAGATAGCGTGTTTTTTCTTCTTACTCTTCTTCTTTTTAATCTTTTTCCAAACGTAGTTGTCCTAGGTCACGGAAGTTGCATTGCCAAAACTGATACGGGCTCTTCTCTCTCACTCGCCCTCTCTCTTCCACTCACTCTCTCTCTCTCTCTCCCTCTCTCACTCCGATTATACCAACCATGACCACAGTCAACTCTTCTAATCGGAGTATATACAGCGATCGCGCCTCCACGTAGTTTGGTTTTTGAACCCGTATTTAGTCTGTCCAAGCAAAGAAGACATTCTGGCAAGATGTAAGAATTACTCTCACTAGGTCATTATTGGTTCAAAAATTATAAATTTGGTCCCAAATTGTAGAGCAGAACGTCTCCTATAATTTGAAAGCAAATTTATAATTTTTGAACAAATATTGATCGAGCTGGAGTCATCTTCCCATCTAGCCAGAATGTCATCTTTGCTTGGACAAATTATACAACCAGATCACTCGCGAGGAATGGGCCAGGTCCCCCCTTCTACCCCCGCCATCTGTCCCCCTCGGACCGCAATTCAAGGTCAAGTTTCGGCTTTTGGCTGGCCATAACCTGCCTCAAGGACAAAGAGTTCGGTTCACAGCATATCGCTTGACTGAAAAAACTGCAGAATTTCCTCAAAATCGTTACTTAGCCAGCGTGAGCTTTTTGATTCAAAATTATTACCTATACTGCTTAGGCGTGGACTATAATTTATCCACACAATAGTAGGCTATGATAATAATAATAATTATTAAATAATTATAGATCAAGTTTCTTGGTTTCTAACAAGTTAACTTGCATTGCATTTAATAAATCTTTAAAAAATTTAATTCAGTTACATTGGAGCTCGTACAAGTAACTTGTATTATTGAAGAGAAAGCATAACCGTACGAGGCTTGTGAAAAATTTTCATATGATGCTAGTATGAAAAAAACAATACAGTACTGTATGTGTGAACTTATACCTTGTAAAACAATAAGAGTAATTTTGAAAAAGTTAGTTTGAACATAACCTTTTTTCAATATTTTTTTGAAAATGAAAAAAGAAGACGATTTGGACATGTGTCTTAATATCTGTGTTTCACCCATCAGTATAATAATCATTGTAACGTATCCAATAAATAAATAAGAAACTAATATTACATTGGATATTGAATCCAAACAAAATGTATCAAAGCATTGTTTAGCATTTACAAGCATTCACTTCCAATGTCACCGTTGACTGAATTCGTGTTGAAAGCATGAAAATAGACCGATGGAAACTGGAACAGCAGATTCCACCTCATCGCCCCACTACCACACACATAGAAGTTGCCATTCTATCGGGTGTATCAAGAGAATATAAATTATTTTCCTTTTATAATCAGCTGATTTGGCAACGTTGCATCAGATGTCACTGTTCCAGTTTCCAGTGGACTATTTTCTTGCGTTCAACTCTAGAACCTATGATTGTTCTCTTTGGTTGAAGCAATAAGAAATTAGAATTTTCAGAAAATAATTCGGGTGAAGAGGATACGAAATTAACAAAGAAAAACAATTTCATTAATATTGTAACTTTTATTTTATACTCTTATATAAAAACAAGAAATTTTTCCATTGAAAACATTCAATATAAAATATTTTTTACAGAATTACAAATGTCTAGTGGTGAATCTAATCAAATTCTTATTTAAAAAAAAGGACGTGTTATAAAAGAGAAGGCGCAAATTTTTTTAGATCAACTTCATTTTTATTCGTTAATACCTTCTTCTCATGAAGGTAATAACTGCAATGAAATAAATAATAACAATAATAATACTCATGAGAAAATAGACAACAAACAGAAATAGTATGTCTTAGAAAATTGATAGTTCTCCTTCTACTCATCAATTTTGACAGATAAGAATGTTTCAAGTCTTTGTTTTCCTCGAGTTTTTATGTATTTTAAATATAATTTTGTCACCCGAAAAGGCTCTTAATATGGTTATAATTACGGAATAATATTCAAGTGTGAACATTGGAACCCCTAAATGGAATGAATAAGTTTCAATGAATTTTTCTGAATCTAAAATAAAAAAAAATGTCTTCAGGATTGGATAACAGATTGGTCCCTTATTTACAATTAAATATGCATTCAAGTTTGAACTCTCAACAGTTACTAGAATATTCCACTGTTGATGAAATCATTTCTCAAATAATTAAATTTTACGAATTATTTTCCAGGTTGAATGGAAATTTATTAGATGCTAAGCAGACTTGATTATGGAAAATCGAAAGCAATACAAAGACTGGCCATGATTAAAACTAGAACTATATCAAGAAGTCTCATCATTATTTTAAGGTATTTCCATTAAATCCAATAACAATTACTGGAATTTCAAGAATAATGCTCCCAATGTAAGAATTCAACAAGCAATTGATATGACCTTTTCGTATTTTTTATCAAACTTCCAACAATTGAATTAATAAAAAACATGAATCAAATTGTTGAAATGGTGAAAAATAATAATTATTCCCCTTATTGGGAAAAACATTGATAAGTAAACTATGTAGATATAGATAATGAGGTCAAAGCTATCTGTATGAATGTGGAATAAATTTCTGATTAAACTTATCAAAGATAAACAGTGTTTTTCTAGAAAGGAATTAAATAAATCAGGTAATCTTATTAAATAAATTTGTTCCTGAACTTTGAAAAATGCTAGAAAAGTTTTACTCAATAACAGCTATCAATAATTTATTAATGAAAAATTTTATATTGAATTTAATCATTGTATGTATCATTTTTATTAACTTAGTTAAGTGAACACCTAAAGCCTGTACTATTGTAAACATTTTTCTCTATTGTGAACCGTTCGACTGAAACTGAAAATTCTATTTACAAAATGTAATGTGACCTCAAGAAGTAATTGTTGAAATATTACTTTAAATAGTAAATAAATAGTTGACTATTATTTTATTGACAATGAAGAATTCAAGGAAACGATCTTAAGATTGTATCAGGAGAAAATTATGCATGGAAGATTGATTAAATCCCTACAAATTATCAACACGATATTTTGATAATAATTATTTAAAAAATTAAGAAACTTGCTGATTACCTAAAGTGTTACACAGTTCACAATGCAATCGACTGTGGTAATGTTCAAGGGTACTTTAATCTATTTCCGTTGAAAATAGAAAATGAAAACCTACAAGATACATTTCTTAACTATAAGGAGAATGTCAATATACAAAATCTACACATTATGCTGAAGAACAGTGAATTAAGAATGTCGATCATCAGTCCTTCCGCAATTAAACAAAATAATAAACATATATAAACAATCGAACACATTGAGACCATAAAAACTATTTATAAGAAACTTCAACGAATACTAGTACTATCAATAATAATAATAATCATAACAATGGAACACTAAAAACATTAAGACTATAGCGAAAGCTACACAAAGATTATGATAACGTATTTACTTATATATTCACTGTAAAAAAAATATATGCATTTATATTACTTAGAGTAGGCTACCTCTATTATTATATTCATGTATGTTCATATGCATGGATAACAAAATAATATCAATGTACACATTAATTTGTGAGCCATTCAGGTATTTTTGGGCTGAACACAAGATTATTTGATTTGAGTCTACTTAGAAGTTACAATATGAGACGAACAATTATTATGGTATACTTGTTTAATTCCAAGCTTAAATAGTCAGTAAGAACATTATTGTAGTCTATAAAATGAAGTGATATGCTTCAGCAGAGTACTCAGTTTCACATTATGGATTTCTCATTACAGTACACTTTTGAACGAGAAAATTCCTTTCACTATAATTATTATGAAATAATTTATGGTTTTAGTCGGTAGAAATGTAGGTATATCATTGTATCATATTAAAATATCTTGGTGTTGCACAAAAGATGAGAAAAGAGCACTTTCAATCGAACTTTTTTCAGGCTAAAATTTCATTTAAAGCATATTGTTTATCAATATTTCATAACAGTTCTGTTATGTTTTGAACCATTGTTCAATAGCAAACGAAATAATCATACTTCATTCAAAATTGAAATCATGTTTATTCGAAATGAGAAATGGAGAGCAATGAGATTCTAAAATACAATGAAAAAATGAATTGACATTTTTTTATCGTTTGATAAAAACAAGTTTAAATTTCTTAAAAATGACGTTTGAAAGAAGCTGATTAAATGCTATTTTTATTTGAATACTTGGATCTTAAATACCTGTGTTTGAAAAACATATACGACAAGATCAGTCAATCCATAAATACTAATTGGAATGTTCAAAACTGACAAATTTTTCTCAGTAGAGAAGAGTTAGATACTATCCTAAAGCACTGGCGGCTCGTGCCCACGGAACAGGTGAAGTGCTGTACAATAACAGATACGGGCACTTCACCTGTTTCGTGAGCACGGGCCGCCAGTGTCCTAAAGCCTATTCCTGTTCAAAATGTATACGGTACTCATTTTTTAATTCATTAGTTTTTTGGACCAATCATAATTCAAGTCATCATGTCTTTTTGAAAGAAGTTTGAAATAAAACAACATTCCTATCCATTCATAACGCATGAAATAGCGTACAGTATACCAATGTTTGACAATAACAAATTTCAAAAACCCCATGATTATAATAAAAAATTATTATTTCCATTATAAACAACTTCGGGTGTCCAACAACACAACCTCAGTAATAACATTCATTTTCAATGAGAAAAAATTACAATTCCATAAATTTAGACTTTTTTGACAATTGATTTAAATGAACATTTTTCAACACAATAATATTAGGAATGAGATTCTTTAAAAAAATTCGCCCCCGTAAGGTACTGAACATTTAAAACTAAGATGTAAGTTATTTATTCTGATGAGAAAATTGAAACTACAAACATCAAGGAATGAATTTGTTGAATTTTCAATCATTTTTTGATCGATGAACACATTTTGGAATGAAAATTTACGGATATATTTTTTAGTCTTTTTCAATTATTTCAGTAAGTTACAGTTATTATCCTGTTAGTTTTACATCAAGTACGATACAAAATAAAACTGCAATTATTATTTAATATTGAATGATTCAGGAGCAGACCTTCATCCTAGTTGGTATTTCTCTAGACTAAAACTCTTATTGAAAAACTTTTTTGATTAGGACCATTCTATGAACTCGAGAGATAAACTTTATTTTTAAAGGCTTTTACATCATGATGAATTTAAATACATACTTGTGGAACGTGGAACATTTTCATGAATTTCTATTTTTGCATATAAATGTTTCGCGTAGTTGAGATACTCGAGAAATTAAAATGTCCCTTGGCGTTCCTACTGGAATAACTTATTTTATGGGAGATTATCAGTGCATTTTTCGACGTGATCATAAGTATTCCAGAAAATATTTCAACTCTATTCCTTTCTAAGTCAATTTGATAAGAACGAATTATGAATGAATTCGAAAAAGTGATCATTTGAAATGATCAAAGTACATAATGAGTTCAATTTTTATCATTAGTAACATTTTAAAATCACTCTTATCTAATTGCACTTCAGTTATCAATTTTAAGATTGATTGATCACTAGCAAAAAAATCAATATAATTTTCATTAATATTAGAAGATTCTGACACATACTTTGATACTTAATGATAATGTCATAGATTCATAGTTAATACGATATCGAATATACAGTTACCAACTATAATACACTTTAAATAGATATGAATAGAGAAAATATACATTCAAAATTTGGCTTCATCACAGATAGTCAAAACTTTATGGGTGTTTTCAAAGGGTTACAAAACGTCTCAAGAATAAATTTTCAATTCATTTCAAACTAAATCATAATTAAGTCTCAAACACTTCAAGTACTTGAAAATGCGATATATATAAGTGTTTTATATTGATTATATCACATCGAAGCAGTTTATCATAGATAGATCCAAGATAAGCAAATAATTTAATTAGTATAAAATCACATCTCCAATATAAACTCTCTCGAAACTTGATTGAATCGAGAGAAAATTAATTATTATCTATCTGTCTTAAATTTACCATACATACTTTTCCACATCTTGAGTAGGTACTGTATACATACATTTATATACCAAAGTAGCACAGAAACACGTAATATTCTCACTATAACCTTTCTAAATTCTCAAATGACATCTTTTTAAAAAGTGATTTGACAAAAATGTATACTTTATACATTGAACACATGCTGCATTGATAACCACATTAATAATTAGAGTTTACTTTCAACATTCACTTACAATATGAAGACACGTGATGCAGATCACACCAACATCTAGTATTAGTTTAAAATATTTTATATTCAATCAACATCAATTCAACATTAATTTATTCATAATAATTAATTGAATAGATCACATTTAATTAACGACCACACTAATTTCAATATTACATTATTGATAATAATGTTACATAATTTTAATATATACTGGTCACTTGAAAAAGATTGGGGGGGGGGGGATTAAGAAACTTGAATGTGTCTAAGCTATTCTTATTGGATAAGCTCCAGAAGGTTTAAATCTTCCAGTCAATAAATGGGAGATGATACATGAAAATTAAAGCAAGTTATTTATCAACTTATGACAGTCTCAAGAGAATATTGGAAAATGGATGAATTGATAAAAACAAGAAATGGATGATAATAATCAATACTTGTAGAGTAATATTAACACTACGAGGAATGTTAACCAGTCAATTGGATTATTTATAAAATTTTTATTGAAAAAATACTTTGAAAGCTAATGAAAGTGACTCTTTCTCACTGGTATTTGAATTTATCAAACTATTGGACTGATCAGTCAAGTTTTCACACAATCTTGAATTCATTAATACGGAATCCTTACCAGAATTTTACATAATATGAATTACTCGTATTCATATTATTATTATTCTAATTTACAAGAGCACAATGACATTGATGGGAAAAGCGAAAAAATACCAAATGGGAATATTGTACAGGATAATTATTTAATAAGCGTTTTAGAACTATTTTATTTGATTTAAATGTTGTTTAATCAAATTACTTCAAGAATCATAACATTTAAAAATTATAAAATTTTGAAAAATACAGTGCAAGGGTTTTGTCAGCAGCAGTAGGCTGTACATTGGGGTGAAAATATGTATTTTAAATATGAATACTACAACATCGGAGCAACTTTTAAAATTTTTCCAAATAGTTTTACCGACACTTTGCACATTGGTCATGGATGAAAACTGTGTGGACCCTTACTTGGAAATAACCAAATCAAAATTGAATAAGTTACATGAGATAATCACAATACGAATAAGATTGGACAAGAAACATATCTGTACATATTTTTACACTTCTGGAATCTGTCTTGAATTTCAACAGAAAACTTTTGATATCGATCGTAATTATAATAATAAATTGGTGGGCTGGTTGAATGTTTATATTCGCTTGAAGCTAACTTTCTCACAACTAACGATTAAATAGATTGAACAGGACAATTTAATTAATAACGGCACTCGTTTTTCATTAATAATCCTTATAGTCAAGGCGGTCAATGTGCTTTCTATAGTTAGTCAAGATAGCAATAAGAAAATATTGTGTTTGTATACTTGGTGACAGCCAATGGCTGTTATGGCGCGAATGGCTTTACTCTAATAGTCAACTACTACAGTCAGTCTCTCTGAAAGTCAAGTTACAGTAGAAAGTTTAAATCTATGACTCTTGCCGTTCTTCCTGCTCGTTCTGTGTCTCCATCGGTTCAGCCGTCGCTACTCTCTGTTCGTCGTCGTCTTCTTTGGCTAGAGCAGTGTCCGCAACTACTTCGTTCCTTCTATCAACTGTTTCTTGTAATCTATCACAGGCACTTTCACTATCAACTGCTCCCCCACTGTCCTCGCTAGTTGGCACAACATTCACTGGCTCCTGGTCCTCGTCCTCCGGAGGCGGCGTTTTCACGGGCGGCGGATCACACACCAGAGGCGCCAGTCGAGAACTGTTCCTGCACAACTGATCGAGCAGCGTTCTGCTGGAAAGAGGCGGTCGCTCGGATCCGCCCGCAGCCGCCCCCGCCTTCAAACCGGTCTCCAAACTCGAGCGAATTATTCCATCTAGAAAACTTCCGTTATTCCCAGTGCCATCGTACAAACTTTCCGCTATTTCTCTGGTCGATTTGCCCAGAACGGGCGCCGCACCCAGAACGGGCACTGCACCCCCCAGAACGGGCACCGCTCCGCCAGCTGGAGGCGGCGAACTTTGCACCAGTGTGGTGGACGTCGTTACCGATTGTTTTTTAGCCGCTGCTGCTGAGTCTTCCTGCAGTCTCTGTATCATCTGCGAGGCGAAGAAGTGCTCGGGACTAGGGGAGAAGTTCGGTCCCCTCGGGTAGTCGACGGGAATGTGGTGGAACGGATTCCAGAAGGAGAAGGAAGGTGACGGGTATCCCAATGGGGTGGGATCGAAAACTGGGGAGATTTTCAAACCGTTGGGACCAGCTGGGAGTGGGGAGGATGGGGAGAAAGGGGTGGTCTTTGGGGGTTTGGGAGGAAGAGGTTTGGATTTTTCACTACCGGGGGACATTCTCAACACACCGCTACTATTACTCTCTTCCTTCCTTTTGAGTTCGTCCTGTGGTGTTGGCTTGGGTTCCCGCTTCCTGGGTCTCATCAGATGTCGCTCTTTCACCTTGTACTCGAGTGTTGAGTGGGGCACACCATAGTAAGATCCAGCCCGATGCACACTCATTTCGCCACGTTGAACTGCTCGCACCGCCTCCACCAAACTATCGCGGTCGTAGTTTCTGTACTTGCCTCGTTTCGGTCTCGTTCCCTTTCCTCCTGCTGCAGACGACTGAGCCGAAGAGCTGGTCGTGGTAGTATTTGATGCGACGCATTTGGATACGGATTGCATGTTTAGTTTTCTTTCATCTAGATGGTTGTTGTTGTGGTTCCTGGAGATGAACGGGACACCACCTGGATGCATATGATGGTGGTGGAGTTCTTGAGCGCGCCTGAAATCGAGGGGCGGTGGAATGTGCTGATGCTGCATCTCAGGCGGCTGCTGGAACTTGTGGCTGATGCTTTTTGCAATGACGTCCTTGAGAGTCACTGCTTTGAGACTGGCAGGAGCGGCAGGTGGCGAGGATGACTCGCTGCTGCGTGTGCTGCCAATGGGGGGCGATGAAGCGATCGAGTGCTGACTAGAATCTCCGGCTAGCTTCATGTTGAACGCAGAGTGCAGGATCGACGATGTGGGGGCGGCGCCGCCTTCAGCACCATTGCGCGATGTCGGTCGATAGGACGGAATTTTGAGGATAACGTTGGGCGAAGGAGCTCCCGACGAGAGATCGTCAGCTGGAGAGAGTCTTGACGACGATGAGGAAGGACCTGGGTCAATCCTTCCATTCAACTGGAAGCTGCTCTTCTCTTTTTTCTGTGTTTCGAGCTCGTTGACATTCATCATGCGCCGGAATAGGTCAGGTACAGGCTGGAGGAACTTAGGCAGGTAGTCTGGCTCGGGGGCGTCGTTGGATGGGGGTGGGGGCGGCCTCTGTAAAGCTAGCAGTTGAGCGACAAGGGCGGCTCGATCTAGACCCGGCCATGGTTCGGAGGGTAGTAAGAGGGGAAACCCACCCTGTTGTAGGAGACCACGTAGTGAGTTCTCGGCGTCGGGTAGACGAACAAGATCCTCGACGGTGACCAACGGCTTCATGAGCGCTCTCTCGACTTCACGCTCCTCCTCAGCACCGCTCACCTCCTCCTCCTCTTCATCAACATCCTCGTCGTGTAGACTGGCCGCACGTCCAGCTAGTTCGACCTGACTGGAGGCGAGAGGCAAATGGGAGTCGCGGTCGCGCTCCAGTGCCAGCTTGTAGACCTTGTTGCGCAGCGTGGAGCGCGGTATGCCGTACAGTACGGCTGCACGTCTCGTGCCCAGTTTGCCGCTCTGGATGTCGCGCAGTGCGGCCTGCAGCTCGTCCTCGGTGTAGGTGCGGCGGCCGGCCACGGCGCTCAGTCGCGGTTTCGCCCTGAAATCAAGTTAGTATTCGATTTAAATTGAAAAATAAAAATGAAAAATTACAAGATATAGTAATAAAAACCAATACATGGGCTCACCTCATCGAACTAGGCTTAAGCGAATCTTATTTGAGCCTAGCCTTCCACCATCCTGAAAAGATTCGAGTATTTCAAATAGGATTCATCATCCCAAAATTCACTAAAAAGTTCAATTATCATAGACTCTGTAGTTCCAATATATTCATTTATTCATAGTTTGTGATGACAAGTAAGAATTAGGAAGATTTGTATGTTAGATAAGATGATATTGATTATTGGTGTGAATGAATAATACAGAATGGAACGTAAATGTATAAAATATAGTGTAAGAAATTATTTTAATTTAATGTAGGAGACAATAATTGAGAAAGCCGATTTTTAAGGATCGATGAAGCTCTGATGGAATTAATATAAATATAATAATATCGGTATAATATAAATATATATTTGTGATCTTGAAGCTCATTATTTGTTTGATGAATTATTGATAATAATAAATATTAAGTTTCATGGGAATTCGCTGAAAGCTACTCACTTGAAAACGTGCCTGCTTAGAGAAGGCACCTTGAGCGACTGGGAGGTGGTGGTGCCGGGTGAGGGCGGCATCACGTGATAGCTGTCCGGGGGCGGCGAAGTGGACTTTGAGGCGGCCGGCTTGGCCGACAGATCAAGCGGCTGCTCGGAGGCGGCAGTCGAAGAAGGCGGCAGAGGAACCGCGACTGGTGACACTGCTGCCTCCAGGGGCGGCGCCACCGCAACGTGCTCCAGGTGATACCAGGGAGGCGGCAGGAAGGTGGGTTTGCCGCCGGGGGCGGACAGAGCGGCCGCAATGCTGGCTGCCATAGTGGAGGCAACGGCACTCTCCAGCGTGGTCATGGCAGCCTCCTGGTCGCCGCCTCCTTCGCTGCCCCCGCTCACGCTGCTGCCTCCCGAGTGCCGGCTACTATGCTGCAACACAACACACACACGTGCCAAATGTCAAACACATTTCCAAAGTTGCATTACTTATATGGACTGTACGATCATAGTGTGATCATTATAAATCAAAAGATGAATATTATATTACTGCATATTGAAAGATGAACAGTTTTCGGCTTGAAAGCCAGTTGTACTCTCTATTGTAAATTATTAAATAAATGATTATGATTATATAGACTGTATTATTACAGTGTGAGCTCATTTACTGTCAATCTTCTAATTGGTTAGCTTAGCTAGGTCGAATCCGCCATACCATATTATTGCCAATTCCTGTAAGATAATATTTTAACTAGATGCATAATCTGATTGTCATATTGAGAAGATCCGTGAATTAGATCTAAGCATACTATAATGAGAGAGATCCAAGAGAGGACTGGACTGGAGGAGGTTGGAGGAGGAGAGGAGCTACTTAGACAGACAAACGGCGAGGCATCGTAAACCGCACCCGGGCAACTGGAGACGGAGATCGATAATGATGATGATGATACTATAATGAATGATGGATGATTGCTGTAGGATGAATTGAATACAGAGTCGACAACTTAGAAGTGCTGAAAAGCTTACAAATTTGAAATAAGAATATTTTTTTTTATATATTTTATATTTTTGCTGAAGATGATACCCACATAAGTATTTTATTTCACTTGTGCGTGGGTAATGGTGTGTGCGAGGGTGACTTATGAGGTTCATAAACGACCATGCCTCTGGTGGGATTCGAACCCACGACCGGGTAGCGCTAGCGGACTGAAGGTTGTAACGCCACTCGGCCAACCCGGCCGGCCTAATGAATAGGATATAAACAATATTTAAATTCAAAGTATACTCAAGTTAGATTAGAATACCAGGCATTTCGATGAATGAGTGGAAAGAGACGGAAAATGCTGAATCGAACTTTTAATTTTAAATGAAACTTTTAATATCTGGTGCAGTCATACTTTCAGCTCACATTAATATGAATCAAAAATACAACAACTTGGCCATTTCAACTTTGGTTTTCAAATTATAATTTGAGGAAATAAAAGAGGCTCAAATGATCAAACGGTCAAAGTATTCAATGAAATATAAGGCCCGCTAAATGGGTGATGTAGGCTATACGGACAAAATACACAATTTTGGCACAAGATGAGCTTTGAAAAAACACACAACTCTTAAAATTAATTGTAACTTTATGCTCGAATAATTAAATGTTCTAGTCAGCATTTGTGGACCCATTCACCAGACTAAAAGCTTTCTACTCCAATCTAACCGAAAGTCAACTTATTTTGAGTTTAATTTGACAATTTTGAAACTTCTCTTATAAGCCTATGGTACAGTGGTACAGATATGTGGTGATGAAATGTTTCATACTCAGCCTATTCATGAAAAATATTTTATAAAGAAATTAATTCTTATTGTGATAATTACATTGTAGATACATTGAAGATTATTAAATAGTACGAAATGACAGTAGAATTAGATTCACACTAAAATGATACTGAACATATCAATCATAATTTGTACCTTTAGCTTATACAATATCCGCTTTGCTCACTTACTCAACAATCCAAGACATGCTGTTTTATGTTTTCTAAAAGTAGTTTTTTTTCTGAAGGGGATGCCCACTTGAGCTCTTAGGCTCATGCTTTGCTTGTGCCAAGTATGCATTAGGCTTGTGCTTGGGTAATAAAAGGGATGATGATGAGAGTTGTCGACTACTTTTTAGATAGTCGGGACCGACGGCTTATCGTCTCCTCCGAAAGAAGGGGTGGCCGTATATATGTGATTGTGATTTGGTCAAAAATCTGTTCCCGGTCGTGAATCGAACTCGGGTCCTCTTGGTTATCAGACTGGCGCGTAAGTTATTACTTACTCCAACGAGCCTCCCGTTGTAAAGTTGATAAAAACAATACTTATTCATAATGAATGAATGTATAAATGCATTTATGAATTGCTTAATTAATGAATTAATAAATAAGTGAATGAATAAAGGAACGAATGAATGAATTTATTTATTTATTCATTTTACAGAAACTAGTAAACTTATTGGTTAATAAAAACACAGACTAATGTCCAAAACATCTTTATACCAAATTTTGATGAATATGTTCGAAACTAGGTTATAAATAGAATTCTTCTTTCAATGGAGAATTTATAGTCCAGGAGAAATACCGTATTATAAAAAATTGAATTAAGGCCCATTCTACACGGGCGTAGGAAACGCGGCGTTAACGTCGCGTCGGCAACGCGTGCTCGACAGAACACATTGTTTTGAACACAATGGGCTTGTCTACACGAGCGAAATAATCACGCGTTTTCACAGCGTCAGCGGGCGTCAACGCGTTGCCGACGTCGAGGTCGGCGTTAGCTGGGCGTTAGCAACGCGTTGAGAACGCGTGATTATTTCGCTCGTGTAGATAAGACCATTCAACACAATGTGTTCCGTTGAGCGCGCGTTGATCAGCTGGGTTTTGTATCACTTTTTCTAGGTTAGGTTCATCAGCAATTTTGATTTTCTGTTCACGCGTTTGCTACGCCTCGTGTAGTTTGCAAAAAATTTTGACGCGTTGACGCGACGTTTACGCCGCGTTTCCTACGCCCGTCTAGAATGGGCCTTAGAGCAATCGAATGTTTCAAATGAATGAATGGATGAAACTTACCGAAGGTGAATGACGATCATCGACGGAGTGTTGATAGTTGAGTGGTGAACTAGTGGCGAGGGCAGGGGCGGCGAGCGAAGGGGGAGGAAGGAGGGTTTTTTTGTCGTCTAGCTGCCAGGCCTTGGTGTCCATGGGTATCGAGTCTTCTGATCCAAAACTGCTCAGCGCTGTCTCCTGATATAGTTCTCGCCATTTCGTTCGACCCATCAACTCTTCGGCAATCCTTTCCAGGCCTACAGACAGAAAAAAGTACGCAAATTTAGGAAACTGTCAAAGAAATTTAGTGGAAAAATAAATAATGAGTGGTATGTCGGTGCGGGTGATTGTGATGCTCACTCACAAACTATAAACTCCTGAAAAATACGACATTTTATCAAAATTCGACATAAATTCAGTGAAGTAGGCTACTTCTCCCAACACTCGATCACAATCAAAAAACATCTCATTCCAGAACTCGGAACGATTCGCAAAACAGCTGATTCCGGAATGCCGTGCGCAAAACACCCGCACTGATGCTGTGCTTTTCGTACAGCCCAAATTCCAATTCCAAATTCATTGAACTCGGAACGTCAGAGGGCCGATTTGATCAGAATCCCATAACGATTGATTCAACATAACAATAACATTTTTGGCAAAACCCGTTATTAGGCGCTTATATTTGTTGTATTAATAATACAAATTTTGTTAAAGCGTGATTTGACTAAATCTTTCTTTTGAGAATTATCTGCCTAATTTTGTCCAGTTGATTACAGTAATCATCTGTCGACTGTCGTTGAGGAATAGAAATAGCGGAGTTTTAACTGCTCTTTGTTGATATTGATCAGTTATTTGCAATTTGTTTCGGAATAATAATATAAGTAGAATGTTTGCTTTGATTATCTGTTGCATAATTAATACAAATCAAACTTATTTAAAAAATCTTTTGAACGAAATTATTTTCTCTGGTGATAGTACTGCGTTTAGCTGAAACGATCGTGGCCATTGTACTGCTTTTAGCTGGGAATCGCACTAAAAGTAGCGAGAAGAATCAAACTTTAACGCCTTCTTACATAATCAAGATTGATCGTACAAATTTCATCCATGAATTAAACGTTCCTGGACTGATAAAATCGTCTATACTGATAGTTGGATTACGCAAAAATGTGATAATTAATCCATAAATGGCATTAATTTATTATGCGAAGTTTCAATGTGTAGCACTGGCCTATGGTACTCCAAATGCTCTATTGTTTGGCTATGCTCTAATGTCTGGTATTATCGGGCTTTTTCGCTTATACAGGAGGAATGTACAATACGTCTCGGGCTGATTCCTAACACCAAGCAGACAAAAAAGTTCCATGGGACCAACCCCCAAAAACGCTTTGTTACCGAGATAACAATGGCGGAAAATTGAGATTTTTCAAACAATATTAATTTTTCTAATTTTTTAGAGGCTTTAGTGAGGTTCTAAAATAATCAATTCCTATGTAAAATTGGCTGAGGAATTCAAAGAAACCAGTTCCAAGTTTGTAACCTTTACGGTTATTGAGATAATTGGAAAAATTAGCTAAAAAACGCCATTTTTCAACAATAAGGGTCATAACTGGATGAGGAATCATAAAATTGTATTTTTTATTAATGGAAGAGTTGAAGAGAAAATCGCTACTAAACACAAATTCATCACTCTTGTGCTATGTTTTGTCAATTTTGCGATTTCTGATCGCCATTTCTGAGATTTGGGTAAGATTTACACAATCGTCGCCATTTAACTTTTTCTTTAGATTCCGACTCTCTTTAACTTCCATTAATAAAAAATACAATTTTATAATTCCTTATCCAGTTATAACCTTCATTGTTGAAAAATGGCGTTTTCTAGCATATTTTTCCAATTATTTCAATAACCGTTGAAGTTACAAACTTGGAACTGGTTTCATTGGATTCCTCAGCTAATTTTACATACGAATTGATTATTTTAGAACCTCACTCAAGCCTATAAAAAATCAGAAAAATTTACATATTTTGAGAAATCTTAATTTTCCGCTATTGTTATCTCGGTAACTAAGCGTTTTTGGGGGTTGGTCCCATGGAACTTTCTTGTCTACTTGGTGTAAGGAATCAGCCTGAGAAGTATTGCACATTCCTCCTGAAACACTCTGTATATTCAAAGCATACGTTTTGAAACTTTTTAGTGAATTCAAATACTGGATAACGCTTTAAAAATACTGATCAGATCATGAATATTGTTTGAGGGAGAAAATGGTGGATAACTCTTGTAGAATGCACTACGAACTACATGTATTTCTACTAAACTGAGGAGCAGTGCTGTGATTGGCCGAAGACGGTCGCTGATGCCACTCCCATTTCTAGCAATGGGCGGAGCCCACCAATGAAAGGTGGAAGTCAACTAAAATGGCGATGAATGACTTTTAGCCATTTCAAAGTATTCTCTAAGCTTTTTCGATGAATGTTGGAATGTCTAATCAATCGATGAATGTTGGAATGTTGGAAATTATTACATATAAAATAATTATAATTATTACAGATACGGTAGCTTGAGTTATTTTACAGAAATTCTAAATTCATTTTTGAAATAATTGACAGTTCAAAATTCAAATACATCTTGAATAACTTGGCGTTGAAGAATGATTTTGAGATTTGGTGATGGGAGAATATTTCCATCATTCACTAGAGAAGATTGATTTTTGAACTGAGTTATTATTTTGATTGTTATTTACCAACTAAATATTGTAGAACATCTTTAGGTAAAACTCTTTTTGGTACTTTTTTCTTCCTTCTTTTTCTTATTTGTTTCTCCTCAATGTAGGCCTACTATTACAGAGTTGCATAAAATATGTAACTGAGACAATGCAAGAGGAATATGAATAATATTCGATTCATGATTTACATTGGACATGACCTCCTTTCATCTTCTATATCTCTAGACCGTAAATGCAAACCAAATCTATATGATTCAATATCATGAGTACTAGGAACGAACGAACGTACTAGTAACCTAGGTATGTATTTAAAAAATAAACCTAAAATTGAATCGAGAAGTGGAGAGTTAAATTCTCACTGTTAGAAATCTACTTTCATAACTTTTTTAAATTTTCTCAGTAACCCCAAAAACGAATAAAAAAATTAAGACAAAATTCACGTTCAAGGTGGGAGAAGACACAATACGCTGTCTTGAAGGGTGAGAACAAAACGCTATTTATAGACTCTTCTCGTTATACAAGCTGCTGAAAAACTTCACGTTAAGTGAAGTACCAAAGCGTATGACTTTACACGTGATTTGGGCTGTCATGTAATAGCAGCGATCCCCAAATAGCAAGAATTTTCCTTCATAATTACATGAATGCCTATATTATGCGTTCAGGAATGTTGTTGTTATGCAGTAAACTAGAATCAACTTATTTTTTAAATAGTCTTTCCTCAGGTAGTACACAACATTATCTGAATGCTCTAACTAGTTTAGTAGGGTTCTATAAGTGACAAATCAATAAGAATATAGAGAGGGTCAAGAATATAAACTTGTGAAGGTAATGTTATAGTCTGTCCAAGCAAAGAAGACATTCTGGCAAGATGGAAAATGACTCCATTTCGGTCAATATTGGTTTAAAAATCATAAATTCCATTTCAAATTGTAGGAAACATTCTGATCTACAATTTAAGACTAAATTTACAATTTTTGGGCCAATATTGATCGAGCAGGAGTCATTTTTCCCTCTTGCCAGAATGTCTTCTTTGTTTAGACAGACTAAACATAGGGTGTTTAATGAGGTAGAGGGTTTAAAGGGAGTGTTGGTCATCCTCTCCTCTCTATCACTCTCTCACTCTCGTTCCCACTCATTCTCTCTCTTTGTCTTTCACACTTTCTCTCATTGCAAGCCAACGTGCTACCCCAGCATTTGGCTGCAAGTACACAAAATGCATGTGATAGTGTGAGTCCTGAGACTAATAGCATTTAAGCTCATTACCGTATATAGACGAAGCCGTTTGTTTAACACCCGTTAAGTCCCTCACACTATTTTCGACACAAGTTTAAGTCGGATCAAACAATTCAAAAATAGCGGAAGGCAACTTTTTGGAAGAAAAGTAGCTACAGTAACATGATATTCCGTGTATAGGAATGGTGGTGATATCAAACATATAAATGTGAATATAAAATGTTCAATTAATTGAACTCAGATTCTGTAATAAGTTCAGTAATGTAAGGAGAATAGAAGTTTGAGAGTTTTCTCGAGCCACTAAGAGTGTAAAATGGACTTTTACTCCAGGAAAATGATCATTGAAATTTTTGGAAATTTAAAAACGCTTACAATGCCAGTCTCAACAAATTCACATTGACTTGATTAAAAATTTTGGGAGAGTAATATCCTAAGTGTATCCTCCCGATTTTGATAATTCGTATAACTGTTGAAAATAATAAATGCGAATTGAAAATTATAGGTGAATAGAAAATTATTGACAAACATGAAATATAAGTCAGGATTTTAGCCAATTCGTTTAAGCATCACTCTGAGTGGAAACATTGACATCAAAATGAATTTGTCAAACGGTAAGATGATCTCTCAACAGTTTAAACCCATTGTTGGAAGATTAATGAACTTTGACAGTTCAAAAAACAGGTCAGAAGTAGCATGGGAACTTGAAAAGCAAGTTATTTCAGCTGGAATATGAGATTGTGATGAAAATCCCAAGTACAATCACACGAATAGGATACTACTTTTACAATTGTGATCGTAAATTATTACACTGTACAGCACATTCCTTCTCAGAACTGCATTTCCCAGGACTTTTGCATCTCAACCGATCTTCTCACAAATTTATCAGAAATTGGAAAACTATTCTCCAGTAGCGGTCAGAGTACTTGAATAATTCCATTTAATACGTTAAAACTTTATGCAAAATAAGATCATGACTATTATCGCGGAGATTTTAGCTATTGTTCTCATCAGCGTGGGATAATGCTGCACAGGCCGGTTCTAATTTTAGAAAAAAATCGTTGTTTGTTGACGCATTGAGGATAGTGACTTTACCATCAATTATGCACTTTTCATGATAGAAATGAGTGAATAGGTTATTTATTGAAGCAGCTTCTATTTCGATATCAAGATGTTGCATGTGTGTATCAACACAGAAAATTCCAAATGGATTATGAAATTATCATCCCTCTCAGATTGATTAACATGAGATATAAATATATATTTTCAGAAAGTTATTTATAATGAAAAGATTGATATTAGTCAGGATTGAATTGCGGCATGTCAAGCCCATTCATTATTAATCTAGGATTATGAAATGAATAATTCTCATTATAGGTTTCCTTGTTTAAGGATTTTGTTATAACTGTTTGTGCGGCTCATACCAAATTCCGAATTCAAAACATGTTTTGGAAAATTGAAGACAAAAGAAAAATTAACGTTTTTTGTGCGACAAAGTTTGGTGTAGTCCATGTAGGTTCTCCTAATTGATTTATTAGTTTGAAAAGATGAATGTACAACAAACTATACTGTAGCTAGTGAAGTCGACAGATTAATAATTATAATTATTATTGTCAGCCAAGGAGCATTTCTTTTGCATAAGATTGCCCGAGCACACGACAGGGCTAGCAGGCCCAAAATAGATCATTCGCTGCAAATCGAAACAACCCCTATATAATCTACAACCCTTCCTATAATCTACAACTCTTCCTATAATCTATTGGCAGGAAATCAATCGATGCTCACTGTCAATCAAATCAGTGTTTTAGTCTACAGTTAACGCAATAGACATTGTCGGTTACCTCAATAGTAGTAACCTAACCGCCAGGTGTTGTTATTACGTAAAAAAGCGTTGTTGTTGATACAGATATCGGGTTGATAAGTGAAATAAGGTAAACGTAAATTATATCGGCGAGTGATTGCCAGGGGTTGACTACGGCGGAAAATTGCGGATGCCGTCGAAGCGGCAAAGCGACAGAAAAGCGTGCGGACGTTGTTAATAAAATATGCGGTAATTAGACGTTTGTCGAGCGAGTTTTGAAGGCGTGCGACGTTTCGCCGATGATGGACGTTTGGGCGACGATTGCTCTACGACGGGACCAAATCACCCTCCCTTCACCCACCTCCCTCTCCACCAACAACGGCACAATGACACGAATTTCGATTATGATGGATTTTTAGGAATTGTTTGTGGAGAACGTAAGGGTGCATTCATGTTGGTTAAAAGATTTAAAGTTCGTCGAAAGTTCATCGAATCATTCGCTCACTTCCATTAATTTCATTGTTTTTCAATACTTCAGCTAATTCATGAATATCACCTCCAGTCACATTCTCATATCATTTCCTGCTTCATCTTTCAACCCACTAGGGAAGTAATCAACGGAAGTTATTTTAAAGGAGAGCCTGAAATGGATCATTATTGCCAAATTCATAATGTTTATAGCCTAATCACTGTTAAGCCTATCGAGTGTAAATTTCTGAAGAGATTTTGTAATCTTTCAATACTTCATATTTATTTATTTTTTAAAATATGGATATGAATAATATCTTTGTTTTTTATAATTTTTTCTGTCACACTGATTCTGAAAATATCAAAATCAACTGAGCGATCAAAACCCTATAATGTATAATCTTTACACTATCAAAAACCCTCCTATTAATCTTGTTTATAATTATTAATCAATTAACAAATTAAAAAAAGTCCGCAAAATAATGTTTGTACTCAATTAATTTTTTTTTGTTGGACAGAAATCTACTCTATCATTCTATCAAAAATCCTATCCTTTTTTCACCCGATAAATAAAAAAAAATCTATAAGATAATGTTTGTGTTGTATTTATAACTTCTTTGTTATACAGATTTCTAAAAAGATCTCTTCACTTCTCCACTCACTTCCTATTCACTTGATTTATTTTATGAACAGATCTCTAAAAAATATCTAGGAATCTAGGAACAAATGTTTAATGTTGATACTGTAATTAATTACCTGCATGATGAGCCGTGTATGATGAGCATAGCGCATCACCGGGCGCACAAGTAAATAATTGACAATAATTATTTGCGGCTGATATCATATTAAATCATCTTGGCCATGTCTCCAAGGAGCCGAGCCGCCCTTGCTCCTTACGGCTATTAAATATGCTATTTACCGATGACATATCCCGAGCTAAAGGGCTGGGATAAGGGGCTAAGGGACCCGCTGTCTCATATCTGTATTATCAATACATATAGATCTGATCTGATCTGTTAGACGGTTGCAGATGCCTTCTCAATATTGTAATAGAGAGCCATTACTATTACTATTGGACGCGGGTCCCCCCCCTCGAAGATGTCAGTGGGGGGGTTAATTCCGGCTCACGGGTCCCTCGAGACGTGTGTCTCGGTCCCCCCGGGGCCGGCCGCTCTGCCCTATGTCAAATGGCTTGCTCGTTCAATCAGCCAACTACTCAGCTAATGTGTCGATTGAGGACGTAGCACACAGCCCGGGTGCCACCGATAGCACTAGTAGATTTGTCTGAATATTCTACCCAACCCTCATATACATGTATACAACCTTCATATTATATACTACAACAATCCCACATACTACTGTCGTCAATATATTATATATATATATTACGCGGCTACCAACATAACAACCCCATACACATCTATACACTGCTATCGTCAATATATTATATATTACTTGGTGACCTATTAGTTGAGGCCCATTAGTAACGGACTCCTGTAATCACAATGTTCTCTGGTTTCCCCTTTAGACCTACCAACCTCCCCCCCTTCCACCCTCGTCAATCTTAAGTCCACCCAGCTGAGTTTCCCCCTCACAAGACAACCCGAGCACTCTCTACTTGTTGTAGCGAGGCCCCCTTATTACAAATATCTTGCCGGCTGCTGCCAATAATCATTAGACTATCGTGACAAACATGCTACTGATAAGACAAGATAGTATCAAAGTGCCGTGATATAGTTTGTCCAAGCAGAGAAGACATTCTGATAAGAAAATGAATGATGGGAAGATGGGAAAATGAATCCATACCGGCCAATAAAGGTTCAAAAATTAGTCTAGATCTGATCTCAAATTGTTGGAAACATTCTGATCTACAATTCGAGAAAAAATATACAATCATTTCAACCTATATTGACCGAGCTGAAGTCATTTTCCCATTTTCCCATAGTGTCTTTTTTTGCTTGGACAGACTATATGAAACCGGGATATTAATCAATGGGTTGAACTATAGAGAGTGTATAATCAGGTTCTATACAGTCCCTATAGGTTGAATATTATTATTTTCTAATTTTTCATTTCTTAATTTCTGGCCACCTATTTAAATTACAGTGCATGGGAAGTAAGTGTTTATGGGTAAAAGAATGATTTTTTCAGAATTTTTTAAAATTTGTGTATAAGACGGTAGCTTTATATAGCTGTAACCGACCGTTGAGTGACTTATAACCATTTGTCGGCATGTATTTTTGTTTATTTGTTACACCAACCCCATCCATTTGATTAGTCAATAATTCATATAGTTATAATGCATAATTGCAATGACAGGTTTCGGCATGCCACACATAGCTAACTTGGGATAACCAACACTACTGGGGATAACTAAGAGGGTGGGTTAATTGGAAGAGAAGTCTTACAAACCCCAACTTCGCCCAAAATACTTTTACAAAGTACAAAATAAAATTATTCATCTCACCCGCGTCTCGTGCCCACGAAATAGGTGAGGTGCTCGTATCTTTTACTGTACAGCACTTCAACTTTTTCGTCTGTGTGAGCCGCTGGTGATTCATCTATAGATAGGCTATATCTATTTAAAAATCAAACTATATCATACTACTCAAACTTTAGGCTGGATAAGTTATTTTTCATTCTAGATTTTGAGTTATATCATTTCAAAATAAAATTTGACGTTGATTGAGTTCAATTATACATTGTTATTACTGCTCATATAAGGTACGTTCAATTTGGTAGAAAATGATAGGACATTTAATTTCTGTCACATTTTGCAAATTGTAATGATTTTAATTTTTAATTACCTATAGACTTGTTCGTAGACACAGTGAAGATGGTTGCTGACGTTTGTCTCGAAAAAAGGCCCACAAACTTGAGATGGTTGACCATCGACGTTGTTTTCTCGATGGTTGGAGTAAATCCGAACAGCTAGTTCAGTTGAGAATTTCTGATGAATTTGTCCACTAATCACTT
The DNA here is from genome assembly GCA_017141385.1 of Sogatella furcifera. NCBI lineage: Eukaryota > Metazoa > Arthropoda > Insecta > Hemiptera > Delphacidae > Sogatella > Sogatella furcifera. Next base: position 7,302,100 of record CM029548.1, on the reverse strand, counting down.
GAATCTTTTAATATTGAATATTTGAATTTTGAATATTAAGAAAATTTGAACCAACTTCAAATCACTAACTTGTTCAATTTACGTCTCCTAATATCCTATCAATGCCACAAATATGTCAAGAGTGAAGGATAATCTGAATTGTTGAAGAGATGTTATATTATTCAGTAGCAGGAAACTTGTAGCTAACACACTTTCAGGAAAATTGATTTTCAAGAGATGAGATGTAGGCTATGATTGGAATATGCTTGATACTTCTTGGTATAGTAATGATTGAATTCAAATGGAATATAATCTTAAATTTAAACTCACACTTGATTCCTTGGTGGAGACAAAACGTTTGGTAACATGCAACACACGAAACTTGCAGGTATGTATGGCAATAGTTGGCAATATATTTGTATGGCGATATATTAATTTTTTATATTTGGTTTAGATGAAAAACAATTGAATAGTTCCTGCACTCTATAAGTAACGAGAAGTAACTCCCTCAAGAAATATTCTTCAAGTATACACTTCCAGATAGATTTCTGCGATCCACAAAATGTATGATGAAAATTAAATGGGCCCACTTCTCACCCGTGGAAACTTGATAATATGATTGTAGTTCAAGGATAAAATAATCCAAAAGATTTCTTATTTCGAAGATGTTGTTTACAGAGTACGTTGAAGAATTGAATTTATGAAATTCAAGTTCTGATGACAAAAAGAGAACGAGTAGTTCTCACTCACTTGGAACTGAGTTCTAAATCACTAACGAGAGTTCATGAACTTGAAGACTCACAGAATTTGGGGGTAGATGCTTTAAATGGAATCACCTTCAATTTCAATGTGGCCAGAGCAGACTGCACTATTTCTTTATTCCTCCACTGATGATGAGAATAGCCTGCCGTATGTTTATGAATTGAGACTCACAATCTCAGGAACAAGTGACGAAACACGAATATAGTAGATCTGCCACTTGAAGAACACAAGGTGATATAAGATTGAGGGTGGGCCTACTTAATTTTTCCGCATAACTAGAAACACTAAATGATTCCAATCACATTTTAGAGAAAATATGAGCGAAGATAACCCAGATTAGAGATTCTACTTCACTTATGCACTTATTGACTTTAAACTTTCATAAGTCGAACACAAATTACTTTTGAATCACTGATGACACGTATCACGTTTTGGAGGAGAAAATTGTAAACTTAATTAAATTTCAAAATTTTACTTCATTGTTGATGGAGATGATTTTTCACTTCCAGAAGCAGAAATGACCTTGAAGTCGATTTTGAAATGAGTCGCGAAGTTTGTGAAGGAATTTCAGAAATGACGGCACACTGAACTAGAGACGAACCAAGTCAGACTGCAGTTGGAGTTGTCAAAACAGACGGCGGCAAAATGAGGAGACATTTTTCATCAGCCGCATAACGTAATCTGTACCTACATTTGGTTTTAGGGGTGGTAGGGAGGAGGGGGGCGTCGACAGGCAATGATGTAATAAAACATTGTGAAAGTTTCGCCGCCCCGCAAGTGAGGCGGCTGAAGGCGGCGTTTTTGTGGGGTGGCGAGTAGGGGGTGGTTAAGAGATGGGGGTTGTCAATAAGGGGGCGGTGGAAAAGAGTTGATGGTTGAAGCCTATCATTATTCGGCCACCCGAATATGCTGTCGCTGCTGCTGCTTAGTGATAGGAAAGAAGAAGAAGAAAAGGAAGAGAAGAAGAAGAAGAAGAAGAAGAAGAAGAAGAAGAAGAAGAAGAAGAAGAAGAAGAAGAAGAAAGCTTGTAGAAGTGGAAAAGAAGAGCATGAGAAGAAGAAGAAGAAAAATTGAAAGAAGAAAAAAAAAGAAGAAGAAGAAGAAGAAGAACGAGGAGGAGGAGGAAGAGGAGGAGGAGAAGAAAAATAGCTTATAGAAGAAAAAAGAGAAGAGCATGAAATGAGTTGCAAGATGAGAGCAGGGATGAGAAAGACTTAAAAGATAATTGAGAAGAGTAAAAAAGAAAAAGAATCAAGAAGAAGAAGGAGGAAGAAGGGGAAAAAGGAGAATGAGGATGAGGAGAAAAGAAAAAGAGTAAGAAAAACAGAAGAAGAAGAAGAGAAGAAGGAGGAGAAAAATGAGGAGGAGGAGGAGGAGAAAAAGGAGAACGAAGAAGAAAAAAGAAGAAGAAGAAGAAGAAGAAGAGGAAGAGGAGAGAAGAAAGAAGAAGAGGTGAAATGAGTTGGATAAGATGAAAGCAGAGGAGGATGGTGGAGGTGAAGATCAAGAAACAAGAAATAGAAGCAGAATTGACAACGGAATAAAAGCAATAATACTTTCTAGGCTATTATAACAGGGAAGAAAATACGAAGAAATAAAAAGAATGAAAAGGAGTGAGTGATAGAGAATGACAACAACATTTAAGAGAGTGAGAACTGACGTTTCGCGACAGGTTGATAAGTGGTGGGGGAAGCAATGTTGTTTAAAGTAATGAATGAGGGAGGGGTGCATCATTGGAAAACCGTTCGTGGTTAATCATTACTTTTTCATGGAGAAATTGTCTTTCGGCACCAGGAGCCCTACAATCAGTTGGCAAAGGCTTCATGGAGTGATCAACCCCTTTTACGAAGGATGTGGGGGGGGGGGGGAGTTGAGAGTGGAAGAGGAAAGTAAAAAAGAAAATTTTTGTGATGTAGTTCCGGCACATTATTTCTATCACATTTCATAATTTAATTAATTCTTACTTATTGATTCTACACTTCATAAATTGACTTCTTGATTGTTTATAATTTTATTTCCAAATAATATTTGCAATTATCAATAATTTAATTCTAAATTCATAGTTGATATGTTTTTGGACTGAAATGTATATTGTTGATCATTCTTCTCCTATACTCCATTCACGATGGCTTGAGACGAGATAATCAAAAGCTCTGCATGTGTTTGTGTGCGACTGGAGTGACTTTGTTTTAGCCACGACATACACAAGTCACAGCAATGCCGAAATCCCGAATTCTGTTGTAAGCAACTCAGAATAAGTATCTTTAAGTAATCTTTTTTAAAGATACACAATGGGAAATTGCTTGTTGCGGTTGTCTCTCGACTGCATGAACCTAAAATGAACAAACAATTCAATTATAGTAAGTTTTTGTGTCAATGCTTTGGTTACAGTCCCGACAACAATATTCGGGACTTTGGCATCGCTGTGACTTGTTTATGTCGTGGCTAACTCCAGTCGCACATACACGTATGCAGAGCTTTTGTTTATCTCGTCTCAAGCCATCATGAATGGACTATAGATATCATTTGTCAGAATTAATATTTGAAATTACTTATTGATGTGTAATTATTGGACTGAAATTTATGAAAGTGGAAACATAACCCAATTATTTGGAACATGTTATACATGAAAATTTGGGAGGTAAATAGTTTTAGACTGAGCGTGTCATTCCAATGATTTAGGAATTATTTGTGTCTGTATCATATATAATGGTAATGTCAATAATATCAATATAATGCCTGAATCAAAATAATATTAATGTGAACGTAATAGATTCATTTTTAGCTGTTTATTTCAGAAATAAGGCTCAGGAGGGCATAAAAATGAGTAAAATGTTGTTTATCATATATTTTTGGTGTTTTTTTACTGAAATATAAATATAAAAGTGCGAAATTCTAAATTGATAATTCATAGCTTTTTTATATTCGAGAGTGGAAATTTGTGATTTTGAAATAGTGAGTTTGAACATAACCTTTTCTAATATTTTCATCCAAATTAGGAGCGAAGACGATTTGGACACTCATGTCTGTGTTTTCACCTATCAGTATAATTGTTATGTATCTAATGAATATTAATAGAATGCAATGAGTGGAAAATATTAAGTGGCTGAAATTGATCTGTTTATAGATGAGAAAAATAGTTGAGAAAGAGGGGAAATCGAGATAATTTGAAGAGAAAGACAGCGAATAAGTGGGGGAAATTAAGGGTTGCAAGGGGGTGTATCAACAGTTTTCAAGAGTTGCTGTTCCTTTCTCTTTCTCCTCTTCCTTCTCTTCCTCCTCCACCTCTTCCTATATTCTTCTCTATTTTCCTTTTCCCCCCTTTTTGTCATCTCTCTCTCTCCTACTTCTTTCAATCAAACTCTTCTCTTCTTTTCTTTCGTGACGATTGCATCACAGCGAGGAAAACTTGGTAGACACTGACACCATCTAATCACTGGTTTCGTTATTTTTCCGGCAGTAAACTGATTTATTCAATAAATAGATTTCCATACAGAACTGTCGCTAGTGGCTGGCTAATCATAGAATTTTCCCGACCAACTGTCTGTCAGCAAAGCCTACTTTTACCTCAAATCATAACTACATTCAAACCATTAATTGGACAGACGACCAGATATAAACCATTGATAATATTGTCTATTATTGACTGTCAAATCACACCCCCAACCCTCCTTTTCTTCCACCTTGTTTAATTCCTTTTTTATCACTTTTGTTAAGAGTTGTGTAGTAGAGAGTCCTAACTCCGCCCCAAAAAAGACAATTATTCAGTTCAATTCAATGTTCTCTCTCTCGCCCATTGTAGTATCAATTTTTTCCAAGGAAGTGCATTTTCAAGTTAGGCCTATAGTCTCTCCAAGCAATGAAGACATTTCTGCAAGGTGAGAAAACGACTCCACGTCGGTGAATATTGGTAAAAAAATTATGAATTTGGTCTCAAATTGTAGATTAGAATTTTTCAACAATTTGCGACCAAATTTATAATTTTTGAACCAATATTGACCGAGCTGAAGTAAATTACCCATCTTGCCAGAATTTCTTCTTTGCTTGGACAGACTATAATAAAAATTACATTCTCCAACAAAACTAGTTCTACTACACATGTTTCATATTCTAAACTAAAGTACTTATAAACATAGAAACATTATAGAATTATGTCGATGTATGATTTTTAGAGAACAATACTTCATTCTTCCTCAATAGAAAACAACCGAATAAAAATAAATTAAGATTAATTTATAACTGTGTTTTTGATTAATTTGTCATTGTTATTCTACATTTGTTTTTTTTAGATTTATTGCATTCACTTTCGTACTTTGTGTGTTTTAATAAATTGAATTGATTTGAATTAAATTGAATTGATTTGCGGTTTGAGCTGGATCAAATTACCATTTATGTGTAGATGAGTATTCTCAATTGAAAAAAAAAATGAGTCTACATAAGATACTTGAAGTTCAATGAGTTGGTTGGAAAACCCATCAGCTTTCCACACACATTGATGTATGTCTTTAAGAACATTAGAACTAAAGAAATGTTGAAGTTTATTGAGATCCAGCTAACGATGCATAAAAATGCCAATCAAAAAACTTGCTCCCAAATAAGATAATAATATTGGATTAGAAATGAATTTGGTGAAAAAATACCTTAGAATGTTAGTAGTGGATTTCAGATTGATTTCAACAATTCAAGTTGCTAACATAATATAGATGGTTGGAAAAATATAAAAATTTATAATATATATAAAATATATATATATTTGTTGGATGAGAATGAATTTGGTTTGGATTGAATTGAATAATGTTTGTTTGTCAATGGCTCAACAGCCCAAGAAGGGCCTAGGCCTACCAGCTGGTTGCCAAATTTAGTTCCACTTCACCATACAGCAGAGCAATCATCAATCAGCAATCATCAACCAGGAAAGAGATAAAGTGTGGTTGATCCTCTTAATCATAATAAATATTAATAATTATTATTTGTAATAATAAAAATAATAATTTTATCAATCTATTGGGTTATATTCTTGGTTGTAGGTGTGAATCAATTTGAAATTATGTCAAAATGGAAAAAAGTTATGAAAAATAATTATGCTCACATATAAAGTTCATCGGATGCAGAATAACCTAAATACCGATCACACTTCAATTGATCACATAAGTAATTACTGCACACTCGAATCTTGTCGAAATAGCAATTAAAAGGCAACTATAGGCTTCTGAAATTATGTTAAAAAAAGAAGAAGATAAGCGATACTGGTATTTAAAAGATTTCGGAAAAATTCGATCATATATCAAACAACGTACTTGAAATAACAATAGCCTGCTCTCATCATTATCAGTCAGCCAACGTAAACGACGTTGAAAAAAGATGTAAATAAAAAAGAGACAACACAGTTCTTATTGGGATAGGTTAGTGATGAAATGCATTATCAGCTTCACTCGATTATTGAGCTCATTATTCATGACAGATTTCGCCTTGAACATCGAAAAATTCGGCGACCGAATATAGTCTGTCCAAGCAAAGAAGGCATGCTGGCAAGATGGAGAAATGACTGCAGATCGGTTAATATACGTTAGAAAATTATAAATTTGGTCTTAAAATGTAGAGCGAAATGTTACCTTAAATTTGAGACTAAATTTATATTTTTTGAACCATTATTGACCGAGCTGGAGACATTTCCCCATCTTGCCAGAATGTCTCCTTTGCTTGGACAGACTATATCTAACAAAAATGCCGTTTACTACGCATCTTCATCCACAGCGAAAAAATGCATTGATTGCATTAAACAAAAATCTAAATATTTCAAGAGCCAGTTCCTGTTTAGATAGTACTCAAATTGCAATGATGTCAAATATTTTTATTAATATTTTTCAGTAGACATTTATGGGTGTTGAGAAGGTTATCACCATCGAAATGAACCCTTTTTTAAGAAGTAAGTCACCTTGGATTAATTGGGATCGAATCGAACGAATGTAAAGAATGTTTCGAAACACGCAAATCTGCTGCTGTTTTTGTGGAAAGGGAAGACTAAAAAAATGCACGAAATAAAATTCGATTTCCTGAAGAGAGAGATTATGAGTAACAGAGAAGTTGGTGATAAGATATAGGTTTTATGAGTATAATAGGATAAAATGAAGGTTTTTCATATTGACTCTTCATTTTTTATGTTTTCATATTAAAAAATTATTATCATCAATATGTAATATCATCATAATAATATCAATAATTATAAGATTATGATATTATTTTCATCATAAGCTGATCAAGAAAATCTCAATTTTCAGTTACTACTAGAAGATCATTAGTGTTTCAGATTTCATCGTTTTTGGTGCTTGTAAAGCCCAGAAAGAATTCAATGTTCAACCCGATTTTTATGAAAGAATAAGATTTATACACAAGTCTCAGATATACTAGGGCATAATGAAGCGGATAGTTGTAGTATATCCATAAAATGAGACTGAACGTAGACAAATGAGTATTCTATTTAAAAAATACAGGACTTTGCTTTTTTTAGCCAACTAATAATTTACATAATTGCTGTTAAACTATTGACATGTATCAATACAAACAAAAACTAGTGAATATTTCAATAAAAAAAGTTCAGGACTCTGCTATTTATGGTCAAACAATACTTTACAGAATTGCAGTTGAAATAGTGATATGCTTGCGATATGTGAAAATAAGTTTGAGAGGAAGGTGACTATGTCAATAAGGGTGAAAAAAGTGAAGGAGAATGTTCAAAGTGAAGTTAGAAATGTTATTATTAGGAAGAAATTATTAGAAGTGAAAAGAGTTATGTTAATAGTGGAGAGATAAATAATAATATTAATAGTTAAAAGAGAAATCTTAATAGTTATGTTAATAGGGGAGCAAGAAATGTTAATACTGTTAATGTTGGATGTTAAAATGTTTATACTGGAGAGAGGAATGTTCAGAGAAAGTTAAAAAAATAAAAGGGAAAAAAGGGAATAGTAGATTAGATGAAGAGTGAGAGAGACTGTATCTGGAGACTGGGATAAAAAGAGTGGGTTGAAGTTGGTGAGAGCTCTGTAATTATTATTGATGGTATGCACGCAACGTTCATATAAAATTAGGGGACCCGAAATGGCCGAAATTAAATGGATAGACTGGGGACTGTTCACATGAAAAGAATTGACAAGGCTTGGTGTGGACTATTTGCAAAAAACTTCGCCCAACTGCCATTAGTGCCGAAATTACAGGTTGATTGAACCTGGCTATGACAACGAAGATATAGTCTGTTCAATCAAAGAAGACGTTCTGGCTAGATGGGAAAATGACTCCAGATCGGTCAATATTTATTCAAAAATTGTAAATTTGGTCTAAAATTGTAGATCAGAAGGTTTCCTACAATTTGATACCAAATTTATATATTTTAACCAATATTCACCGAGCTGGAGTTATTTTCACATCTTGCCAGAATGTCTTCTTTGCTTAGACGGACTATGCTACAGTGCCTTGTGTACATTAAAACCGCTTCAATACAAAAAGCGTTTACTATACATATATTTACACCACATATTCTACACACAACACGCAGCCAAAAAAGAAAATAGGTACGAAAGCTATAATTATCCACTGCCTATATACATATACAAACATAATGTATTTTATAAACCACACGCGGCCAAAAAAGAAAATAGGCTACAAAAGCTATAATTATTAGTCCCTTTTATCGTAGTCAACCCCTGAAAAATTGACCCACGACAAATGTTAATTCGCTTCATTTTCTCGGTACACTCTAATTGTACAAAATTCATAAAACTGGACAAATTCAAGAACTAGTTCGTGTTTCACAATATCTGATAAGATGCGGACCACTTTTTCTAATAATATGTCTACTTGGTTGATAAGAGAAGTATTAAAACGTTTTCTAATTATTTCCAATAGAACACTGCCTATCACTTAGTGAAATAATTATTGATGTAAGACGTAAGTTAAATCACAGATGAAGGAATATGATTGTATAGTCTGACCAAGCAAAGAAGACATTCTGGCAAGATGAGAAAATGAGTCCAGCTAGGTCAATATTGGTTTAAAAATTTCAAATTTAGTCTCAAATTGTAGGAAACGTTCTGATCTACAATTTAAGAGAAAATTTATAATCTTGGAACCAATATCGACCATGCTGCAGTCATTTTCCCAACTTGCCTGAATGTCTTCTCTGATTGGACAGACTTTATAAATGTCACTTTGTAGTACAGTACATGACAGCATCAAGTACCGTATCTTATTAAACTTACAGTCAAGACTTACTATAAAGTACAGTCAAGATAATAAACAAGAAATTCTACTTATATGATTGTGCTATACTGATTTCGTGATCACAAAAAATTGAGAATTAAATAGAATATAATAAACTTTTCATCCTCATACTGAATATTTATATTTTATACTTGAGAAGTTTTAAAAGCTATCATTCATCAACCTCTCACTTGCTTGATCAAATCAAACACTTCCTATACCCTATTCACGATCACTTGAGACAAAATAAACAAACTTTTTGCGCGTGTGTGCGGGTAAAGGGTGGAATTACTTCATACGATGGTCGGCCGCAGTCGATCAGCTGTAGCTAATCACAGTTCTTGGCTTTTCCTCAAGCTCAAACAAAAATAGCTACCTGTACATGCAAAAAGTTTCTTTATTTCGTCTCAAGTGATCGTGAATAGGGTATAGTTCCTACATTTCGTAGTGAAATCTATGTATTAAAACATAAAAATACAATAATGTTGACGTATTACTATAATATGGAAAACGAGCTATTTCCTACTACAATTTTCTAATCAATGTATCACAATGAAAATGTTTACGATGTAATTTGCAAATTTTTATTATACGTTCTCATATCGATATACATTAGAACACGTGTTTCTATACGTACGATGAGCATCGAGGATCGATTAAAGAAATAAAACTGCAAATTGCTGAGGGAATTAATGTACCTGAAGCATTCCAGCACACAGATCAAGCAGCAGATTGTGAATAACCACGATTTAAAACATTAGATTGAGCTAACTTCTCCCCACTTCAACCTTGCAGCACACTCGTTTACATGATTTGAGAGCGGAAAATTGGATTTAGAATGGAGTTGACGCTTCGATTGACCGACAGGGGATGCGAAGTTCTTCGAATCAGATATATTATCATCTAAACGAGAGACAAAAATGGGGAGGAAAAATGAACCACCAGCATAATCTGTCCAAGCAAAGAAGACATTCTGCCAACACGGGAAAATGTATCCAGCTCAGTCAATATTGGTTTTAAAATAATGAATTTGGTTTCAAATTGTAGAAAACATTCTGTTCTACATTTTAAAACCAAATTTATAATTTTCAAACCAATATTGATCAAACTGGAGTAATTTTTCCATCTTGCAAGAATGCCGTCTTCTTTGTTTGGACAGACTGTGTATGTAGTAAGCCTACGATATCAACCCTAGCTGGAGATTTCCCTGGGGGAGTTGAAAACACAATAAAAACGTTGCGGACTGATTACCTCTAAAAATAGTGTTTGCGATATTCGAGTGATGATCAAAACTAAGTTCAACTTTGATTTTTCCTGATAATTGAGGAACAGAACGAGAATTAAATTGAGGAGGGACACTGATAACGTCCATTGTCATCATGATTCTAATGTTGGAATGTATGGAAAAAATAAATACACCAACTAAACACGAGTGGGAATAATATTAGGCGTACTTCTCGGGGAGGTAAAAATATGAATATTGAATGGATAGCGGACTGGAAAATGTCTACAGCTCAGTCAATATTAGTTCGAAAATTATTAAATTGTTCTCAAATTGTAGAAAATGTAGGATAGGATTGATTTTCCAAGAATTTCAAGACAATCCCTGGAAATTTTCATTCCATGAAGGAATGAAACACAATAATAATTGTTCTTTTCCACTAAAAAATGATGTTATATTTTAGAATTCTCACTAAATATTCAACTGTTTATATTGTGTTATGTGTGTTGAATGGTTCAGCTATCTTGAACATCCAAATAACGGATATTAATATTATTTTGATTTGAAACTTCAAACATATTCCAATCAGGATATATGAATTAACAAACATCATAGTCTAGATTGATCAAAGCCTAGGAAACCCTAGAATTGATCTGACACTGACAGGTTGAATTTTTTTGTTGAAACAATCATGCTATTGTAAAATTGAAACTTGTTCCAAATATAGTATAACTTTAAGAAAGAAGTAAGCATAACTAACAAAGTAAGTATAGGCAAGTTTAACTTTTAACAAAAAATTCAAACACAGGACTACTGCCCTTTTTCATATTCTACAGAACTAATCGGCTTTGCGATTCAAGAAATTGGAATGGAATTCAAATATGGGCCAATTCCCAATTTTCATATTCCATATTAGTCACAAGCTAAAATTGTCACTTGATTGAAAGGGTTGCCTAAAATTCAACCAAAATTCCTAATTCAGCTTAAAATTCAAAATTCTTAGAATTATTGGATATTGTAGTACACCAAATTATTAGTATTCGATATTTTTCTACTCATGATTGGAAAAATTGGTTGAATGTTTCTGGATTGATTTCAAGAATTCACAAAAAATTACAACAGTTGTTTTTCGCAGTTGAAGTGCGGTTTCAGATTAGCTCCTCGCCAGGGAAAAGGGAATCCCTCCGAATAACTAAATCTGTCCGAGCAAAGAAGACATTCAAGCAAGATGGGAAAATCACTCCAGCTCGATCAATATTGGTTCAAAAATTACAAATTTGATCTCAAATTATAGGAAACATTCTGATCTACAATTTGAGACCAAGTTTATAACTTTTGACCCAATATTGAACGAGCTGGAGTCATTTTCGTATATTGACAGAATGTCTTCTTTGCTTGGACAGTCTCTACGAGCCAGCGTTCACTAATTGGGTGTAATTTGAATGCAGGATAACACTTCTCTCCCTTTCATTTTAGCCAGAAAGGAGAATGATCACTTATAACCAGAATCAAGATAAGTCCTGTTAAGTTGGGGAGTATTCCAGCCACGATCTAAATAATGCTAAATTATTTATCATGCTACACAGTCTAGAATTTCTCACCAGAAACTCGAATCGAGTAATTAATTTAGCAACCTAATAGTTTTCATTAGTTGGGTGTGAACTGAATTAGGATGAACGTGCGTGGAAAATATGATCTCAAACTTATAATATATACTGCCTATAATACCGCGTATAATATACGCAGCATGAAAATAAGTTCCATTGTGATTCTTCTAATATTGGAGATTAAGATTCAAGAAATAGATAAATAAATAACTAAACTTGGACAACCAAGAATAACATTCAATAGTGAAAATGGTATCACACACTTCAATGGTATTACATGATAGTGAGAAATATCACTCAATTTTTGGCGTTTCTCACTGATCATAAACGTAGAAATATTTCTCAACCTTGCAGGGACCCTCCTTATAATTATATTATAAATTATTCTTTCTATACCTAAAGCATATCCAACTATTATTCTTTGTATTTCAAACTCTCATTTTTTAATTTGTTATTATAATTTAGGATAAATAAATTCGATTTACAGAAGCCAGTCAACAACACGACGGAGAAATAACAATATTGTGAGTTGGCTGTTTTAAAACGAAAATAATTCACCTAATCAAAACAAAACTGATAATTAAATATCAAATTTAGATAAATTTGAATATTTTTGTCGAAAAATCATCACAATATACAACATTATTTTTTAAGTGGATCGTACATTTTTTTCAAATATTTTCCAACAGCGACTATAAAGGAATTTCACATCGCTTCATCGTCACCTTTTCAGGAGAAATCTCTCAAAGAACTTTTTCAAAAGGCACCCTGTAAAATCATCGGTTTTTTGTTGGATTGAGGACTTTTTGCGAAATGGTTTTGAAGGTTCAATCTAGGTGAATGAGCTTGATCTGTTAATATGCGTTTGAGAGAATAAAACAAGAGAAACAGAGAGTGAATGAAAGAGAGAGTGAGAGTGATTTTTATTAATTTTTGATTTTATTTATACTCGATCGTAGTAAGAGTGTGAGAGAGAGAAAGAGAAAGTGAGAAAGAGTGAGAGAGAGAAAAAGATAGAAAGTGAGAGTGAGAGAGAAGAGGGATGGAGAGAGAAGAGAGAGAGAGAGAGTGAGAGAGAAAGCAAGAAGAAGCGCCCACTAGGTCAGGATGAGTCCAAAGTGGGTCGACGCCGATCTGGACGAGTGGCAAAGAATTTGAAGGTCTGTGATTGGTCAGATGTGCAGTGGACCGTCAGCGAATCAGCGAATTGGAAAGTGACGTCGCTTTTGCTCCGGTCGCCACAAAAATGAGATCAGAATCGGTCCTTTGAACTTCATCAGCGGATATTTCCATAACATAAATCAGTAACGTTTTCGGAGAGCTTGTCCTTTCAGCATTTACAAAAATAACAAACGACGTGGTTGAAAATGGGAGGAATCCTACAAACTAGATTTCAAAAATCGTGGAATATTATTACTGCATAATTTGATAGTTCATCGAAGCAACTATAAGATGAGGAGTGCAATGTGATCCGATACGCACTGGCGGCTCGTGCCCACGAAACAGGTGAAGTGCTGTACATTAAAAGATACGGACACTTCACCTTTTCGTGGGTACGAGCCGCCAGTGCCGATATGATATTCAAGTATAGTAGGCTATTCAAAGTATATTCATGTAGTACAGTATTTTGGCTTGTTTTGATTCAGAACTATCATATTCTTTCACAGTTTTCAAATTCGGTTATTTTTTAGCTTTAAAATTGAAAATCAGTTACAGTAAAATGAGCTTCATTTGGAATAACTTTGGAACATTTTGGAATACGGATAAATTACGAATATAGCTTTGTGCGAAAGCATGTAATGTTGAATATTCAAAAAAGTATATTTCATGATAAATGAATAGGTTGAAACATAATTAGTTTCATTGTAAATGTTTATTGCATTTAAAGTTTCAAGGTTTTGCAGTACAATATTTAAGAATTCTCAGCAATTATGTGAACTTTTTTTAGGGTGATGCCCACATGGGCTCTTGGGCCTGTGCGTGGCTAATGGGAAAGATGATGAGAGATGAATGGACCTACTGCTTTAGGTGGGTTCCGAACCTCCGGGAAGCGATTTTTGAGGTTCATAAATTGAATTCAGAGGAACCGGTCACCAGTAAGACAGTGGTAGCAGAGGCACGTCGCTCATCTAATCTCATCGATTAGACGCTCTATACCACTGGGACAAACTGCTTCTTAAAAAATGTAAAGAAATTTATTTTCTTGTGAATGTACGAAATCGTGAAAGTCTATAGAGTTTTTTAAAGATAACAACATTATTTGTATTCTCAGTTTATTCATAATATTGTTGTATAGGAGATTGATTCAAACTAACAAAATTCATCCATTGAACAATAATAAAACTGATACTGAATATTTTTCAAAGTTTCAATAGAAACTGGATATCACCAAATTATTGCACGGCCAAGCCACCAAAAAACACCCAAGAAGCACCCAAAAACCAGACATGGAGCATGATCGAGGTTGTTCATGTCTTTTTGATATTGTCATGAAGCGAACTTTAGCATAAATATGCGTGCTGTGCATGTCGGGTGATCTCAACATATTTGGGAATATGATATTCAATGCGCATACTCAAAGTACATGAACAAAGCATGGAGATGCTGTCAATTCGACAAGTGAGCTTCTCGATTACCTCAGCGAGAGACAAAGAGGAAGAAATTGTAAGTGAGAAAGAGAGATAGATTGTGAGTTTATGAGTAGAAAAAAAGAGAAAGATAGACAGATTGTGACTTTATGAGAAGAGAAGAGCGAGATAAAGAGATAAATTGTGATTTCATCAGAATAAAAAAAAATTAGAAAGATAGATAGCTTGTAAGTTTATTAGTAGAAAAGAGAGAGAAATAGTAAGTGGAAGGAGAGAGAGAGAGGAAGAGAGACAGAGAGAGAGAGTGAGAGAGACAGAGGACAGAGAGAGAGAGAGAGAGAGAGAGAGAGAGAGAGAGAGAGATGGCAAGCTTGATTTCGTGCTTTAATGTCGTGGTCTGCTTATTCCTACTCAAAATGTTCAATGCATATCAGTCAGATGAACTGGAAACCTATTTAAAAAATAAACCGAAAATTTGTTGAACCTGCACTTGATAGGAATGCATTTTCGTATAGCTGACGCCAAAAAGTTGGGCGAGGATAAAAGTGGAGGATGCGAAGAAAGAGAAGGAAGAGCAGATGAAAGAGGGGATGAGGAAGTAAAAGAGGAGGATTGTGAATAGCGAAATAACAGTGAGAAAGAAGAGGAGGAGAATGAGAATAAAAAGGAGATCAATGAGAGAAGAAGGGAGAAGAAGTAGAAAATCTAAAATCCAAGGGGAGATACATTTAAAATATAATTTCAAAAATAAAAATACTGTATTTCATAATTTGGTAGAGTTCGATGCCATTAATCCTTGTAAGGGATTATATGAGTTTTTCTTGGTGACTGTTTATTCTGGTAATAAATTGTTCAATATCAACCGAATATCATAAATCAATTCAACATCATACAATAGCTGCATTAAAAATAACCAAATATAATATCACTGTGTACCAACTGAAGCTATTGCTTTGTGTAAATAAAGTGAAATTAAAATGGAATCAAGCACTCGCATCCAGCAATTCATTCTGTAATTGAATGCATCGAATTTATTCAAGACTTGTTTTTCATAACTAAAAGTAATCCAAATTGATTACTTACAAAACAAATACACAATAGAGCCTATTACAATATTGCACATGTAGTAGATTAATTCAATGCAATCAATTGGTCTTCAAAAATTGAAAATCCCTATTGTAGAAGAGCCGAATATTATTTTCAATCTCTGGAATATTTTTTTGAATCATGAAATACAGTTTTGTGGGGAAACATTGTTCGCTGCGAAGTTAAATTGTTAATTATTTTGAACAATAAAATTGCTGTACAATGTTTGTATTACATTGCTCACAATATTACATGTAGGATTATGAGCATGGGGAAATGTTGGAGTTGAAAATTATTTGATTTCTAAATTTTCTGATGAGAATTGATGAATATTTCTGATATCTGGTTCGAAATACTGATTATTTTACAGCCTTCTTCCAGGGAGACAGATAACTATGAAAATCTCGAAATTTTTTTTGGGGAATTCGCTCTTATTTATTCTTAAAAGAAACCCATTCTTAGAAGTTATATAGTGAGATATATAGATGAATAACTTCATTTTCCACTTTGTAAGAAAATTTAAAGTAATAACAACGGGTTTTGTGCACAGAATAAGTTGTAGAATGATGACCTAATATTGAATTCAACTTATTCAACCCACCATCTGAGAAAATCCAATCCTTTTAAGTTTTATTGTATTGTATTTTGAATATAAATGATAATGTACTTCAAAGTCTATGGGAATGTTGATGAACTACCGTAGAAAACCTTGCTCTATAGAAAAAAGATAACTTCCACCCCATCAAATCAAGAATGACAACAGACAAATTGAAAACCAAACTTGAAAAAGAAAAATAATATTCAATCTTTTAGTTTTAGTTGTTTCGTAGGTGCGTGATCGAGAAATAGAAACAAGACATAGAACTGAAATAGCAAGGAATCGCTATAGAATTGCTGCAGTTCTAGAAGTGCAGCTGAAATTTTTCAACTCTACTATTGACAAGAGAAGAATTTTTCTCACGACAATGCAGGACGAGGAAAAGTTAAAAGGAATGAAGACGACAAAAAGTATAAGAAAAAGAAGAAGAAAAAGAATAAAAGTAAGAAGAACACGGAGGAGAAGGATGAAGCGGTGGAAAGAAAATCTTTCAAGGTTATCTCAAGTCTCTGACAAGTCTCGTCCGTCACGCTATCTTCGCCGCCCCTCTCTCACTCACCCTCCCCCGTCACGACCTATCCCGAAAACTTATTCCCCTTCATATTGCAATTTGCCCCAGCTCCAGCCAGCCAAAACAAGGGGGGAAATTCCCCTTCCCCTCTCACTTTATAGTCTTGTCGAGCAAAGAAGACATTCTGGCAAAATTGAAAAATGACTCCAGCTCGGTCAATATTAGTTCAATAATTATAAATTTGGGTTTAAATTGTAGAAAACATTCGGATCTTCAATTTGAGACCTAATTCACAATTTTTGAACTGATATTGATCGAGCTGGAGTCATTTTTTCATCTTGACAGAATGTCTTCTTTGCTTGACCAGAACCGCGGTTGTCAAATTCGCCCACTGTGCATTCGCTCGATTGCATGCGTGATCTGCATGCGATGTGCGTGCGTGTGCTGTGTGCATGCATGCACTCATTCATGTACACTTTGCCGAAAACGCAAACCTAACCTAACCCACAACAATCTCCTCTCCCCCTCTATAAATATATCATCTGTAACCCCTTCTATATATGTGTAAGAAACCGATCTACATACATAAACCCCATCATGTCAGACATCACGAATCGGCCATACACTGTAATCGTAAACTGGTAGACAGTATCAAATTTTAGTACAAAAATTAGTCTTATTCTTGTTAAATATTTTTTGTAAGATGTCAAATGTTCGAATTTACATTATTGCTTAGGCTTGCGGAAGAAGTTTCCAGACATTGAAAATCGTTGAGCTTGCTTGTAAGCAACCAAAAAAAGTACAGACATGTTGAACATCATTGCAAAATCATAAGCAAAGTAATAAGCTGGTTTCTAAGGACCAAAAAAATAAGCGAGAGAAACTTTGAACTTGATAGCAACCACTGAACTTCCAAAATAAGTACAGGAACACTAGTCGCTAAAATTAATCAAGCCAAAAAAATGTCAGTCTGCTTGTTTCTCATGAATCATGTACTTTGAAGAGAAGAAATGAAGCAGCAAAACATTAAAAAAAATTCAATGATATTTTTTAAATAAACAAAAGTATCTCTTGTAAGTTGAGATGTATGGCTAAAAATGTCAATTACATACATTTTTTTCCTCCTATAGTAGGCCTATATGACTGCATCATTTGACAACGCATTATGTAAATTGTGATACTGATGAGGAATGAACATAATCACGAAATTTGGGTACCCAAAAATGCAAGAGGATGATGTTCAAAGTCGAAGGAGATTTGTGTTCATATTGATGAAGCAAGAGAAGGATTATTTGAATTTTGAAACATAGTTCTTCTTCTTTAAACAAGGGATAAACCATGTCAACTTTTCAACAATTGAGCTGAAACTTCAAAATTATTATTGAATTTAAGAATTATTCCAGTTTATTGAATGAGTATAATCAATGTAACAGTGAAATTAATTCACATTGTATTAACGGTAACGGTAACAAAATAGAAGCTACAAGTCTATGCATATTCCACACTCTAATATAAGAATTCACTAAAATTCCCACTGTCTTGAATCTCCTACATCAATTATTGCATTTAAGGTGTCTGACCAACAAACCAAAGCCCAATAGAACAGTTAGCGGTTTGGGAAAAATGAAATAGAAACAATGAAATGGATGACTAAACATTGAACCGCTACTCTACTGATCTCTACAGTGAACCAAGACACTAGTTGGCTAGTTCAGATCTATTTCTTGCACATGATAGTTTTCCTAGTTGACTAGAAAAAATTAGAATCGACAGTAAACAGGAACGTTAACAGGATAGTAATGCGTATAGGACCTCATAAGGTACCATGAAGTAATTTCATAATATTCTATATATTTGAACTAATTTTATAATATTCTAATCCAACAATTACATTCAACTTAAATTTTTCAATTTCAATAGAAAAATATGGCATGTATTGAGAAAAAATCACAAGCATTGTTGATTATTTGTTTATACATGTAGGCCTATACTCGGCTAAACTGTTTTATTATTTTCATTATTAGCGTATGCCATATTTGGTGGGGAGTCCTAAAAGGATGTTCCACCGACAAAATAACCTCAATAATTATCCTCGATAGGAAATTGTGGTATTTCTTGAAATGATCCACGGAGATTCAAATTTTTTACTGTATTATGTCCCACATTCTATATATTTAAATGTTGTTTTTCTCTCCATTCATTTTCCTTCTCATTTATATATTATAAGTACATACAGACGCTTATATGTCAACAGGCAAATCGTATTTAAAAGCCGTAAATTGACGTCATTTGATGCAACACAATTCCATCAAAGGCTCCATGATTTTAATCAGCTTTCTACATTTGCTTGAATTTGTTACACATAATATCAATTGAATTCATGAATCAAGGTTTGATGGAATTATCCAGTGAGATACTTCCATGGTTTTCAATAATCGGCATAATTACAAAAAAAAAAATTAAACTAATCATCTATTATAGTCTGTCCAAGCAAAGAAGACACTCTGGCAAGATGAGAGAACTACTACAGCTTGATCAATATTGATTTGAGAATCATCAATTTCATCTCAAATTGTAGAGAAAATTATGATCTACAATTTGAGTCGAATTTTATAATTCTTGAATCAATATTGACCGAATGACTACCGATTTTCTCATCTTGCCAGAATGTCTTCTTTGCTTGGACTGGACAGACCACATCTAGGGGCCAAGCGAGGTGAACAGTATTCAACTACTAAACAACAAAATTGTTCTAATAAGTTACAATGATTAAGAGAGAACACCTGGGGCTGGTTTCATAAAAATGAACAACACTTATGAAATACTACATTTGCAGAGAGAAAATTACATTGATTTGAGTCAGTCTCTGACCACCCAGTACTCAAAGGAAAATGATGCAATCTTTTAGATGTAATTACTTCTAGTACACTTGAATATTGTTTCTCCTTTAAAATTATTTTTAGGAAAGATCGGGTCACAATTTTAAGGGAAAAATCTGAAAAAGCACTCCTAGCAGGGCACAAAGAGTTTCAACACCTGCTAATAATTGAATTCGTTGTAATAACTCGCTAATCAGAGTATAATAATTCTAATGAAGTACGGATTATCAAATTCATTCTATAGTATGATTTTCATGCCATTCCTAACTAATGCAGTGTGTTTATATTTTTTACTTTCGTTCCCCTACCTACCACCCCTACTATAATGTGTTTCTTTCCCAAAAAATCAAGGTAGGCCCACCCCAATTTCAAGATTTCTATTATACGTTTCAATGTCCAATGAGTACAAAAAAATTTCCCCCTATCAGGAGATTTATGATTATTTATTTCTCAACAGGACTCTTTATTTGAGGTGGCCAAGGCACACCGATAATTGCAGCTCATCAGAGCAGAGTGTGACACACTTTTTGGGTCACAACCCGGTCAGAAGGAAGGGTGCATCCACTCCACCTGATAACACCAGAGCTGAGAATAGTAGGCTACGACCCTCTTGAGACACCTTGCAAGTGCTCTCTCCCACTCATTAGCTCTCTTTCTACTTATATCGCTCCTTGTTTTGAATAGTTCCTCCTCTTTTCATAGCTATTCACGTTTTTTTTTTAATTTTTTACTTCTCTTCTCATAGCTTTTCTCATGTTTCTACTCATCGTTTCTACTCACTAGTTTTTCATGCTTCCATCTTTTCGTACAGTTTTCTACCCCTTCTGTCTACTTCTCTATTTTGGTTCCTCTGTTTAACCTACTTTTATATTCAAGTTCACTGATTCTCTTCTGTTCAATAACTTATCCAATCTTCTTCTTTTCTTCTCCTCCTCCTACTCTCCTCCTTTTCCTTCTCCTTCTCCTCTTCCTCCTCCTCCTCCTCCTTCTTCTTCTCCTTCTTCCTCCTCCTTCTCTCTTCCTCCTCCTCCTCTCCTCCTCCTCCTCCTCCTCCCTCCTCCTCCTCCTCCTCCTCCTCCTCCTCCTCCTCTCCTCCTCCTCCTCCTCCTCCTCCTCCTCCTCCTCCTCCTCCTCCTCCTCCTTTCCTTCTTCTCCTTCTTCTTCTTCTTCTTCTTCTTCTTCTTCTTCTTCTTCTTCTTCTTCTTCTTCTTCGTCTTCTTCTTCTTCTTCTTCCTTCTTGTTTGCCCATTCTACCTCTTTCCTCTCTCTTCCCCACTATCTCTCTTTTTCCTTTCTCTCTCTCTTCCTCTTCCTCTCCTATCTGATTCCTCTCTCTTTGTGTCTCCATTCTATCTTTTATTTTCCTCTCTTCCCTCTCGTCCTACCATTCGCTCTCTTCTCTCTATTCTATCTCTTCCTTATCTTTCTTTTAAGAAGCCTACAGCATCATTCTCACTACCACTTCTCAGCCTTGTTGCATATACTGGGCCAAGGTGTCACTTGAAATCCCAAGAGGGCTCACTTCCCCCCCCAATCCCACCATCAACTAACACTCCAATCAAGTGTCTAAACCAGGAAAGAAAATGTTTCATCCTTTCACTCAATTGTAATACGAATATTTTTCGGAAAACTTGATACAAATTTGTTTTGAATCAATTGAATCAATTCACAATAATTATACACACAAAAAAATAAAAATAAAATGGAATTATGAATTATCAAGAAATGGTCTGTCCAAGCAAAGAAGACCCTCTGGCAAGGATGGGAGAATGACTCACTCTCGGTCAATATTGTTTGAAAAATTATCAATTTGATTTCGAATTGTAGGAAACAATTTTATCTACTATAGGGACCACATTTATAATTCTTGAACAAATATTGTTCAAGCTGGAGTCATTCTCCCATCTTGCCAGAGGCTCTTCTTTGCTTGGTCAGACTATTATAATATAAGGTGTAAGGTATAGTTTAAAAGTTATATAGGTATACTATAAGGTTTAGTTTTTAAAGTAACCAAAGTATTATGAGAGTTGTTCTGAAAACTGGCTTACCTCGCATAATCCTGAACCTACGGCGTTTTTCCCTCAACCAAAGCGGAATCAATTGTGTATGATGCATTTTTGACAATAATTATAAGAATAAACAAAACTACAAATCACCAAACTTCTGGAATTAAAGTTAATAGAATGATAATCAACACTATTGCATCACAGATAGTATCTACAAGATTGTTATCATTATAGTAGCACTATTATACACAATTATCACTGCATATTAGATCACATCATCAGCAAAATTTCAAGCAAATAATTCTCAATAAAATTCCAAGACAAAACTGAGCTTCAAGATTCTACAGGACAACAGTAAGTTGGGTCAAATACACAGATTGGCAACAACGGTGATACTTTCACTGTGAAATCTACACGTGAACTGATGAGACTTTTTGAATGTGACAATGGAGTTATGCAGCTGCACAGTTGGAAAAGAAGATAATAAGTGATAGAAGGGAAGGGATGACTACCCTGCAAGCAATTAAAAAAAATAGTTAACTTATTTCCAGTGGAAGCTAGGAGGCTCTACTTGGGTAGCGCGGAACGGCGGATATAATAAGTGGTGACAGATGATAGTGATTAGAAATAACATCTAAATGTTTCAATAAATTTAGACTGTCAAATTCTATTAAAACCCCGAATATTACACCTAATAGAATTAAAATAAAGAATTTATTTAAAATTCATTTCCGTAAATTTTTTTAAGTGATGTATTATTACAAAATTACAATACTCATTATGATAAAAGAGTTACAAAATTAACAGAATAATATGATATCATTACCTCATACGAACAATAATATTTGATAATTTAACAGAATTCTAGAGATGAATAGTGAGAGCAGAGCCTGTTATCATATCCCGAATCATTCTATGATATATTTCAAAAATAAATAAATTGGAATTATATAATTTAATTCAACATGAAATTTATCACATGAAAACAAACAAGAAAATTTCGCCGATTATTAGCTCAGACAATTTTGTATATAGTTCATATTGGTATTTTAAGTTTGTCGTTTTGAGTTGAACAGATTCTGTAATCTGCTGAATCAAGTTAATACTTTACATGTTCAACGAGAGCGTGCGTGGCTTAATTTCAGTTGAATTCATTGACAATAAATTGATTCTGTTCCTGGAACTATTTTGATGACAAGAGAGTTCGCCAATTAATTTTTGTGAAGAGTCGACACTATTTTGCTGGATTGGTTTACATTTTCTCATTATTCTCAATCTGTGATAAATTAGGACACATTATGGCCATATTACAGAGAGTATGTGTAATAGTATAGATGTTAAATTTAACTCTAGTGATAGAACGGATAGCTTCAATTCATCATGACTTGGAAAAAATAAATTCCTGAAATTTACAATGATTCAGAACAGTATCTCTATCATAATTTCAAATTTCGATGGGATGTGAACCAAAAACAATTTTAAATATCATGCTGCAACTCATTTTAATTTTCTTGAAACTCAAATTATGTGAGTGTTTATGAAATTCACAAACACGTGTTAACAATACACAACACACGTGCAGCTTTTCTAAATAAGTACCTTGAAGGATTTCACCAATACTATTACAAATATACAATTGAAATGAAGCACCAGGTAGGTTGATACAGTTTCCAAAGAGAAGAATCTCCAATTACAAAAACTTTCAAACTTTTAATTATGAAATTCAGAAATTGTATGCATCTAAACCTTACATTTTTCAGCGGTATTGTATACAATTAAAATACCACAAAGTGAAACAAGAAGGCAATTAACCCTTCCGACAAGAGAGAAAACAAGAAAGATTTTCTAATAATTGAATATCAAAGAGAGATTCTTGAGACAAAATTCTGCCCAGAACAAACATCAAAATTATTACAAGGTTAGTAATTAGGTTAGGGGAGAAGAAGGATGACTTGAGAAAACGAAAACTTATAAAATTTTTCTTTTGAAAAAGTAATGACGAATGTTTCAAGAAAGTTCTAATTGAATCATTCATTATTCTGTGCCCCTTGTGTCGAAAAAACAATTTTATTATTTCGCATTTTAAATTTCCAGCATAATAATATCATTACGGTTAGGAGTAGCATATACATTTATCAATAGCAGTTGTAGTATCAATAACAGTGTTATTAACAGTAGTACAAATAAAAAGTAGCATGTAGAATTAAAATAATAAATATAATTCATTATAATCCAAACTAACTTAGTTTTGCTGGTAACGCCAATGAAATTATTATCAATTATAAAGTGAAAAATATTTTAATTTTCAACTTTCCAATGTATATGAAACTTTTCTGTTTTTTCATATTTTTGTAAAATTTGTTCAATTTTGGCAATAAATCTTTCTTTCTTTCTTCTTAATTCCAATGAATTCCGAATTTCAATGCAATTTATTCCACGAATATATATGATAATAATAGGTACAATAAATGTTAGTCTTACATTTAGCCCATGTTTTCCCTATTACAAAAAATGATTTTTTCTTGGCTTCACAAAGGTAAAATGAATAATAATAGCTATAATGTTTTCAAGACTTACCTCTCACTATTACAATCGATGCACATAGTAGTTTTTATGTAATAAGTTACATTCACACTTTCACAACCTAAAACAATGAAAACCGCCAAAAACAGCTTGACAGACTGTCTTACAGCAAAGTACTACCTACTTGAACTTGAACTTGTCAGAGCTAGACCACCAGACCAACTAGCATTGTCCGCTCTTTAGATAATACTGTAACGAAAATTGAAAAGTTCTAAACTCTTCTCTATCTAATGTAACTTTCGACTTGACATGAATCGTATTCCCCATCTTCCACATGCTACGTTAGGTCGGAAATTACGTTAATAATTAAAGAATAGTAAACAGCCGATTCTTGGATAACAATGTAATGGGTGAGCATTGAAAGGTGCTAGTTACCCTTCTATAGTCTGTCCAAGCAAAGAAGACATTCTGGCAAGATAGGAAAATGGCTCCAGCTCGGTCAATATTGGTTCAAAAATTATAAATTTGGTCTCAAATTGTAGATCAGGATGTTTACAAAAATTTGAGATCAAGTTAATCATTTTTGAACCAATATTGACCGAGCTGGAATCACTCTCCCATCTTGCCGGAATGTCTTCTTTGCTTTGACTAGCAGTACAGTCATTTCGCCCAATAATAATGGCACAGCTGTCATGCACGCTCCATCTTAGGCAACCGCGAAAAATAATGAGTAGCCTATATAAGTTTAGTTTACCACAAAAAATTGAAAACAAAATGGCCGCTGTCCATGTGTGTATTAGCGAGGAAGGGTTGTGCGGAGCATTGAGGTGTGCAATTGAAGGGGGAAAGAGATGAGATTGAAGAGAAGAGGAAGAGAGAGTGAGAGGGACAAAAGGAGAGAAAGAGAGGGAAAAGGAAAGAAAGAGAGAGAAAAGGGGATTAAGAGAGGAAAGGAGAAAAAAGAGAAAGATATCGTAGAGAGAAAAGGAGAGAAAAAGATAAAGAAAGAGAAAAGAAGAGAAAGAAAAGGATAGAAAAATAGAGAAAAGGAGAGAAAAAGATAAAAGGAGAGAAAGAGAGAAAAAGAAAAGAAAGAGAAAGAGAGAGAAATAGAGAAAAAGTGAGTAAGAAAGAGGAAATGAGAGAAAAGGAGAGAATAGAAAGGATAGAAAGAGAGAAAAGGATAGAGAGAGAAAATTAGAAAGAGACAGAAAAATATAGGCATAAGATTAGATAAGATTTCTTTATTCATTTAAATAACAAAATAGTTATGCTCAGTTTCTAGATTGCAAAAGTTATAAATAAATCTAATTATCCCATATTTTTCACAAGTTACACTATAAGGCTATTTCACAATGTATTTCTACAGACAATTCTATAATTTATTTAACAAAAAAAGGGTTCTACATGAATACAAAAATTATCCTAATAATATGTTACTAGCTTGCAATCTTACTTAATGTGCATTAGAATATCTTATTAAAAGGCGAAGTTTGGATATAAAAATGTCCATTCTTGGAAAAGTATAAGCCTTGAGAGAAAGAGAGAGGTAAAAGAAAGAGAGGAAATAGAAAGGAAGATAGAGATAAAGATAGAAAGAGAGGAGGAAAGAGGAGAAGAGTGTGTGAAGAAAAGAAAGGAAGAGAAATATAGGTTGAGAAAGAGACGAAGAGAAAGAAAAAGTTTTTGTAAGAGTGGAAGAAGGAGAGAGTGTGTTTATAAGAATAAATGAGAGAGAGAGATAGTGAGATAGAATGGGGATAGCTATGCGATATTTTGGCAGAATTCAACTTCCGGTAGATAGTGAAGGGAATTAAACACTATCGCATGCAGCACTAATTAAGTGTTGCCGGATAGACTGAATACTGTTCGGTCAATTTTTTCATCAGTTGGTTGAAAATTAATTTTTTTAATATTGAAATTGTCCTAGGATACATTTTATTGAATCCAATGACGAGATATGAACTATTCTTCCAACATGACTTTGGTTGTATCGGATGAAATAGATTATCAATTCGAGAATGTTCACAAATTGAGATAAATAACTAATATTATTTTTCAAATTAAAATAATATAGAACCTATTGTTATTCAATGAACTCCTAATTGTCAACCAATAAGAAAATAATAATTATATAATTTACACTTTTATCAGAGATGTTGTGAAACTTATCCATAATTAGATCTGACAACCTTTGCCTAAATAATACACTTAAATATTTCACTTACCTAAATAATATTTAGTTTCTACTCCAAAAATTGATGTTCCAATATGTTTTCAAAATTTCCATTTACATTACTTTATAATAATAGTCTAAGGCTTGCATAGTTCCATGTTTTAAGAGTCTTCTCCCACTTAATCCAATACATACATATGTAGAATGATAAAGCATTAATATTAATGTGTAAAATGGTGCTAGAAGATTGATCGAGATTGATAAATAGAAGGACAAATTTTATAAATTTATTAATACATTTTATAAATTTTGAATAATAGAATCATTATAGCAATACGAGTATAAGAACTACTATGCAAGACGAGTAACCAATGCAACGGGTCACACTGCATTCTCTCATCTACCATGTTAGCAAGATAAGTTTGAGTCAAAATATATGAAAATGTTATGCATGTTTGATTGTTTCAGCTAAAATGACGATGATAACGCTCCCTGAATGATAAATCCCCGAACGAGTACAGACAATTACCAACAAATAATTATTAAATTTAAATTTTTCGAAGGTAGCGGAAAGGCCAATCTTAATTCTCTTTCCCTGTTAACCCTTCTTATGGGTTAGTAGGATATTGATATTTCCTAAGAAAACTGATTATTTAATGCTTTGACTTGTTAGACCCATTATTTTATAGGTATAGTAAACTATTGATAAGCCTCATCGGAGTTGAATTGTGCTACAGAAGAACTCGTATACAGAACAACATGGTTGTGTACTACCCTTAATGATAATTATCGATGATTTCCGATTTTAGGGTAGTAATGATTCCCATAATTAGGGTACTCCTTTTTCCCTAATCATGCAAGCTATAGTCTGCCCAAGCAAAGAAGACATCTTGGCAAGATGGGAAAGTTACTACAGCTCTGTAAATATTGGTTCAAAAATTACAAATTTGGTGTCAAATTGTAGATCAGAATGTTTCCTACAATTTGAGATCCAATTTATGACTTTGAACCAATATTGACCGAGCTAAAGTTACTTTCCCATCTTACCAGAATGTCTTCTCTGCTTGGACCGACTATATCTATGTGTATGGAGATTTCACCAGATTCTACACATATTGAAATTTCGTTCATAATTACATTTATTGTTACAATACACCTTATAGTGATAACATTTTTTGTGAATAAAAGCGAACTTTACCCAATCATACACTATAGTTCAACTGAGTATATAGTACTCATAAAAACACACTTAAATACAGATATTTGTAGAAAGTAATGCTGTGATAGAAACCAAAATTACATGAATTACGTCAACTTTCAAAGTAGATGGGAAGGAGGATACCGCCTAATGAATCATATATGGTGAATTTATGATATTGCTTATGAATCATGATAAAATTACGTTATACGCTCATTCAACACATTATGGGATGGGATTGTTGAGAGTGTTTATACAAGGTCATCCCAGTAGGTAACTATTACAATGATTCCCAGAGACGTATTTTATTCCTTCACTAGTTCCATTAAAAAATTCAAAACCCGTACTAGGAAAATTGGTCTAGGAAGGAAAGAGGAAAATGTGGAAAAGTTGGATTGAAATTTATTTATTTATTCATTTATTAGATACATCACAATTATTCGAGGAATTCCGTTTGTTTTCCACAGAATAAGGACGGTTACTTGTAGATAAATAAATCAATCAATTGAATTGAATGGAGAATGGATTCCTCAGTAATTGTTGTTTCCCACTATTGAATCCTTGATGTTACTCGACAATTTTCAACGATTATTTCCAATTAAGTATTTTTAATCGCTTAATACTTTCCTCAACGGTTCTACAGAGATAAAAATATAGTGGTTTGATCGGAGGAAAACAATATTTGTTAAAGTAAATAATTCTATGTTTATTTACAAAATTTATTGTTTGTTGATTATTATGAATTTTCAAAATTGTTCATTTATACTATTGGATATGATTTTCGATTGTGTACTCTCTAGTTATTTTGTAATGATTTTGAGAATTCTTTGTTGCAAAAATCTTAAACATAGCAACAATTGTTTTGTTAATAAATACATTTTTGTACAATTGAAGTAATGGTGCGATGATTCATTGAAATTCCGTACTAAGTAAGTTACAGTGAAAAGAACTGAGGGTATTTTAATATATAGTACAACATTTTCTGAGTTCAATGAGAGTTGATGATAGATATCCAAGACCAATAATTTTATCTTTCTAGTAGTTGAGCGGGAAAAATCTTCAATTTTGTTATTCCTGAAATGGTCTGGAGTAATGCTAAACACTGAAAATACTTTTAGCTAAAACACTAAATCCTTCTGCGCTTAATCCCTTTCTCATATGTCAAGGAGTTTCTATGGAATGAGAGATTAATTAATGATACTTTCTCTTATTGTTTATGTGATTCCCAATGTTTCAAACAATTACAGTGAATTTAACCATGAAATTCGACCATGAATTTGTAGAGAAATTCAGATAATACTCACTAACTCTCAGTTGAAACAGGGTACAGGTATCTTACCTGTAACAAAAAGAAATGAAAAAAATTATAAAACGAAAAAATTGAGTAGCTATCATAACTATGCTTATATAGTATGATCTATATAGAGTTTCACAATAAAATTTGGGACTATTTTCTGAAAGTCAATTCAATTATACTGCAACGATATGTACATTATCAAAGAGTCAATCGAACTGATTCACCAAAAAATATCGATTATTCACCAAAATATATCCAGATAAATGAATATGAAAATAGATGAATATTCATTACATAATACAGTATAATCAATAATGTTAGAATCTACACTGCTAGACCTTACGGCTCCAGTTCAGATCTAGCTCTTCAAATTTTCCAATCTCCCCAATAAATGGTCAATATATTTTGAAATTCAACGCCAATATTATGTTACAATTCGGCCCGTAATGACGCGTAAACATAGTGTTATAGTAATAATGAGTTCTCCAAAATATCTAAGCGAGCTTGCAATGCACTTGATGATAGATTCATACTCGGGCTAATATATCGGTCTCATTAAACTGTGTTGTTGTAATCGGCAAACTCAAGTTGACGAAATTAATTCACAATGAAATTCGTTGACCTAAGAACTCGATCGAGTTCTGAGCTTAGTTCATATGCCTAGGCTAGAAACTTAAATCTACTTAAAATTTTAAGAAACATCAATTTTTGTATGCGCCGTACTTGGTACAGTACTTGGGTACAGTACAGTGAATACTTTTTCTATTCACATTATTTTATTCTTCCTTTTCTTTATACTCTTTTCGTTACCTTTTGTTTAGTTGGATCAAATAATATCAAAATCATTAATTTATCAGAAATAAGTAATTTTTAACAGTACAGTATAGTACATTGAAACTCGATCATATAATAATTAACCTATGTACAAATGTTAATGGATGTTTTGAAATTTGAATGGAAATTTAGTGCACAAGTTTGATTGATTGTAGAAAAGCCAAATTAATTTCACCGACGTAAAATAGTTTCGTCCAGTATTATTATTATTATTACATTCGTTGCATGACGTCATTTCCCAGCTATTATTTAATTTAAACAACCTTCCTGCAATCGGTCGTTTACATACCGAAATACTAATTTGAATTATAGAATTTCTAGTCATCAATAATATCAATTCTATAAATTCGTATTAATCAAGTAACCTGAAATAAGATCATTTTTTTATTGCAAACATGGATTTGATAAGAATTAGAACGAGAAAGGTTGGAGCTGAAAGGGCACTACGATAGAAGAGTACACAAAGTAGAATAGTATGATCTTCCAATTTACTAAAATTGTTTAATTCAAATTCAATCATCACATACTTTTTCTATTCACATTATTTTATTTCTCCTTTTCTTTATACTCTTCTCGTTACCTTCCCATTTTCTCCAACTTCTCATCTTTTCTTTATTTTCTAATCCTATTTTCTTCATCTTTTCACTCTACTAGTAGTATTTTATTTTACTAGTAATACTAATGTAAAATACTACTATAGTAGAATATTTGAACAAAAAAAAATTAATACTGAAACCCTTGAGATAATTTCACTTTGAATCAATTCATTGATATGATAAGGAGTATCAATGCTGAGTACTATGCACTCACAACTGAGAGCGATAACATTCCGAGAGCAATTAAACAGTACGTGCGAAGCTAGGATGAACAATTTTCAAGTTGACCTAGGACAGTACCGTAGTAGTTTTTTAGCGACTTATCCAATCGACATTTTCGAGAGGCATGATGTATGGATGTGGGTGATTGTACAGTTATCAAAATAATTATTGGAAAAACTAATAATACTGTGAGATTTCTATTCAGGTCAACTGAGATAAAAGTTAATCACTAACAAGTAACAATTATTTGACTTGACTCTAGCTGTGCTCACAGATTATTTCATAGAATGTAGATTATTTTATAGAATGTAGATAATTGAATAATTTTCGTTTCTAATTGAAGAAATTCGTAATTTTTCATTTTATTTTTATTTTTTGGAGGAATTTTACAAGATGTTTGCTTTTATACAGCACTGAACTTTTGAGGTAGACTGCACTATAGTATTAGTTATACTTTTCAATTTTGTAAAAAGACTCCATCAGAACAAATGCAATGCAATGTAATCTCCAGTACGCTAGGTAAAATCATGTCATCATACTCTTTAAATAAAATAGTCTGTCATACCCTGTTAAATGAAATAAAATTCCTGCAATATTAATTTCCTCTCTATATTAATCTGAATATTCGTTATTTTTGTTGAAAATTGACTTCTGCAATTTTGAATAATTTCGTTAAAATATTATAAATTTGAAGGTACGTTTCCCAAGCAGCAGCTTGGGCCCGCTGTGGGACGTTCCTAAAGCGTTTTAAATCAGAGTACTATAGTTCACAAGTGGGAAGAATTCTGTACTTGATTCAAAATTTATAGAGAAGTGCCTATATACTTATAATTGGTCCAATTTCAGGCAAAATTAGATCAATGTGGGCATCACCCTCAAAAAAAAAAAAAAATTATTCATCACTGGATTTTTATAGATTTTTTAGATGAGTACACTAACAGTCTCACATATGGCACATCCACCCAGCTACCTCTCTCACGCTACCAACTTATTTGAATAATACTAAGTAGAACGGTACTGGACAAAGAAAACGTTAACCAAACAAAGACTTGTTGCGGAAACAAAGAAAAATCAAGATGTCATTACGACTTCTGTTAATGATGCATGCAGGCCATTGAAATTATTGGATTAGGATTGATGCAGTGTCTAAATATTGTTGGCATTGACAGCAAATTTTTCATATGCTTATTGAGGAAATAGAGGCGTTGTAGAAAAATAAACAAAATGCATCTGAGCGTCCCTTGTCTATCCCCTCTCTACGATAGTCTGTCCAAGCAAAGAAGACATTCTGGCAAGATGGGAAAATGATTCTAGCTCGGTCAATATTGATTCAAAAATTATAAATTTAATATCAAATTGTAGGAAACATGCGGATCTACAATTTGAGACCGAATATGTAATTTTTGAACCAATATTGATGGAGCTGGAGTCTTTTTCCCATCTTGCCAGAATGTCTTCTTAGCTTGGACAGACCATACTAGGCGACGGCGTTAAAATGCATTTAAAGTAATAATAGTACTCAAGGCCCCTATGGCCTTCACAGTGTTGCATTTCGCCGCTAGTCTAGAGTGCAGCGAAGGCTAATAGACAAAGTGCAGTCTCGGTGCAATAGTGCAATTGCAATTGCACTCTCACAGTCGGCGTCCACTGCTGCTAGACAATAAATACTCCTCCTCCTCCTCCACCTCCTCCTACTTCTCCTCCTTCTTCTGCTCATTATCACTTCTCTCTCTCACTTCCTCTTGCTTGCTCTTCGTTCGTTCTCTCCTTCTTGTTCATCCTTCTTCTTCTCCTCATTATCACTTCTCTTTGTTTCTCTACTTTTTGCTTCTCTTCTCTCTTCTTCTCTTTCCTCCTCCTCCTCCTCTCCTCCTCCTCCTCTCCTCCTTCTCCTCCTCCTCTCCTCCTCTCTCCCTCTCCTCCTCTTCCTCCTCCTCTTCCATTTCCTCTTCTCCTTCTTACTTTTTGCTTGCTCTTCGATCGGACTTTATTTTCTTGTTTCTTCTTTTGTCAATATTTCTTCTTTATCTGATTTTCTTATTCATTTATTATGGATAACTACCAAAATCTCAATTTATTTCTTCTTCCTTCTCCTTCTTCTCCTTCTCCTTCTCCTTCTCTTCTTCTTCCTCTCTTCCTCTCTTCTTCTCCTTCTTCTCCTTCTTCTTCTTCTTCTTCTTCTTCTTCTTCTTCTTCTTCTTCTTCTTCTTCTTCTTCTTCTTCTTCTTCTTCTTCTTCTTCTTCTTCTTCTTCTTCTTCTTCTTCTTCTTCTTCTTCTTCTTCTTCTCATTAACACTTATCACTCATTTTCTTTCTTGATCGCTCTCTTCTTATTGTTCTCTCTCAGTTGACTCTCTTTTTCTTGTTCATCCCTCTCCGTTGGATGTTTTCTCCTTCCTTGTTTCCAGTTCTTGTCGTTTTCGTCGTTCAAACTCAACCCACACACTATAATACGCCTGCATGCAGTCGCTGCTGCAAAACAGCTGTTACAGCTTGAAACCGTGTCACTTGACATTTATGTCAGTCACACTGTGCACTTGATCCAGCTACAGTAGGCCAGTAGTCACCTTCAGTGAATCTTGATATTTTATCACAACAAATAATTGAAAATCATATAAATATTATCATAAATAATAGACATAATATTGTCAAACCACAGATTAATTAGAAATTTAGATACCGGCTTCAGTCGCTACATCATTATCAATCTCTGGTAAACTGAAACACGTACCACAATTTTAATTAATCTGTAGTTTGACAATATCTTGTGGTTTCATTTGATATGTATAACTACCACAATATCACCATCACAATTATTATTTTTTTATTGCTGATGATGCCCACATAAGCATTTTAGCTTGTGCGTGGGTAATGGGTATTGAGTGCGAAGGTGATTGATGAGGTGAAAACAGCCATGCCACTGGGATTCGAACCCAGACCTGGCAGTGCTAGCGGATTAAAGGTTGTGACGCCCTAGCCCAAGTCAACAAGTACATTGTACATTGCACAAGTACAAGTACATGTATTATTATATTCATGTTGAATGTTCAGAACTCTACATAGAATAGAGCTTGACAATGATTTTGGATTGTTAAATTGATTTGGATTTGAATTTTGAAGTCTCAGTTATTAAAATAAACTTTTTTATTATTCTGAACCTCAAACATTAAATTGGAGGTTCAAAATTATTGTAAAACGTTGAAATAATTATATTACAACTGAATTCAAGAACATTCTAGGCCAATACATTTGATACACAGTGTTGGCCAATACCAGTAGGCCTATTGATCACAACTGGTTATTACACACCAATAGGCTACATCAATCAGCTATTCAATACACCAATCAACAAGTCAACATTGAATTTGTTCACAGTGGATAATAATAATTTCACGAAATTAAATAGTGATATCGTTGAATTGATTCTATATCAATTGGTTCTAATTTTGTTGAATTCCAATTGGTTTTTTCTTCAGCTAGACACTAGAATTTGAGAAATGCATTTCCTGTCAAAATAGTCGAATGATTCCGCAGCATAGAAAATAGGGAAGAGGGAATAAGAAGGGGGAGAAGAAACAGAGAAATTGAATAAGTAGGCCTATGATAAGTAATGCAATGGCCACAGTATAATGAAATAGTTTCACTAACTTACAAGAAAACTGATAAACATGATCATTTCTCCGAATAAGGGGATGATGCTAATTTGATCGAAAATTTATAAATAATTGAAAATATTAGGCTTTTCATGTAATCTATCAATAACCAAAAGCTAATCGAGCACCAACTAGTATCTGTGATCGATAGCGACGAACTGATTCGAGTAACAAGACATTTTAAAAATGAATTTTGGAATAAATTGGATTTCTAGGTTTAACCTTGTAGCCTACAGTATTGGATGTGGATAATTATTGTTATGAGTACCGCATGCAAAACCAGTATTCTATGCACTCAACTTCAAACAGGTTCCTAAACAGCTTTCAGACTTTGACTGACCTATTGCCTATATTACTGCTAGTAGGAAATGAATGGATTGGGGTTCCATCACATAGATTTTTGACAAAAATAGGTCTGTGTTATGGTGTGTACAAATGATAGTTTTCTGAATTTTCTGAATTCATGTAAAACAATGGAATTATCAATTAATTAGTTGGTACGTTATCTCGGCGAATTGTGAAATAAATAAATAAAACTCTTTGAAATAATCAAATTGATAATTTTATTTTTTGGACCAGTAACTGGTCAACATCTAGGATGATGTCTTCGAAATCAAATTAAATGGAAATGCTTCACATCAGCTTTTAGAAGGTCACATCCCTCCTCACAAGTCACAATACCGACTAACTTTCTGCCGTCAGCTAAAGCCTGAAATGTGGACTAGCCGGCATTTTTGTTGCT
Organism: Sogatella furcifera; assembly: GCA_017141385.1. Lineage (NCBI taxonomy): Eukaryota > Metazoa > Arthropoda > Insecta > Hemiptera > Delphacidae > Sogatella > Sogatella furcifera. The sequence goes on along the minus strand of CM029548.1, from coordinate 7,267,365 downwards.
TTTTGTTGCTAAATCATACTTCTTTTAAATGTTTGTTGCATTGTTGTGTTTGTTCTGTAGCTTGTTGTTTCCAATAAATAAAAGTTCTTTTAAATCATATTTGCTCGAAGGAAAAAAATCTTCCATCTTCAGTCCTCGTTAATGATGTACTCAAATGAACTTGAAAAGAAACGAAGGCTTGATTTCTATTATAATTAATGCACAGTACAGGTACAAGATATTATGTGTAAGATCAGTTGTCAGCTCTTGGAGCCATATTTTAGGTAAGGTACACATTTTGTATAATAGTACATGATTCATAACGTAATATATTGTGAAGGTGAAGGAACTAACAAAACAAGTACATACTAGAACATGCTTTGAACATGGCACATGCAATAAAACAAGTAGACAAGTCACCTACATAATTTTGTAAAATATAATCATCATGATATAATGCATAATTCATAGAAGATTTACTCCTCCTGAAGTAAGGCATTTTGTAGAAAACCTAAAACGATTGTAGCAAATATTCAACAATTTCATTATAATCTCAATCAAGATATTCAAGAATTCTATAATTCAATGACAGATAATTCCCGTCATATTGTGAATAATTTAGATTTGGACTCAAGGGATTGTATTGTGATTCTGAATTTATTGAACATGAAAAATGTTTCCCAACAAAATTTTCCAGTAGGGTACTTCATCAATCTTGCTTGAATTCGTGCTTGAATTCTGAAAACAATTTGGCCGCTTTCCACAAAGAAGCAAGGTTTTCCCACAAACATTTTCAAGGTCGAATACCAATTACAAGGTCAAAAAAGTTAGTCACTTTTTTCAAACACATCATCGCGATTCCAGCAATTAACTTAGGCAATACATTTATTTGGAGTTTTTTGCGATGAATCATAGCATCACAATAGAGGATTTGCAATGCTAGACGTAGAACAACAATATGAGTTAGAAGAACAGGATACGCAAGATTATGAAAAACTATTTTCTCCAAAAAAATTAAAATTTTTCCTTGTTCAAGCAAGTTTAAACGATACTTTTATTGATGTAACTTTAAACTTGGCGTTCATTAAACTTCAAAACATGGATAAATTCAAAGCAATTATTTATAAAATTTACTAATTTTTAAATATATTGAAATTTTGGGATTTAGAGTCATTTTTAGCGTTGCGGTTTATGTATGTTATCATCCGGCGATTTCTAAGGAGAACATAATATTTCAAACGCAAAATAGTAATAGGGGAGGGAAATAATTCCAAAACATAGTTCCTCAAAAACATCTAGATTAGTGTAGTATAACGAACATAACACCTGGGGTAAGTCCAAAAATGCCAACCCCTCTTCCATCAACACTAAATGAATAAATAAGGGGAATTTTTCGACAGTCCAGAGTTGAAATTTTACTTTTCCAACAATAGACCGTGACCATCCCCAAAAAAGAGATATCTTACCTCGAAATACGTTGTCTGAGAATGGGGGAAAACAAACAATAACCTGACTCTAAGAAGGGATGATAATTTATTCGAATTACAGCGAAAAACTGTTAGAAAGGTGCGAAAATGTTTTGGTGAACTGGAAAGAGTGCTCCAAAATAAACTGGAAGGTTGAGCCGCTGAAGAATCTTCAATAAAAGTACATTGTTTATGATTTATGAGTTTTATTTGACTTCATTAACCTGTAATTGAGCTGAGTATAATCAAAATCCCAATATTTCAATAACAATATTGATTTCCTCATTTATCACTTATCTATATAGTACAATCATGAATAATATTGGTATTCGACTTGAATTCATGTAATATATACATGTAATACATGTAACTATACAGTATAACTGTAGTATCAGAGTACATTGTAAAACATCTATATTACAGGACCATCACCAATACTGCAGTAGAATCTATTCAAGATTAATTTATTGTATTACAATGAACTGTAATAGGTTTTTAAGAGAGGAAAATTATTCTCCCATAAATTGTATTTGTTACTATTCTACACTTCTATTTCTTAATTAAATTTTTGGTCAATTGTAAACCATGGTAGGTAATGATAGGAAGTGCATCAGTGCATCAGCAGTGAAGATATCATAACTCTAAAGCAAAAAGTTTTAAACAAACTTGAAAATTTATCACAAATATAGGAAACATACTCTTTATTCTTTCTTTCTTTACAATTGCGACTTGGTTTCCAAGTATTTGAAGCAAAGGATGAATGAGTGATGATGAATGATGATGATGAAGGTTTAAGATGTTCCGGCTAGTATAAAATAAATAACTTTTAGATAGAAATTTGAAAAAAATTGGTCCTCTAGACACTTAATCGTTATATAACGATATTCCCAGATCGTTATAATATTTTATTATTTAAAAATAGTAGCACAGGAAATCAGTGAAAAATTTGCGAAAGGATTATATGTCTATCCACAATGTCCACTTTCACTATGCTCACGAATTTCAACTCACAAGAATAAAAATCCATGATTTATTAATTTAAAATTTGAAAGGTTGGTAACAGTCATAAGCTCATCCATGGAGTAGGCTGATCTTCTTCCATTGCAATGGTAAGAATTGAAACAAATATATATTTAATATTCGAAATGAAGAGCGAATTCTACAAAGAAGTGGAAGAGAAATTATAGAACAACTACAACTACTGTATAACATCATCAACTTACTTTTTGCCTATTAGGTTACTATTTTTAAACCGTTCAACGATATTCCCAGATCGTTATAATATTTTATTATTTGAAAATAGTAGCACAGGAAATCAGTGAGAAAATTGCAAAAGGATATTCCAGCAGTGGTTAATGTCTCAATCGATCAGGAACATTGGCACAGGAAATATTCGCTTAAAATTCACTAACAGTAATATTTCGGAAAAGGAATCGATCGTCCGTTCAACTGTCCAATTTGGAATCCGCCGATTCAATGTACCATGACATCTGGGAATAGACGACATTCAATTGATACTTTTGCTGGATAAAGTTGTTGAATTAATGTAGTTCGGAGCCCACCTAGAATTGTAGGTTCATTCATCTACAATAATGATTGAATCCTCTAAGTAAATAAAATTCCAAACACTCATGTTTAAGCTTTAAAAGAGGAAGAAGAAAACTGAGAAGCTTATATAGGATTATAGATTTACGGAAACTTGGAGCGTAATGGTATATGGTATCAAAAGTTTTATGTTCATGAAGAAATTGGATTGGCGAGCTACGAAAAACTCTCATGCCATGAAATGGATAGAAATTTTGGTTCATAAAGAAAAAATGATAATCTTTGTATCAATTTATCTATAAATCTTTTTATCAATCTATCTGTATGACTGTATACTAAGTAAAATAATAACTAATACAAGTAGTCTACTGATATAATATAGGCTAACGCAAAATTTGCGAGAAATACATATTCTTAGCTGATAAGATGATATGAATTATGATCGATTATAGAGCATGATTCTAGAAGACTAGGAAACTAAATTCAAAAACTTTTTCACTCTCATAATAAGAACTGCATTCAAAGCACATTAAATAATTCAGTACTTGGTCGATTTTTGGCGAGTCTGTTTGCCCTCGCGTCATAATTTATAATCACAGCGACACGAGAAATGTCAATTTTCGCCTAGAAAAGTGCCAATTTTTCCAGACCTCTGTCTGGGAAGTGATGGGAAGTTTGCTGACTAGAATTTCAGGAGGCTGGCATTCGGACAGTCGAGAGGATTTCAGTGGTTTTAATTGGTAACTACGAGTAAATTCATATATGCTGTAAAAGTATTATATAATTATATGCTATCATAGGCTATGATCATAGTAAATTATATACTCTGAACTCTGAAGATGCCTTTCTAGCAAATTTTGCGTTAGTAAGCATACTTCTACGCTTTAAAATTAAATTACTTGTATTTCGAAGTAACTCTACTTTAAGGTTGACTTTTACTATTATTTCATAGTATTATTATTCGTAGCAGTAAAGAGTATTAGCTTAGATATACTATTCTATACTAACTATGTATAGTTAGTCTATGGTATTAGCATATACAGAGTAAATTCTGTAATCAGAGAAGCCTATGAAAAGTTTATTTCTTAGAAATATTCACAAATCTTGGAACCTCAATATTTTCATGCCATACAAACTCGATCATTCCTCTAATTTGATACATATTCCTGGAATCATTCAAGAGGAAGCTTACGCCTATCTTCAACATGTCGATCTTTATTGACAAATAAAAAAAATCTTTTCAAAGCCTACTATTGGCATCAATGGGAGGTTGAAAGACCTATACATTATTATAGGTTGAATATAGCCTACTTGAAATCTCTTTGAATTGTGGTAGAAATCACAATCAATTTCCAACGAAAAATGATCCGACGCGACAGCATGAAATTCATCAACTGAGAAATGAACTTCAATGTATCAATTTATCAAGAATTTGTAACATTTGAAGAAGTAGAAATGAAGCTATAATGAATGAAAGGTTTACTACAATCTACAAGAAGTCAATTCTCAATTTTGAACGGCAGTTCAAGCACACTGAGAATGCAATTAATCCAACGTTTCAATCGAAGACTAAAAATATGAACTCAATCACTTACAATTTTTGAAACAAACATTCATGAATCGACAATCTTTCATCTCATTTCCTTGAATAGTGAACTTCTTCCATCCACGAAACAATGGTGCAAAGAACCAGAGACAAAGAAGTATAGTGGAAAAAGAGTTAATTGATACAGAGAGTTACAATACAAAGTTATTATTAAATAAATTGTAATCTAAGAATATGAAATACAAGCGAAAAATTATTGAATAAACAAAATTTGTTACGAGGTCCATCTTATGTCATAATTTTATTAATAAACTGTAATATTATAACAATTATTTTCAAGTTGAAAACAAGCCTAGAACAGGGAAAGTTGAACGGCGAAAATAGCCTTCTCTCACGTACCACTTAGTCAAGATATCCCATTCCACTTTTATTACACTCCACTAATTTTGCAAAGTAGATCAATAATTTTGATTATCGAAAATCCCAGTCATTATTAGTCATGAAAACGTGATAAAACAACGAATTTGAAATGAGTACAAACTTGAATTGCGTCATCACCCAAGTAGGTAGCATGCTCTACTTTTCCAGTGAAAATCAAATAAGTATGTAGTTTTATTTTCGAACTATCAGAACTGAAATTTGAATAACTTCAAAACTGACGTTTTCTTTTCCTCAAAACTTAATAGGCTACTTTATTCGTAATATGATCGCGCTTCACGGTGAGTCAACAAAATCAACAGAATAACGTTTATGAGAAGACTTTCTTCGAATGATTTGTCTCAAATTTATTCGTTTGCATATGAAATACTCCAATTTGGGATTGATGAATGATGGAAAATGCTCAACTTATCAATCAAGCACAATGAATCATTGCGGATGGTCAATCAGCAACTTATTAATTGGAAATCAACAACAAAAATTTTTCGAAATTTTATATTTTGCAGAAGCTATTTTGGTGATATTTTTGTGTGTTTTGAACTCTCTCAAATTGAAAAACTTTTAAACATTTAAATCTCCGTGGATCATTTCAAGAAATACCACAATTTCCTATCGAGGATAATTATTGAGGTTATTTTGCCGGTGGAACATACTTTTAGGACTCCCCACCAAATATAGCATACGCTAATAATAATAACAACAATAAGAGGATTGGATAGTTTTTGGATTCAATATGATATCTTATTTTCATTAATATTACCAGATTAGAGATCCTGGTATACGAGGAAATATTAAGATAAATATAATTCTTTTTCACTTTTGAAAATCACACTTCTTCCTCTCCAGAAGAGTATTATTCATTTTCAAGGTACTGTTAACATGTATTTGAAGTATTATTCTCTTTCAATTATCACGAATATGCTATGAAAGAACATGTTATATTATTTTTAGAAGATTTATTGTATGAGGTGACATTACTTTCTATTTAAGCAAAAGACGTTTCAAAAATAAGTCTGTGTTTTCAAGCAATAAGTGTATTCATTCCTGTCAAAAAAGTAAATAAATAAAGATTTTCCGGAAAAGAGTTTGCCGCATCAAATTTCATAGTCATAAAATCTGTAAGACGAATGAGTAGGCCTATTCGTCAAAAATCATAGATTATTGTATAATTTCTGATTAAATGTAGAGTGTGAACAAATGTAAAATGAATATATTCGAATTATGGATGACGGAACTACATTGAAACAAAGTTCTCACTCACATCCCACATTATCAATCAAGATAACATTGTGTATTGAACACAGTTCAAATCTCCCGAACTTCACACATGTTCCCAAATTGTTCACACAATGCTCTGCACAAAATGTTGGGCCAGCTCAATACAATGTAAGCTTATCACAATTAGATTCCCCTTTATTACCCATGCAATTATGCATTCGGATTAATGCAATTGACATTGATGCACTTGTACTATGCACATTTGGAAGCCTACCTTTCAAGTTTAACAAGTTGAGAATTACTCTTTTGAATATTGATGCATTTCAGGGTCCCTTTCAAACGCATTGAAGCATTCAAACATCAATTAGCCTAATAGACAAAGAGCAATAGACGAATATTCTGGTCTCATTCTCGTTACAGAGTGCTTGGACTGAATTCAAACTTATAAGTTTTATAATAATTATTAATCTTCTTACCTGCTCGAATTGCGGTTTTCAATCTATTTCAGAAAAACTGTAAACCATTTAAAATTCTTGTGCTTTCAAGAAGAGTACAATGAAATATCAAAAAATGAAAAATCTTCGAAATCTTCTTGATCAAGAAGAAGATTGATCTTACTAAAATCTCTCAAAATCATAAGTTTAGGTTTACGAAACACTAAAAATTACTAGATTTTCATTATTCTGGTTCATACTTGTATATTTTATATGGTAAATTTGTTATACAGGGAAAATTTCAACACAAAACCTTTAGGAGTGAATCGTATAAGTTATTTGTAAGGAGTGCAATGCATTCAAAGTTTGTGTCAGATTTTTTCTTGTGACACAGGAAAATTTAGATTCTTTGAAAGAATAAAGCTCAGATTATTCGTCAGAGACTTGGAAATATTGTCAATTCCACTTCGATTTTTAATGCGAATTAACTTTTCTTACCCTTCAAGTGAGTTTCTATTAAAGATTCTATTTCGGAATTGCAACAATAGATTACAGAATGATGATTCCAATTTGGATAACTAAAGAAGTGCATGATTTCTATCAGAGAGATAATCGTAAAATGTGATCATAATCATAATTTCACATGAGTTATTTCACATGGAAGAGTAGGTACAAAAGGTTCTCAAGCCCGAAATGTAATGTTCCCATCTGTATATCAAATAGGCTACCAATTTAACTTGCGATATTCCCAAGTTGAAAATGAATTTGATTGATTTATTGAATTCTAAATTATTTTAACCGCTCTTAGTTGAAGTAGGCTGTAGCGTTATAAAAGTTTTATGAATTTATTCAAAACATGTACTTGTGAAGCTGAGCCCAAGGCATAAGTTATAAAACTTATATTTTTCAACTAACTAATCGCGAACTGAAAGTCGTCTCAAAATAGACATTGTACCTAGCAAAACAGTAAATCATTATTTATTTCAATCATTTTCAAGGACTTCCTAGTTTTGCCAGTCAATTGTAGTACATAAGATCATTCAGAAACAACAACGTAAAATTCATAGTAAACATAAAATGATCATCAAATTCTCCATAAAATTTTTAATAACTGTGTGCTTCTTATCCGTAAAGTAATAACTTTTCAGAAAATATGTAATTGCGCCTAAGATTTAACGTGAAAATTTTTATCATAAATTCGAAAGGAAAATTGTTAGCGTAAAAGTACCGTTAGCGGAAAAGCATAAAGCTTGAATTGATTGATGTCAATTTTAGTAGAAAATTGAATATTTTTCTGGTTAAAGTTGATGTGGGACCTTCGACATTCAATGTACAAATCTGAGGATACTCTGTTATAAGTAGCCTATATGTCAAATTTTTACAACCATTCATTTATTGACTCATTATAAGCTACTACATTGACAGTCAATAAAATAGCCTCCTAGACTAGAAGTTCAAAGGGATGATATATTGTAAATATATATATTATATTCTAAATTAATATATTGTAAATTATTAGAATTTCTATACAGTTATGCTCAAGCCTAACAATGAAATAGCATGTAAGTAATATTATAAATAATGTAGCTTAGAAACATGTTAAGTGATGGATTATAATATTATCTGATTTGAAGTGAAAGAATTAAATAGTTGAGAATTTGTTTCAACGCCGATAAAAATCGAGCAAACATTATAAGTTCTCAGTGCTAATAATCGGTGAAATTTTTTTACTCCAATATCCTAGATTAGAGAGAATATTGTCTTTTTAATGAATAAGAGTGATCTTCAATTGAGTGATTGAGTGAAACTTGAATATTTTGGCAAGATAAAGCGTCCCTCGATAGAAGAATCTCATATCACAATGCCTGGCATTGTATTTCTGACTTTCTCATAACAGAAGATATCTTAATCAAATTAGCATTGAACCGCAATGCTTGTCAAATGAACAAATGCTCCATCAATAAATATTTTATCTGTGACAAAAATAATAATCTAAAACTTCACCTATCTCGATTGATGGTATCCGACTAATCGCAAAATCAAGTTTAGTTATTTTATTAGCTTGAATATTTCCAAACTTTATAGAATGTAAACTTTTTAAATGTTCTTAATAAAATTTAAAACAAACCCTTTTTAATTCAGAACAAAAATTTTAATTTTACTTCGATCATCATCATCATCATCATCATCAATTGATACTCTCATCGTAAACTATCAAGCTCAATCCATGGTTAAATTGAATGGATGTATCTCAAAATTTCGAGAATGTTTTGAAATTTATATTAGATTGTTAGTATTTGGAGCGAGATTTCAAGATAGCGTTCTTCGCGTTTATATCTTCAAACAAGAAATCACAGACACACTTTTTGAGATCAGATTTGAGCGCGAATTCTAATATAAATATAATTTGATTCACTTTCTTAAAAAAATATCAGGTATTGAACAAGACTGCAATTATATTCTAGATCAAAAACTTAGCTTGGAAGGAGTTATTGTAATGACCCTAAAAGTAGTGAGCTTAGTCGCGTACATGTAAAATATGACCTGACAAGGAATCGAAATAACATGATATCAAACACTTCGATCAAATAAGATTTTGAAATATTTTTGGTTGTAAAAGTGATATTCCGATAGTTATTCATATCCACTTTGAATAGATTTGAACGACTGGATAATTTGATTATTTACAGTAATATACAGTAATTATATACATTTAATTTCATATACAGTACCACATATTTATTGAAGCATCTAGAATTTTTCATAAATACAAGTTTAGACATCATCCAGTCTTATCATTCAATTTGAGAATGTTATCAAATGATCTATAATAGTTTTCAAATTTTTAATTCAATAATAGTCCTATTAGGATGTCTTCTTCGCAAAAACCTTTGTTTCGAAATGAACTTTTTTTTATAAATATATGTTTTGATAACATCTTCTTTTCTCATTTAACTTGAGAATCTTATTGGTGAGACCTATGATATTTTACCAATCTCTTATCCAATAATATTCCTATTGGGGTGGATTCTTCGCGAAAACCTTTGTTTCGAAACAATCATTTTTTATTCCTTATCATGTTATTGTATTCGAATAAATAGAAAGATAGAATTGAAAAAAATGAATAAATAAATGAAAAATTATTTTTGAGCTTGTAAGTTACTTACCGATTTTATGCAATTCGACAGCTGGCGAGACCTGGACGACTTTCCTGCCAGACGGGAGCTCCGTTGTCGCAGAAATCTTGAGTCCGAATTTTTCAACGATAAAAATTTTCCAACCACAACCGCACTTCCACAACCGACACTCGCCAATAGAATTGTGTCACCAATCAACAGCCCACGATCGACAATCTCAACTTCGCGATTTTTCAACAGACTTTCAACGCTTGGTCTATAATACAAGTCGAACGAAGATTTGCTAGAGAACACTTGTTTGGTTAACATTTTTCATATTAAACGTGCAGTAGTAGGCACAGTGTGGAGGAGGAGAGTTTGAAAAACACTTTGGAAAAACGCGCAAGTCATTTAAATCAGAAAAGTTGTGGAGTTCTGGTCACAAATTTTGAAGCTTCTGCACAAAGTTCAAAGTTGAATCAAACACTGGTCACAAATTTTAAAGTTGTTTCTGGTCACAAATTTTGAAGTTGTACAAGTTCAAAGTTGACGACGCTGGTCACAAATTTTGAAGTTGTTCGAAGTTGAAGCTGGTCACAAATTTCAAAGTAGACACAAATTTTGAAGTTGAACAAGTTCGAAGTTGGATTAAACACTGTTAAATAATAATTTTAACAAGTTTGAAATAGAATCAAACACTATTGCACGGAATTTTTCGGGGTTGAATGAAACTTTTTTGAGTGAATTGTCTTTGGAGCACGGAGAGACACGGACGCGTCGCTACCGTGAGTCGTTCATCGACGGACTACGTTGTTTGAAACTTGCAGAAAATGTGCAACGTGCAGTTCGCAGCCAACTGCAGTTGTCGCTTCGTGTAGAGCCGACAATGCACTTGGTTGCACTTCGGCATTCTTCGGCGGCCGGCTACCCCCTCCACATTTTAATAAGCGCCGACGCTGTCTGCAAGGGGCCTCCCACCAGGCCCCCCCTTTGTGCTTGGAGGGGTCGTTCCCTCCCCTCTCGGCCCGCGAAGGCGTCGCGACGTGCTGTCACTCACTCATTCAGGAGTCAGGCGTCGGTGAGCGAGCGTCGGAGAAGTGGACATATGTGGGAACATGCTTGTACCACGTGGTTCACACATATTGATTCCAATGATTTTTTCAACACTTAATTATAATCGATAATTTTACCCATAATTGGAAATTGTATAAGTATTGTTGAAACAATATTGTAAGCTATATTGACATAGTTGCAGTTTTATTAACATTGACATAGGTTTAGTGGAAAATAAGGCTCTTGAGTCTCAACTTCTCCCACAAAACTTTTTGTAATGTACTAATTGGGAATATAAATACATTTATCCTTCTACAATTTTTCAATCCCATATTTAAAGTTCTTATAATATACTAAGTGAGAATATAAATTTATCTATCTAATAGTATAAATGCAATTTTATAATAAAAATTATTGAGCTTTAATACTCAATGTCTGGTTACTCCGTGATAATACTTACAACTCATCAATTTTGTATGATTTCAAATGCTTTGAAGTATACACTTCAGAGAAATGACAAGCACAAAACCTGTCAAAAAACTTGAGAATTCAACTTATCTCCTTGATTAGGATAAGGCAAGGTAGTGAAGAAGATAGAGCTAGAGATAAATCAAAAAGATAGAGGATAGAGTAGATAAAGGAGAGAAATCAAGGAAGTGATGGAGGAAAAGAGAGTGAGAAGAAGAAACATACTGAGTGAAAAATAGGAAAATTAATTTATCTGATGATTAACATACTCTCTCTTATGCTATAGCATAATCTCATGTTATCTCTTATGCTATAGCATAAGAGATAACAAATATTATATAGTATTAGTAGATAGTACATCTAACACTCTTTTGATTGAAATATAGTCAAAATAATATTGAAAATCCGTAAGTAATTAATGACCAATCTTGAATTTTAGAGGGTAGATAACTAATAAAAGCATAACAATCCTAGACTTTCTTTGAAGTACTGCATTAAAATTGATTTAAACATTTAGAGCCGGATAGAGAAGATGACTTGAAGGATAATTAAGAGGGAATAAGAGAGAAAGTGAGAGGGATAGAGTGAAACGTGAAAAGGGTAATAAAGGGAAATAAAACAGAAACAAATATACGAAGAAATAGAAATGAGAGTGAGAGGTAAGGAGTGAATGAGTGAGATAGGCTAAAAAGAGGGAAGGGAATATATTGAGGGAGGAACAGAGATAAAAGGGAGACGAAGAACAAGGAAACGAAGGAGATGGAAATGAAGTGAGAGAGAAAAATGTTGAGATGATGAACTGAATTAATATTCCAAACAGCTAATCCGTGGATGTATTCAGTAGCCCCATTATTTGCGCCAACCACTTTGACTTCTTTCTCTTTACCCATTCAACTTGAAAATGCTATTTGCCTCTCGTGAATAATTTCAACACTGTTCGGCCGAAATTCGAAATCACCTCTCATCGCCAATTAGCAAGTTGGCTAACCTGCGTGCGAAAGCTGCTGCATGTATAACAGGCGACAAATCGACTGGCGGCTGGTGAACGATTTTTATCAATTCTCAGCTCTGTCAGGACAGTCGGTGAGCTTTCCACAAGAGCTTATCACGTTTAAAATACTCTTAGCTGAACCATTCCGCTTTCGTAGACCGAGTGTAGACTGTCCTGAGAGAGCTAACATGAATAAAAGTCATTCGCCAACCGCCAGTTTTGTTGTAATCCACTCTAGAAAAGTGGACTCGTTTCGTACCAGGCAATCTGATACCTCTGAAGTTCTAAGTAGAAAATCAAGTTTCATGTACAAAAAATCGTCTAGAGTAGATCATGGTAGATTGTCTTTATCCCAGAGAACAATGTTAAACATCACCCAAGAAGCCTACTGTTAACATGATTAGGATTTTGGGAATTGTTTCATTCAATTTCCAAAAACCTATGTAATTGAATCAGAATAGTTCTTTTTACAATATAAATTAATATGGTGTATTTTTATGTTATTGTATGAATTTGAATTATGAATTGTATGAATTATGTTATAAAGTATGAATTTGGTGCCTGTAATGTGCGTTACAAGTAAACCATAGTGAACCTTTCCTTGTGATAGGCAAGTGAAAAATAGGAAAAATATTAGTTTATAATTATTGATGATTCCTCCCACTCAAAGGAATCTAATATACTAGGAGTTCCAAGTAAAGTCGAATCCAAAACTTTATTTTGAAATACAAAGTGCAATTATTACACAAGAAGGAAATTAGAACCAGTATACCAAAATTAGAACTGATACAAGTACAATATTATTCAAGTACTGGCAAAAGAAAATATATCTTAATTTAACTACAATATAGGAGCACTTAAGAGATTAAGAGAAATGGAGCATTTTAGAAATCTCTATAAATTAGAGAAGAATATAACCATTTCCAGGATAGTACGTTTGTATGTATAGTCTCCAACAAAACGGTAAAAAATATTAAATAAGTAGTCAATAGTGGTGTTATAATTTATCTTATTATTAACTTGAAACATGGTGAATTTTTACCATAGGGGATCTATAAAAGAAGTTCAAGGAGATTTACTAAAATATCAAGCTATGTTCATGAAAATGAATATATTTTAATGTAAATAAGCTAAGATAATGAAGAGAAAGAGGCGAACGGAGAGAGATGAGAGTAAATATGAGATATATTACATGAAGAGTAGAAACCTAAAAAATCATCTCATTGATTAGAAAACTACAAAGGAAACTTGAAGGTGAAGATAAAAATGAAGTGGGAGAAGATGAGATCAAAGAAAGAAGAAGAAAAAAACTTGGGAAAGGGGGGAGGGGAAAGAAAAAGACAAAGAAAAATGAAATGAAAAAAAAGAAAAAGAAAAGGAGAAGAAGAGGAAGGGAAGGAAGAAAAGAAGAAGTAGAAGAAATATAAAAGGAGGTGGAGAAAAAGTAGTAGGAAGAGGAGGAGGAGGAGGAGGAGGAGAAGAAGAGAAGAAGAAGAAGTAGGAAAAGAGAAAGACCTTAAAACGCATGAAAATAACGAGATGTAGGTGAAGAAGAAGAAGAAGAAGAAGAAGAAGAAGAAGAAGAAGAAGAAGAAGAAGAAGAAGAAGAAGAAGAAGAAGAAGAAGAAGAAGAAGAAGAAGAAGAAGAAGAAGAAGAAGAAGAAGAAGAAGAAGAAGAAGAAGAAGAAGAAGAAGAAGAAGAAGAAGAAGAAGAAGAAGAAGAAGAAAAGCAGTTAGAGAAGAAGGAGGAGATTGAAATAGAATAGAATGCACCGAACTACGAGAATGGCCGAAAGAGGAAAAGTTTGGGTGATGCAGTCGCAGTATGCAGCAGCGAGAGAGAATGTGGGTTGAGAAGGAAGCTACGTAAATTCGCGAAGGTGTGTGGAGGAGCAGGAGGATGAGGAGGAGTAGGAGGAGGAGGAGTCGGTGAAGGATGATGAGGTAGAGGAGGAGGATGATGTCGACGATGAGGAGGTGAGGAGGGGTGAAGCGGTCTGTCGAATAATTCAGAGACTGGCGCGCTCACACACACTGACTGGCGAAATCTTGACCTTACCTAAAACTGGGAGTGCATTGGATTGCATAGCTCCGACTACAATTCCAACATCAAACGGCAACGTGATGCGGCCAGCTGTGTTTGAGAGAGAAAGAAACTACAGTGAGTATGAAAAGTGGGTAGGATTGAGAGAGAGGTAGAACGGAGAGAGAAAAATTAGAGGACAAGTTAGTGAGTGCGAGAGAGAACATTTGAAAAAAGTTGATAAAATTGAGAGAGATGATGAATTGAGAAAGAAAAGCCACGGGACGAGATTGTGAGTACGAGAGAGAACGGAGTGTGTTGAGAGAGACCGGAGAACAAAGCATAGTTAGTGAGAGAGTGAGAACGGAGAGAGAAAAACCAGAGTACTAGTTGGTGAGTGCGAGAGAGGATTGATTATAGTGAAGAAGTGGGTAAGAAAGAGATAGAAGGTGAACAAATGTTGAAGAGACAAGCTAGTAAGTGCGAGAGAGACCGGAGTATAGTGGAGAAGTGAGTGGGAGAGAGAGTGAGTGATTGATAGAAGAAGAACGGATGAAGAAAAACTAGATAGATGAGGATCTAGTGGATTTGAGAGAGAACGAACCAGGGTGAGAGTGCACAAGAGAAAGGAAAGATTGAGATAAAAGACAAGGAAAACAGCTGAGGTAAGGGAAAAGGTATTAAAGAGAGAACACTAAACTAAGCTCGATGAGAATTAAACTAATCTAAATCTAAATCTAAACTAATCTCAATCTAGATGAGATTGAGTTGGAGGGAAGCAGTGAGTGACGTACTTTCGGCAAGGAAATGAAAATTCGGTGTGGAGGAAGCAGGAGAAGTAGAGGAACGTGATAAAAAGGAACATGAAGGGAAGAAAGGAGGAGGAGTAAGTTGAGGAGAAAAGGAGAGAAGTATCTTGAAATTTAAAAAAAATATACCGTAAATAAAGATGGAGGAAAATGAGACAATAACATTATGATAGAGGAAAAGAAAAATGAGAGGGAGGAGAGGAAGAAGGAGAAGAAGAAGTAGGAAATAAATATGAAAATAGAGAAGAAGAAAAAATAGATATGAAGATAGAAAGAAGAAGAAAGATAAATATGAAGATAGAGAAGAAGAAAAAAGGAATAAAGGGGAAGAAATGTGGTGAAGTGGAAAATGTAACGGTAGAAAAAGAGGTAAAAGAAAATTAAAAACATGGTGAAGAAGTAAAGCGAAGTAAGTGAAGAGGAGCTAGGAGGGAAAGGAGAAACAGAATGAAAGGGAGAGAGGAAGGATGAGAAAAATGTCAGAAAAAGTACAGCTCGAAAAAGAAGAAGAAAACGAGAAAGAAGAGTAGTTTGAAAAGGAAGTAGAGAGAGATTAAACTGGAAAAGAATATGTGGCCACAGAAAAGCATATCGAAGAGAATGAAAAAGAGGAAGCAGGATGAAGAGAAGATAGGGAGTAACAGAGTATAGGAGAAGAGAAAGAGAATAAACAAGAGCAAGGAGGAGGAGAAGGAGAAGGGGTAGATAAAGAAAAAAGTTGAAAGACAGATTTCGAGATTAGATATTCTTTGAGAACTGAGTGTGACAAACACAGCGACGAAAGGAGAATTAGAAAAATAGTTTGAGTGAGAAAGATCGAGTAGGAGAAGGCTCGTGATTTTCCAATGAGTGAGAGAGAGAGAGAGAGAGAGAGAGAGAGAGAGAAGAAGTAAGTGTGAGAGAAAAGAGTACACGTGAGTCGTATCGATTGCACACAACAAGAAAGAAATGCGAAAAACAAGGAAAACGTTTTTGAAGAGGAAGGTAGGTAGGTACAGTATTGCGAGCTGTGAGTTGGATCAGTTGCAAAGGAAATTTGAAGTCGAGATTGCAATCTTCTTACAACATGAAATGGAACAAACACAGTTGAATATTGTCATAGGCCTATATGATGATTTTCTTACTCAATTATTGGTGATGAACTTTGAGAGCATTATTGGGAGAAAGTCCAGAATTCTTCGACTAGGAAAACTGTGAATATTATCATGGTCTTACATTATGATATTTTCTTTCAATTGTTGATTAACTAAAAATAATATTTTGAAGGAATTTAGTATCGTCGCAGACTCGCAGGCCTCCATAATAATTCTTCATTAATTTCATAATTGATTATTCTTGAGGGAAAAATCAAAACAGCTGATTTTATCAATTCTCTTATCACCCTTATCAATCTATCGTACCAAACAAATATCTTTTTGATTGATTTCATTGTTTTAATCGGTCCATGAGAGTAATCTATGGGTTTTCACCAAAATTTATGGAGGAATAACTTTTAGCAGCCTGAAAACCATGACATTTTCTGACTTTTTCAGTATTTTTACAATAACTCAGAAACCAATAATATCGATATTATAAGTCATTCTATCATTTTGAAGAGCTCAAAATTCTCTACAATTTTTATCCCCTACACTTTTTCATCCCATTAGGAATAGAGTTATAACCACCGGCAGCTCGTGCCCACGAAACAGGTGAAGTGCCCGTATCTTTTACTGTACAACACTTCACCTGTTTCGTGGGTACGAGCCGCCAGTGGTTATAACTAGTCGAGAATTGAACTTATTGAATTGAAAAATCGCTAAAACCAAGCATTTTCTCCTTTTTCAAAACTCGTTTATAGTAATATGTATAAAGGATGATACAACTTCACGAAAATAGTTGATTTGATTTCACAGGTATTCCACATGCAATTGCACGCAGTTGCAATTCTACGAAAATCGGCAATTTCACTTGATTAAATTAGACATAAGTTATGCACACATTGACTGTATGCCGAATGTCTAAATAAATAAATGTGTCCAACACAAGAGTCAACAAAGGATATAGTCTGTCCAACCAGAGAAGACATCCTGGCATGATGGAAAAATGACTCCAGCTCTGTCAATATTCGTTCAAAAATTACAAATTTGGTCTCAAATTGTAGGGAACATCCTGATCTACAATTTCATCTACAAATTTATGATTTTTGAACCAATATTGACCGAGCTGGAGTCATTTTCCCGTCTTGCCAGGATGTCTTCCTTGCTTGGACAGACTATACATTGAAGGCTTGAGCTTGGGGCTCCTGTGGTTTTCGATGGTCCGACATATTTATCAATGAGAATAGCTTTACATGTATACAGATATAATGAGCAGTAATCCAACTTGGAATGACGATAGAAACTCACATGTATATAGATATAATAATATGATTGGTAATTCGACCTATGTTGATAATATATAGGTATAGTAGGTGGAAAACAATGATAGTAATATCAGTGCTATATCACTGTCACATGAATATAATTAGCAATTCGGCTATGAGGTAATAATTAATTTGTATAATTTGCAACATTATTGTTTGGTTGGCCTGCGATGTGAACTCAGCTGAAAAGCGAGCTCAGATTAGCATGCTTTTGATGCCCCTGCTTCACTAAATTAATACTAACTGACCCACTGTGTTAATATAGTTGGTCAAGCAAAGAAGACATCCTGGCAAGGTGGAAAAATGGCTCCAGCTCGGTCAATATGGATTCAAAAATTATAAATTCAGTCTTAAATTGTAGAACACAATTTTTCTACAGTTTCAGACCAAATTTATGATTTTTGAACCAATATTGATCAAGCTGGAGTCATTCTCCCATCTTACCAGAATGTCTTGTTCGACCAGAATATACCAGACTAGATTATTGACCGTGAACCCCAATCTGATTGGATTATTTTAATAGTGCCAATAACGTAAAAACTTGAAGAAATTAGAGAACTAGTCCAAAGTTTAGTTCGTAAGCAAATAGAAAGAGTTTTTGTCAGCATAACAAATTAGTTGAAGGTTGGAAGAGATTTTGTCCTGGTTCAACAATTACAATGTTTTTGTATTATTAACGGGATCTTGCCTAACTTCTCATCCATCTGAAGAATGTTGAATGAATCGATGAAATGGAGATTGTAGAATTTGTGTCTGTATTTTAACACTAGCCGGCACGCTCGCTTCGCTCGCCTTCTCTGCCTAGCCAGGGGGCTCCGCCCACTGGACCCCCGGAAGTATCAACAGTGTAAGTGAGTCAAACAGGCTCGCTTCGCTCGCCTGCCAAACCTCTGTCAGTAACATATGAGACAATCAGGCTCGTTTCGCTCGCCCACAAATACCGTTCAGAGGGGATTCGAAATTTATTGAGCACAGCATTTCTAGACCTAATTTGGACCTGTTTACCTAATTCCAACATTTTCTGCCCATTTGTTCTAGAAAAATCTAAGAAAAACTCCGAAAAATAGTAAAACGATAATATTAAGCGTAACCTTGGGAAGTATATCGGAAATAGTTTGAAACTTGATTTATAATATCTTCCAAATTAGTTCATCTATAATCTCGCTGAACCCTTGAATTTACAGTTGGGATTGGTCGTATCAAGGCGGAAGATATGCAACCCGCAACACATCTACAATATTTTGAAAACCTGATTATTGGCGTAATCTTGAACGGATTACAAAAATATTTCAACACAACCTTTCTAGACCTTATTTGAACCTGCCCACCAAATATCAACATTTTCTACCAATTGGTTCTCGAAAAAATGAAGAAAACGCCGAAAAACTAAAATATTTGGCGTATCCTTGAAAGTTTTTAAAATCCATTCTTAGCGCGCGTCTAAACGTCCAACTGAACATGCCTGCCAAATTTGAACGCATTCGGTTCAGTGGATTTTTAGTTCTGGTGATGAATGAATGAATGAATCAGTGCCATTTCGCTTTTATACAGAGAAGATTTGTTCTAATATAAGAACTTTTTTGTTTCTATCATTGACTCACACAGGGCCGCCCACGGGGGGGATTGATGGCGCAACTTGCGCCATCGGGCCGAAATTTGGGGGGGATTATTATTAAATTATTGAAAATTTATTATAAGATTGAAAATTTTTGGGGGGGGGAATCGGTGAATTAATTGTTACTATTACTATTACTTGTTAGTATTACTGTTACTATTAAGAACAGTAACAAATAATGAAACTAATAATAAGGCTTGAAACTCTTGAAAATATAGTTTTAGAGTACTTTTTCTGAAAAAATTTTCCCTAGCGGGAGAAATCCTTCTTCAGTCCACCATCATTGATAGCTATTTTTATCAATCTTATGACCGTGGCGATAAGTATGAAATTTTAGATATTGCTAAGCTGCTCTGAATCTGATAGTGAATAATAAATTATTGTAATAAGTAATTATGCTTTGGCAGTTCGCACTACCAAACTACCAAAATTGCAGTTTGGCACTTATTTATTTTTTGGAAGTTTAATTCAACTTTGAATGAATAAAATGAAAACTTATAAAATCTTCAGCTTGAAAATCTAAACATGCCGTGGTTCTATTGGGATCAATTTTGCAAAGTAAGCAAGTGAGGATTTGCTAGTAAAGACTGCAATATTGAAAGAATGAGTTGTATAATTTTAAATTTTATCTAAATCTCAAAGTGAACGAGTTTTTATTAACTCATAATAAATATTTCTTGAATTTGTATTTGTTTTTGAATCTTAAACTTTTATTATTGAATTGGTCTTATAGTGTACAGTAGCCTATAGGCAGTGAATATAAAGTATAAATATTCTTTGCTATAGGCTATCATTATCAATATTTCATGCTCAAAAAATAGGGATTTCCTCATTTAATGGACCATGAAATGGCCTTCTCAAAAGCAATTTTAAAATAAATTTTTACAAAATTTCTCGGGGGAGGGCCCCCGATCCCCCCGCTTAGCTGCGATGGTACAACCCCCAGTTCAATGCTCCTGAAAGAGGGTAATTTATTAGGAGAAGCATTCAAGTGTTTTGTAACTTATACTCCATATTATGGAATTCATATTAAAATATCTGTCTTTTGAATAAGTTTGAATAAGTTTAACTTTTCAATAAACATTGTATTCTTTATTTTCAAAATGTTACGTCAAATGAACTGTAGTTGCTAAAATCAACTTTCATTGAATTATTTCAATACTTACAGTCAATAAAGTTCATGATTCTACTGGTAACATTTTGTTTCTCAAATTTTTCAGTGGTTGGTGGTGGGGGGTGGGGGTTGAGTGGGTTTTTTGTGGGACTATTGGACAAGCAATGGATTTTGGGGGGGATTTTGTGCCATCAACCATGGGGGGGATGGGCACCCCTGGACTCACATATCGTTGTTTCTTCAAGAATTATTGTGATAATAGTGTGAATGTACACTCTCAAACACGCCTGCTTCTGTGATATTCGTTTTAATTGAATTACAATTTTGTCAACCCCTGTTATCTCCAAATTCATTGCTCGATCTTGAATCGAAAACGTTTGCTGGTAATGTAGTTCTACGATTCATTTATTATATCTCTCCAAGCAGTAAACTCATGAATATCTAGAATATAATGTGTTTCTGAAGCTTTAAAATTTTGTAGAAATAGCCTCCACAAATAAGACATTAATGATGGAACAATTTCCTTCTTGCACTCACAAAGATTGGGCAATTACATAGTGAGCCTTATTGAAAATTCATCAAGGAAATAAATAACATCATACGACCTTGAACAAGATATTAAAATAAGTATTGGGAAAACTTTATTTTCTTGACCGAATTCTCACAATCAAAGTAATGTCGAATGAGAACATATTTTTCACGTCCATGGGCTTAACGATTGTTTAGAGTAGCCTCAAATGATCTTCCTTATCTCTATTAATTATTATAATATGGAAATCAACACATAAGTTACTGGCAGAACTTTTAATTGGCATCACAGGATTGGTGGGCTATTGTTAATTTATTGCACTTCCCAACTTTGAAAACACGATAATTCACATGTCAAAGTAATTAAAATATTCAATTATGCACTTATGCACGTTGCATATCCTCAATGCAAGTTTGATATAACTGGTGAACGAAGTTATCTTTTTAATGAAATTTTTCTGGGAAACAGATAACGTAGAATATTCCTGATGGATAGATAGTTTTGTAATCATTCATGTCCTTGTCTATTTAAATCTAATACATGTTTTGAGAAGAATTAATCAGCGATTATTACCTAGATAGTGTTTGAACATTAAAACTGTACGTAGCTTTCATCTCTAATTGATCCCCACATAGGAACCAGTACCATTCTATAAAAAAAGAAAAATTTCACTACCGACTACCGACTATCATGTATAAAAATATTGAATTGTTTTCGCGTGGGTAATATAGGCTTGTGCGTGGGTAAGAGGTGGATGATGGTGATGATGATGAGAGATTTCGACTACTTTTTAGGTTTTTCAACAACGGCTTAAATATTGGGAAATTGGAAAATTATTGATAATTTTAAGGATTTTATTCATGGCATTATAGTTTATAAAGAATAGTACAGTACAAAGCAATACTCATAGATGCTTGAAATATTCCTATACATGGATATTACAAAATTGGACTGTAAAGTTGACATTTTGAATATATTATCAGTGTTTTATTTATTTTTTATTAATCCACATTCTTTCAAATTTCACTCATATTGCCTCTTTTGACTTCCTAATCACTCATGGTAGTCACAGAATACCTAATTATTATCGAAATAACAATAATTTCATTAATTATCTGATAATTTGTTCTCATCCCAGCATTTGGACACACTGGCGGCTTGTGCCCACGAAACAGGTTTAAGTACTGTAAAGAAAAAGGTACGGACACGAGCCGCCAGTGTTTGGATATTAAAAATAATTACAATTTTTATACCAATAATTGGGATTTTTCAAGGAAACGTTTCCAAAGTGCGTGGATTTAAGATAAGCGCATAGTGCATTCTAGGTTTTTTTAACTACTCTCTGCACTACAGTAAGTTCCTTTCAATATTACCAGTCATTGTGTTTTATTATTTCAAAAGTAATAACTTTCAGACCTTGAATTCTGAAATTTCCCGTTCGCCGTCTTGAAGTAACGGCATTTTGAGAGACAGAGTGAGTCATCAGCTGCTGTCGAAAAGGAAATGAAAAGTGACTTCACTATAATGGCAATCAACATTCGCAAATCCTGTAAAAATGCAAGTCTCTCACCGTTATTAATATTTGCGACCATGGGAATGCACTTCAATCGATTCCAATTCTGCAAGGATAAAGTTAGTCAAATGTCTTCCAATAATAACACAACTTTATAATTATAATGGATTGTAATATGAAAGTTACATTTACTAAATGAAACTAATTCTTCAATTTACAAACTTTACAGTTCCTCAAAAGACTATCAGATTAATTAAATAATTGTATATCTGTGTAACCAGCCCATAGACGTTCCTACATCGAAATAATTATGTAGTAACAATAAAATGAATTTGTAGCAGTCCGACATCTATGTACAACCACCTCAAGGTTAGTATATATATATGAACCTTGCAACCACCTATCATATTATCTGTAAACAATCTCTGTACAATCTGCTGTTGGGCTCTTAAAATACAATAATTATTTTCTCTTACGGCTACTGTATTCATTGAAACTTATAATAAGGGTACTTTGATTTGAATCTTTTGAAACTCTTGAAATACATTTATAGAGCCTTATTCAGCTATATTCTCCTCTCTGCCAAAATCTCTAACGAACTGTTTTTGTTATTGTGTTCTACTCCAACTAGGATTATTTTCATTAGTTCATTTTCCATGTTTTTTTCTAATTACTTATTTTATTTGTACTTTCCTCCCCAACGTGTACCACACTTGAAAGGCTATTTTAAATTCTTGAGATATAGTTCATTGCGACCAGAGACATCCTCGTTTAAATTGAGATCGATGAATATGAACTAACAGTTTGAATTGGGTTTCAAAAGTGGATCCACATTATAACCAAGAGTGAAGCAGTTCCCATTTCTGAGCTATTGTTTAGTTGGAATTTTGTTTTCGGAAGAATATAGAGTCCAAGATTCCAGAAAATACTATTACTGTAGATATGGAGGATTATTATTTGGACGATAAAAAGGTTCCGTTGTATTGTACTTGTGACTTGTGAGTGATTTATGGTCTATTAAGTTCTGAAAAGTCAAGGATTGGTGAGTGGAAGCTATGTTCCCTTTGGGTGAAATAATTATAATTTGAAGTATGCAGTTTAAATACATGATCACATCATTTACATTTTGGATCATCATTTATTTACATGATTTTAGTTAATTCTACTTCTTTTAGATATGATGAACTCTCAGAGGATTGGATACCCAAATAGTTTTGAGGAACTCGAAACTAATAAAGTCTCTATAGAGGAGACTACAGTTTACGATCCAATTTATAGGTCATTAAATTAAGAAAGGTCAAGGTTCTGTAAAGATGATTACTTTGTACATAGATTCATGAGAATTTGAGTGATTTAAAAAGTACTTAGCTCGAGTAAAACCACACACTTAGCTTGAACACCACATAACAATATTAAATGAGTATTGAATTATAAATGTATGTATATCTTGAAATGTTATAATCTTGTAATCTCATAATGACTTGATATTAGGACACTGGTATGCCTTTCAAATGCATTGGACTCTCCAAGAGAACAATATGATAATTATAAATTATTCCCTCGATAAATTGATCAATAAACGTGATCCGTCATAAGATATAAAGTTATAGATATCACAGATATAAGAGTAATCTGTTATGGAGCTGGGAGTTACGAAGTTGAATCTGTTATTATAAAATAATGAATGAAAAGAGTTTATGTGATTATGAGAGCCAAAGTAAAGTAAAGTATAAAATATGAGAGCTTCATGAAAATTATACATAACTATCCTAAATAAATTCATTGAACATCAGGCAGTGATGATAGTGACAACAACCAGAGTTGTTGTAAACTATGGTCAATGGATTTTTTTTAAAGGAAAAATTCATACAAATATATAATTCAATACTCTTTTAAATAATCAATCATCAATTTGGGTACGGTCAATAATAATATTAAACATTTTCACGTGTTTACTTCCACAATAGAGGACGCTAGTTATTTTGTTATTCACATCTACCTATTAAAATAGACAAGCTCCTAAGCTCCTACTTTTCTCTTCTGATTGGTCAAAGACGAAGACGTTTATTCCAAATAGTTCCGATTCTTCCTACAAGATAGCAGGAGCTGCTAGGTTAAATACTGTTATATGAAGACACGCCTATAAGCCCCGCCCCCTGCTTTCTGATTGGTTACTGAAGGTGGCTGCCATTACTGCCTGGGTGACGTACTTTTTCTGTTCCCAGAATGGTCAACAACAACATTCATTCCAATTGGTTCCGATTCTTCTCACTAGATAGCAGAAGTTGCTGGGTTGGATATTGTTGTAGGAAGACACGCCCATAAGCTCCGCCTCCTGTTTTCTGATTGGTCGACTGTGATTTTCAAAGGTGGTGCTGAATTATTCAGCAAAGATGGCAGTCTTCGTTGGTTAATCATTTCCTATCGGTATTAAATACTTTAATCTGTTTCTTAATTTAACATTTTTACCAGAAAAGGGTTATTTTCCAATAATTATTATCTTACTTGTAAATGTAAGATGCACCAGTAGTAGGATATAGTCGTTTTTCATTATCATGATGAAATAGGTGATATTTAATTCAAGATAATTAAATAATTTATGGAAGATAATTAATTCAATCATAAAATTAATTAATTAATATTATTCTCAGATTATCAATGAGAAAATATTGCTGTCACTAAAAGTATCTTTTATTTTGAAAATAATCTAAGAATGAGAAAACTGATTAAAAATATTAATTTCATCCCTCATCCTAACAAAATATAGTAGTTTAATAAAAACTTGATTGCAGTGAAATCCAATATTGTGTATCCAATGCTACAACAGAAACTGTTGAATGAATATTCCTTTATTCTTAATGTCTTCCAATCTCTATCGAATTACTCAAACAAACAGAATATCATCATCCATTTTGGCCTTCCCTGATAACACTCTTTTAAAATAAATTTCTGGCAATAAAGTAGCCTAATACTATAATTGTTTGAAATTGGGTTAAAATTTTCGGGGCCAATCCAAGAAAAAATATGAGATAAAATAATGCATTCGACCTAGAAAGATATCAAAGTGGAACACTTTAGCAAAAATGCACCGGAAGAAAATTGGTTGCATTATTACAACTGCAATAAACAATTGCGATGCAGCCCACTACATATCATTATGTAACGCCTATAGTAACATTCTCAGCGCTCTTGAATTAATGCGAAGATTACTTTAACCTAGTTTGTGTTTCGTATGCATGTATTATACATGTTTTTAGCTATAATTATAACTAGTACGAGTTGTAATCAATTATGCTTCTTTCGTGTAGCAATGGAGTTATCAGATGATGCATCCTAAAATTTGTTTGCTTGATTTATTTTCTCAACTATAAACTTGTTGAATGTTTTTTCCAAGGAGGTTTTGTATTTTTGGTTTTTTCTTTTTGAGGTTGGATAGTGCGATATAGTAGAAAACTCATGTATTGGAACATTTACAAAACTGTTAAATGATTATCTAGGTTCATGAAGCCTAATGCTTTTGAATACTGCTGATACTGTCGCTCGTTTTATCCTCTCCAATAATGTATCTCTATTCTAATTATTCAATCACAAATCATCCAAAAAAGCTTTATCAATTAAGACATTGGTTCAAGAAAGACTGACTTAGTCCAATAATAATAGTTGACCAGTACTTTAAAAAATGATTATAATCAGAGTACCCTTTTAAAAATATTTTTTATTTCACAACATGTTTCGGCTAATTTGCCATTTTCAAGTGTAAATAATAGTAGTTATTAAAGTGGAAATGCTTTAAGTGGAATTTGAAAATGGCAAATTAGCCGAAACATTCTGTGAAATAAAAATTATTTTTAAAAGGGTACTCTGATTATATCATTTTTAAAAGTTTCAAAATACAGTAGCCCTAGGAGAAAAGAAGTATTGACCAGTACTCTATTCTAAGTGACTTATATAGTCTGACCAAGCAAAGAAGAGCCTCTTGCACGATGGGAAAATGACTCCAGCTTGGTCAATATTGATTTAAAAATTATCAATTTGTTCTCAAATTGAAGAGAACGATTCGATCTACTATTAAGACGACATTTATAATTCTTCAACAAATATTGACCAAGCTGGAGTCATTTTACCATCTTGCCAGAGGCTCTTCTTTGCTTGGTCGGACTATAGTTACTGTACTATATAGTTCCACTATACAGCACTCAATATACGAGTAGTTATACTATGGGATGTACTGTATTCTATACTATAAGGCTATAAATGTAGCTAAAACGTATTCTATTTATATCTGTCCAAGCAAAGAAGACCCTCTGGCAAGATGGTGAAATGACTCAAGCTCAGTCAATTTTGGTACAAAAATTATCAATTTGATCTCAAATTGTAGGAAACAATTTTATCTACTATTAAGACCACATTTATAATTCTTGAACAGATATTTACCAAGCTGGAGTCATTTTCCCATCTTGCCAGAGGGTCTTCTCCGCTTGGACATACTATATACTTTATACTTTAGATTAAAAGTATCTTATTAATTTATAGGAGTACTTGTTATTCATACTCTAAATACAGTACTGGTCCACTATTATTACTGATCTGTATTTCAATTTTTTGTTCAGGGCTACTCATTGTAGATGAAATTGTAAATAGAAATTAATATTTAAAGTACCCTGAGTATATTAATTTGTTACAGCAACTTGTTTCGATGTCTTTAGACCCATTCCCAAGTACAAATGGAAAAAATTTCCAATTACACAGAAACATAAAAGTGACACTATTCATTGTATGTATTGTACAATTTTGTGAATAAAGAAATTATGAAATGAAATGAAACATAATCTGCTATAACAAATAATCTAATAAGGACACTGTTTCAAAATGTGTTTTGTTCGAGTTTTTGTTGTGAATCTATTTCAAAATTCGAAATTTGTATTTAAGTGTAAAAATTAGTGGAAAAATGTGTGGAAAATATCATATAACCTATCTTTAATAAGTTTGTAAAAGGAACAGTTTTGGGCTTTGCCTGTTGTACTCTTCTATGTATTATTACTCAATAAAGATGATTATGATTATGATACTGAAATTTTTTCATTTCTATCAACAATTTTTCTAAATATTTTCACATACTCTAAAAAAGTGTACTGTATTATGTGTATTCAATATACAGTCGCTATAACATAGAGGAGACAAGTGCTAGCTTTGTAAGAATGGCAATGGAATAGTATAGGAGTGAGATCCGAGATGAGAGATCGTGAATCGCTTCGCTATGCAGTTGTGTGTGTGGCCTCGAATCGCGCGCCTGCGCGTCGGTAAGCCACTTTTGGGACGGCAGTAATGGTGAGGGATGGGGAGGGGAACGAGAAGTGCAGTTGCATCGCGCGAGATGCACCGCGAGAGGCAACAGGTTGAAAGAGCGGCGCTGCGGTGCGTTGCATTTCCTGGTTGCACTTTCCTCCCGCCAGGAGTCAGTTTTGGGGGGAGGTGGTGGTGTTGTATGATCTTTCTCCCCGTTTTCAAAATTCGGGGTTGTTGTGGGGGGTTGTGAGGGATGCCTCACCCAAAATGCACCACCGTCTGACACGTTGAGCCAGCTAGTAGACTCTTTGGACCGCGGCCATTTTTGTTTTTTCTCGACGAATTTTCTATCGCCGCGTTTTTCGACAGTGGCGCCGCCTATGTGACGTCATAGGCACTAGTGTGTTGGTGACGCGGCGCCCCTTGTTGCATATTGTGGCACCCTGAGGGGGTGAGGAAGGGGGGCCAGCAGAAAACCTCCCCCGAAAAATGTTATAATCACTTAGCAACCAAAAAAAGAAAAGATAATCAATACGTTGCCGACGCGTCGGACGGTTGGCGAGGGGGGGTTGCTAAGAGGGGGAGACTGCCACGCCTTTTCCACACCACCGTTTGCTGTACCTTATTCTTGGTCTTATCACTCTTCTTATCTTCTGTTCTCTTTCTTCTCCTTCTTCCTACTTTCTTCTCCTTTCTTCTTCTTCCTTTCATCTCTTTTCTTCTCCTTCCTTCCCCTCTCTTCTCCTTTTTCTCCTTTCTTCTCCTGTATCCGTTATCTCTCTTTTTGTTATGAACACTTGCTCAGTTAAACCTCCCGAATTTTTCTATTTCTTTGTCTGCATTCCTCCGCATGTCCTCCTTGATAGCTTTCTTTTTCTATTTTCACCTCATCATTCATCATATTCTTTTTTATATTCTCCCTTGCTCCCTAATCACCCTTTTCCTCATTATTTTCGGTTACTTCCACAATTGTTTCAAAACTTGATTATTATCAAATAACCTCTTTAATCTTCTATTTTTGTATCCTATGTTTTTTTCGTACCATATTGACAATGATTGTCGTGATTCTGCATCTTCTAGTGATCATCAACGTTTTCCTGGTATGTGAAGGTTACATTTTCCTCTTTTTTCTATTTTCAATTTATTCTATTTTTATCCTTTTTTATCTTTTTTCCAGTTGTTCCTCTTTACTTCTCCCCAGCAAATCTCAATGTTGACGTTTTCTTTCTCACCTTCCTCTCCTTCTTATATCCTCATTGTCATTTTCGCCTTTTCCATTCCTTTTAATCCTCACCTAACAAATCGTTTTTCATCTTCTTGTTTTCTATAATTTTTCCATTTTCTAATATACATAATATTCTTCTTTTACATTTACTTTTCATCATGTCTGTCTTTTCGTACTCCTTACCTTGATGTTACCAACCCACCTCTATACGTTTCCTCTTTCTTCCTTCTTGCAAACTTTCTTCCCTTTTCTATTATTTTCCATTTCAACCTTCTGAATCTCCCTTGTTTATAATCCTTTTCCCTCCTTTCTATGTTCATCTCATCATCAACCGCATTCATTACATGTCACTTCTTTCTTTCGATAATTTGCCTATTCCCCCTTTACTTCCTTCTTACACTTATTTTCCCTATTCGTTCCGTACCTTCCTTCCCTGCACCCTCCTTTGTTTCTCCACCATATTCTTGCCAAAACACACAAATTCATGACCTTTACTACTGCACTGCATATACTGTAGTAGTTCACCTCACTCACTCTACATGTGTACACTAACAGCACTTTACTATGCAACTCAACTTGTTCCCGCTCTTTTTTCTGTACGTCACCACCCTCTTTTCCTCCTCCTCTTCCTCCTCCTCCTCCTCCTCCTCCTCCTCCTCCTCCTCCTCCTCCTCCTCCTCCTCCTCCTTTTTACCTTTTTCATCATCTCTTCCTTCGTTTGTTTTCTCACTGTCTTTAGTCACAGAGTAACCTTTCTCCAAATTTTCTTTTTTTATTGTTACCTTTCAGTATTTTTTTTAATTTCTCACATCTTTCTTCCAATCCCACTTCTACATATCCTATTTATCCATCTTCCACATCTAATATCACATCTTTTACTATTATCCTTTCTTCCACAATCTTCTTCAGCGTTTAGCTCTTTTCTCTTTTCCTAGTATCATTTTCTACTACTTATTCTATTCTTCTAATCCCACTTCTTACACTAACTCACCGTAAACTGTATATTCTTTATTATTTTACTGCCTGCTCTTCTGCTTCTTCTTCTCCTCCTCCTTCTTCTTCTTCATCTCCTTCTTTTTCTTCTTCACCACCCACCATTAACCCGATAACTCCTCTCCCTTACTCTCGCTTCTCCAGCCCCCCCATTTTTTCCCACCATCAAACATAACGACGGTCGAAAAATCGCCTCCCAGGCCTACTAGGCTAGCTCTGACTTCTACCCCCCCTTCACCCGTTCCATCTCTGTGGCCCAATCTGCCGGAATCTCACCCCCTTTCCAACCCCCCCCCACAAATCCACTCTCCTAACATCTCATCCACTCTTTCTCTCTTCACCCAACGCTCTCTCTGTCGCTCTTTGGCACCCCTGATCTTATTCCAACCGAAATATGTCGATAAAAGCGTCTGGCCCACCCCTTCAAACCCCCCCTCACTGTAACACCCCCCCCCATCACAACCTACCCGTGCGCCCAATTCTCTGCCGAAAATGTGCAGCTTTGAAATGGTGGTGAGGGGGGAGGGTTTAGAGCCAGACTTCAAACACATTAAAACGCTGTCTGCGTTTTGAAATTTTTCGTGGAACCTACTAACTCTGTATACTGTGCTGTGTATGCTACTGCAGGGTGAGAAATATTCAAACATTCTGGTTGCAAATTGGATGATGTGAATCATTCTATTCAAATTATCATTCACTTCTATTCAAATTATCAGAAGCTGATTAATGTTTTTATTTATTTGTTTATTTTGATAATGGGAACAAGACACCCCAAATCTGTCTTCTTCAAATAATCATTTTGTGCAATACAATACTATTCGTATTACATTAATACAATCTTCCAATGAAAGTTTATACTCGTTCAATCAAAAATTTATAAAAGAATAGTAATAAGATTGTAATAAATAGTGATAAGATTGATTATGAATTATTTGATTCATGGAACTTTCCCATTGAATTATAGTATTATTGGTTTATAGTGACAAAAAATGAAAGAAGGGGAAAGATAGAGCCGGAAAAGGTGGTTGAAAAAAGTAGATGGAAATTTTGTATGAGATAGGGAAATTATAACAATACTTGTTTTATGTTCTTTCTTAAAAACATTGGGCTACAATTCTACCATTTATGTGTGAAACTATGGGAATATTTTTTTTTAAGCATTTTTATACTCTGAAATATACTCTGAATAATTTGAATCGATTTAGAAATCATTACAAAAAATTATTAATTCTTCTAAGATATTTATCAAATTGCAACTAATTAGGCTAACATTTTGCAAAGTATATCATAAAATCATCGCAAAAACTTGACTATTCTTTAGAATCTCACTTCAATTTCAAGAATATTGAAGTATTAATTCCAAGCATGAAATGTCAAATAATTGAATACTCCCCTCAAAATCTCTCTGGCTACAGTTGAAATTGAACCTCATTATTCATACAGGAAAATAATCAATCAATTCCAATTCGAAACATCAATTTTTAATCAAAAAATTCTCCATTTCCAATATAATAGTATTAATAATTGATAAATACAGAAATACCACTTGAAATTTCAAAATCAACACTCATGCATAATCACCCAAGTACCATTATATAAACCAACCTCGTATTTATTCATTGAATAATATTCCAGCTAACTACAATACTATTCCAGATCACCCTTGTCAAGACAAAATACGATATTTTAACATGTAAGTCATACTCGTAGGCTAACTTGAATTGGTGGCATACACGATATGAGAATTAAACAGTAGACAGTAATGGTAATGAAATGACAATATTGGCGTATGACTTGTAGCCTATTCAAACGTAGAAGACATTCTGGCAAGATGGAAAAATGACTCAAGCTCAGTCAATAACGGTTCAAAAATTATAAATTTGGTTTCAACATGTAGAGCAGAATGTTTCCTACAAATTAAGAACAAGTTTACAATTTTTGAACCAATATTGATCGAACAGGACCCATTTTTTCATCTTGCCAGAATGTCTTCTTCGCTTGGACAGACTTTAGTAGGCTATGCAAATGACGTGGGTGCATAATTTTAGACCCCTGAGTTGCATAATTTTTTCGACTATAACCACCCCATGCACGAATGCAATTCATATACATATTGTATATAGAGAACATCTATAATGGTGCATATATGCTGCATTCTAAATCGTTTCACTATTACACTACCAGTATAACTTGACGTCCCATTGAATATTTGGATGCATTCCTGAATTTAAATCGTTTTAATGAAGCTTGATGCGGGCTTCCCCTATGCTACTGGTTGACTATTAAGAACTATTTCTAGAATCTCAGCCAGTTTAAATTATTATTCAGTTGAAATGTCGTTTGATAGAAATCGTATTTGAATAGTGGAATGATTGTGAGCTATTTGCAACAATGGAGTAATAATATTAACATTCGAGTTTGGTGAATAATTGGATTTTGTCATGAATGTTAACAGGAGATACGCTTGGACAGTAAAATTATAAATTGACTTGATTTTGGTAGAATTTAACTTACAATATTGGGAATAATATAATAAGAGATTAGAAGTACAAAGGACATATTGTGTAGAAAGGACATACGGTGTAGGAAAATGGAATAATAGGATATGTATCTTATCAGATTTCTGTAATATGGATGATTTATTGAATGCTTTCATTTCTGAAAATTGAGTTTAATAGTGATGAGAACTTTATCTTAAAGATGGAAAAATTATTAGATATTTCAGTTCACCAACTGCTTCATATAGCGATAAATTGAGATTTGAATTAATTATTATTACTTAATCTTAAAATCAGAGCAATATTTTTGTGGTGTGCTATGGTTACAATCTAGCTTGAAAAGAAAAATAATAAAGTGGGGTAGAAGGAGTAGGAGGAGAGGAGAAATAAGTCGGAAGAGGAGAGAGTGAAGTAGGCAATAGTAAACTCGAGTAGCGGACTGGAGCAAAACTGCAAAACTATAGAAAAATAAATCGGAGAAACCTTGAACACCATCATATAGAATAACGAATTCTTCCAATTAATGGAAAATAAAAGAAGTATGATATCAGCATGGATCAACACTATTATATATAATGACTCAGTTTCTCATTTTCATTTGAAAAACCAGAGGCAACGTGATTGTGTAATAATGTTAAGTATAAGTCCCAGTAATATTTTGTCATCACGGTTACAAAATTTAAAGTTTAGAAAGAAAACTTGAAACTTGAACTTTGAAACTAAAAATATACAATAAAAAATAAAAATTAGGAAAAATGGGAAAAGCAAGAATAAGTCTATAAGCATTAGAATATGAACAAAAACGTTGATGAATTATATTGAGAAGAGAATGGTGGAGAAGAGGTGTGGAATAAGGTGAGTATAGAATGAACGTTGGAGAAGGAAAAACGTAAAAAGAAGAGCAACAAGGAGAAGCAACGTGTGGATAGAAAAAGGAAAAATACGGCCGAAAAGTGGGGAGAATATAATAAAAAAGGGTTATCCTGCTCGGAAAAAGGTTTTAGGATTTTTATGGGTGAGCCAAGAGTGCAAAGGTGGCTGGATAAGGGTGGTATAGTTTGTTCGAGCAAAGAAGACATTCTGGCAAGATGAGAAAATGACTCCAATTCGGTCAACATTGGTTCAAAAATCATAGATTTTGTCTGAAATTGTAGGAAACATTCTGGTCTATGATTTGAAACCAAATTTTTAATTTTTAAACGAATTTTGACCGAGCTGGAGTCATTTCACCATCTTGCCAGAATGTCTTCTTTGCTTGGACAAACTTGCCGGTCGGGGAGGGGTACGGGGTTCATGGAAGTGTTAGCAGAAACGCGGTCGAACAGTTAGGTTGGGGGGGGGGCGAGTGAGAGCAGGAAGGAGATAAGGGAAGATTGTTGTTTTTTTGGGGGGGGGGCGTTTGGAAAAGCTGTCTGGAAAACAAGACCCTCAAAAAGGTTGGGGGGGTTGGTTGTGTGAAGGGATCTCAGTGTTGGTCTGTTGAGTAAGATACATGGGATGGTGCTGGTAAAGAAGAGGAAGAAGATGGGCAAAAGGGGAAGAAGGAGAAGAAGAAGAAGGAAAAATAGTAGAAGATAATGAAGAATGTAGAGGATGAGGGAGAGGAGTGGAAGAAGAGACTCAAGAAGACAAGAACAAAAAGTGGAAAATAAGAAGACTAATAAGGATAGGTATGAGAAAGAAGAGAATAAGTTAGGAGAGGAGAAGAAGACGAAAAAGAAGATGAGGTAGAAGAATGGAGGAGAAGAGATGGATGGAGGAGATGAGGTAGAAGAAGCTGGAGATAAGGAGGAAAATAAAATATGAAGAAGGAGATGACGTAGTAGAGAAAGGGAATAAGAATAAGATGAAGTAGATGAACAGGTAGAAGAGAAAAGAGAAGAAAAAGGAGGAGTAAGCCTAAGTGCATGAAGAAGAAAAAGGAGAAGAATTAGGAGCAGGTGAAGAAGAAGAAGAATATGGAGAGGAGGAAAAGAAGTAGACGTAGATATAGAAGTAGAAGACAAATGGAAGTAGGAGAAGAGATGGATGAACGAGTAGAAGAAAGAGGGAAGTGAAAGGAGAAGTAGAAGAAGGAGCAGAAAAAACGAGAAGGAAGAAGAAAAATAATAAGCAGGCGAATAATAGAAACGATAGAAGAAGAATACGAATAAGAAGGATATTAAGAAAAAACAAAAAATATAGGTAGTATGAGTAGATGAGTAGAAGGAGAAGGAGTAGAAGAAGAAGAAGAAGAAGAAGAAGAAGAAGAAGAAGAAGAAGAAGAAGAAGAAGAAGAAGAAGAAGAAGAAGAAGAAGAAGAAGAAGAAGAAGAAGAAGAAGAAGAAGAAGAAGAAGAAGAAAAAGAAGAAGAAAAGAAGAAGAAGAAGAAAAAGAAGAAGAAGAAGAAGAAGAAGAAGAAGAAGAAGAAGAAGAAGAAGAAGAAGAAGAAGAAGAAGAAGAAGAAGAAGAAGAAGAAGAAGAAGAAGAAGAAGAGAAATAAGAAGATGAAGAAGGTAGGGATAGGAGGAAAGAAACGGAAAATGCCGTTGGAAACAAAGTTGGCGCTCGAGAAGGAGTGGGATGGGGGGTGGTGAACAAACAAGGAGGGTCAAGGGTTAGTTGTTTGCGGGGGATGGTGGTGTTCAGGGGGGTAAGGGGGTGCTTTGCCACTTGTTGCCCACAGCCAGCCGTCGTCGCAAAGATCAATAGAGAGTGTGGTGGAGGAGAGGAGACTCTGTTGAGCCATTTACACATTCTGTCACACCGTCTATCGGCCATGCTATGCTATGCTATGACACACTGTTGACTGGTGTTGTATGTATTTGGGGTTAAGTGTTGTATGTATGAAGTTGTAGGTGAATAGATTACGCATCATTCCCGTATGTATTTTGTATGTATGGAGTTGTATGTGGATGAATTAAGCAACATTCTCACTCAGACACGCCGATCGGCGAATATGATTTATTGAATAAAATTGATTGATAGACTCTCACATGCACGTAAATTGTTAGAGAAAAGGAAAGATTTGAATATGTCACAAATTTTTTGATAAAATTAATTTCATCATTTATTAGTTATATGAATTTATTATTAGAATATGAATGGAAAATTTAGACATTAACTTTACAATACTCGTATTATGTGAAAAACTTTTTCTTCTTCTTCTTCTTACATTCAAGGATTAGGCGGTAATGCCTGTTCCGACTCACAAAAGCATCAACTATTACCCTATTTTGTATTACTATATTTATTCGTATTTTATTACTATATCTATTTTTGGTGTATTTTCAGTTCTGGTGATGAATGAATCAGTCAGTCAGTCAGTACCATTTCGCTTATATAGATATAGATATAACATCTATTTCGTTATTATAAATTTATCATGAAAAACTGTATTTATCATGAAGTATAACTCTAGTTAAAGGTCATCCATTAGAATCTATGCACTGCTGCAGTCGGGCCTAGAGTTATCTCAATACATTTTGCACCAAATTGACTGCTATCATAGCTTATATTCCTAGCTATAATAGCTATGCTGCTATTCCTTCCATTCGTCCCGAATTCTTTGTTCTTTGTCGGGGATGGTTTTCTTCTAAAGTCGTTATTTTGTTCAGCTTCTTCCAGAAGAAAGGTCGCAGGCTGTCAAATCTGGAGAGCGAGGGGGGCCAAAAGATATCCCCGTTTCGGTAAATGACGCCGCCTGGAAAGAAAGCTCACGTCGTTGGGACTTTACTTACTTTGTTGGCGCATAATATATCATTTTTATATACTTTATCTATTAATATCTTTTTAAAATGAAAAGAAGTCTCGTGGTTTTGAGATTTCCACAGAAATCGTATAGTAAATAAGGTAAATTATAAATTGAAAAT
Source organism: Sogatella furcifera (assembly GCA_017141385.1). Classification (NCBI taxonomy): domain Eukaryota; kingdom Metazoa; phylum Arthropoda; class Insecta; order Hemiptera; family Delphacidae; genus Sogatella; species Sogatella furcifera. The sequence continues at coordinate 7,231,254 of CM029548.1, read as the reverse complement.
GAAAAATTATTCATATTATATTGAAACTTTTAGAAAATTCAATTTCCTTTTAAGAAGACTCATACTGTATTTGAAAAAATAATAGAACTTAGTACATACATCAATGAAATTATAAAATTCAATAAGGTCTTATTGGAATTTATTGTATGGTATTATAGTATTTATCGTATCATATATCATACATTTTCATGGAAAGGAAACAACTGAACCGTTAGGCGTGGACTTACCACTGGTGGCCCAGGAAACAGGTGAAGTGCTCTACAGTAAAAGATACGGGCACTTCACCTGTTTCGTGGGTTCGAGCCGCCCACTCAAATTACAGCTTATTCAAATAACAGATTCTTCAACCTCTATTCAAACAGTGAAACCCAAATCATTACCTAAACTTCTCTCGCTCAAAATCGTTCATCAAACTTCCATCTCAACTGACGAATATCACAGTGTTATAATCCCTGTACAAAGGTACTTAACAATGGAAGGGATTGGGGGCACATTACATCAGAGGAGTGTCACAGTGTGTGATAGACATGGAAACTGAGAGAGAGAGAACGACCGATTGGATAAATGGTTTGGCGAGTGAGACACAACGACCGAGCAGATAAATAGAGTGGTCTGTGCACAATGAAAACAGATCAGCAACACTTGTTGGACGTAGAACCAACCCCCCCCCCCCACTCCCACCACCTCAATATCACCCATACCTCACAATCAGAACCGAGCCCCCCCCACAACACACCAGCATCAAATTTGACCACAATTTGAAATTCACAACGCGTATAATCGTGTTTGTTTGGCACATATGTGTTTAGTCCGAATTCGAATGTTCTCAACAATCATGTGATATTTGATTGGTTACAATTTAGTAGTTGTGATTATGTGTCTATGATTATTGTTACAGGTACGTTAAAGTATTTGCTTGTCGTGTGTGTTGTGTTTATATAGTGGTCTACATTTTAATATTATTAGGGTGTTATTGTTAATGCATTATTATTGTATTTGTTACAAGCCGGCAGGCTCGCTTCGCTCGCCTTCTCCGCCTAGAGGGGCTCCGCCCCTGGACCCCGACAGTATAGGCAGTGTAAGTGAGTCAAACAGGCTCGCTTCGCTCGCCTGCAAAACCTCTGTCAGTGACAGCTAAGACAAACAGGCTCGCTTCGCTCGCATGCAAATTCCATTCAGAAGGGATTCAAAATTCATTTCAGCATTTCTACACCTGATCTGAACCTGTTCACCTAATTTCAACATTTTCTGCCAATTTGTTCTAGAAAAATCTAAGAAAAACTCCGAAAATTCCAAAAAATAGTAAAACGCTAATATTAAGCGTAACCTTGGGAAGTATATATAGTTTGAAACTTGATTCAATGATTCAAACTTGATCTTCCAAATTAGTTCATCTAAAATCTCGCTGAACCATTGAATTTACAGTTAGGATTGGTCGTATCAAGGCGGAAGATATGCAACCCGCAACACATCTACAATTTTGAAAACCTGATTACTGGCGTAATCTTGAACGGATTGCAAAAATATTTCAACACAACATTTCTAGACCTTATCTGAACCTGCCCACCAAATATCAACATTTTCTACCGATTGGTTCTCGAAAAGATTGAGAAAACGCCGAAAAACTATAGAAAAACTTAAATATTTGGCATATCCTTGAAAAGTTCCTAAAATCCGTTCTTAGCGCGCGTCTATACGCCCAACTGAACATGCCTGCCAAATTTGAACGCATCCGGTTCAGTGGATTTTTAGTTCTGGTGATGAATGAATGAATCAGTCAGTGCCATTTCGCTTTTATATATAGAGATTACCTCTATGATAGGAAAATTCGTAAGAATGTAAATAAAGCTTTATAATTATTATATTTTACTTGTTTATATAATGTGTGAAATGTTTAGTAGTCTATATTTTAGTTATTGGGGAGCAGCTGTGGATGAATTCTATGTTAATCTGTGATCATGGGAGGTTCAGTGATGGAGCTTGATTAGGACTTATTTGTCTTATTATTTGCTCCCAAAACTTTGTCGAAATTGTTTGTAATTCAGATATAATTAGTCAAATAATTATTGCATTCAATGAATTTGGCGAACATTAATATTATTCGTAACTGATAAATATTGAAACGCCAGAGATAGTTAATTGATGGATTTAATGTATAATAAATACAATTTCAAATTTAAAATTGGAATTATTGAGTTTATTTGCTCGAAAATCGTCATCAGATCTTTCGTGTACACACATCATAACCTGCAGGTTGCCAATCTGAAAATTCTCTGGAAGTCTCTCACGTAAGTGAAGTAAAAAAATTCTCAATCACTTTCAGAGCCTCATATATTCACATATTAATATATCTTGTATTTTGGCGCAGTGGGCAAGGGCGTCACAACCTTCAGTCCGCTAGCACTGCCAGTTCTGGGTTCGAATCCCAGTGGCATGGCTGTTTTCCACCTCATCAATCACCTTCGCACTCAATATCCATTACCCACGCACAAGCTAAAAATCCTTATGTGGGCATCATCCGCAATAAAATGAATAAATAAATTTATTAGGTTGTGTTTTTGTACTCAATACTAAGAAGCTAGAAACCTATGTTGCTATTTGCTATTTTTGCTATTTGCTTGAAATATGTTGCTATTTTTATGGCCATCAAGTCAGCTCATTTAGCAATGAATCAGTTATCAAAAATATTAATTAGCTTTTTACTTCTAAATCTAAGTGCTCCCAAAAAGCTTACAAGTCACCGTTCAAACATGTATCTGATCCGTGAATAGATCTGTTTTGATAAGGCCATCTAGTGTTGGTTATGTCCAAACTAACAGTTACTCGTAATTTAGAGTAGAGTTACTCCATACTTGTGGTTATGTCTGACTATCTGGTTATGTACAATTTAACTCTATTATAGTACTACTAGTGAATGAAGAATGAAATAATACAATGAACTCGTTCACTTGTTGAATGTTATAGTCTGCCCAAGCAAAGAAGACCCTCTATCAAGATGGGAAAATGACTCAAGCTTGGTCAATATTGGTTCAAAAATTATAAATTTGATCTCAAATTGTAGGAAATAATTTGATCTACTGTTAAGACCACATTTATAATTTTTGAACTAATATTGGCCGAGCTTGAGTCATTTTCCCATCTTGACAGAGGGTCTTCTTTGCTTGGACAGACTATAGAATCAATGCAGTTCTCTCACAGCAATTACATTTTTTTCAACTTGAGTTTACATTCATGAGTTAGCTGTAATAATCAAGCACAATGAAATAAATGGAAGTGAGCATATGATTTAATGATTAATCTTCATCTTCATTTTTCAATTCACTATGAATCCACCCTTAAGTTTAATGACATTTCAAGACTTTTCCAACAATCTTATAAACTCAAGGCTTTCCAACAAGTATCACTTTGTATTATACAAGTTTTCTTCACGTGTATGAAACGAAACGAGAATCTTCTCTATTTCGAGTCATAAGTTAGAAAAAGAACAGTCATATACTCCTGCGCATATATAACCTGATAGTTATGTACAACTTTAACTTCAACCTGAGTTATGTACATTGTACACCCATTTAACATACACTTACCAAAAAATATGAAAAATTATTTACACTATTGATATGCACTTACCTCAATATTCTCTAATCCAACAACTACGTCCGTCCACTACGTTCCAAATATTTGTGCAAACTCAGCATCTCAGCGGACCCACGTCTGGAACCCCACGCAGCTGATATTCAACCGGAGAAAACCCTCTCACAACTTTCCTGTGATACATTTGTGTATTGTTAACAGGTTGCCGCAGCCTATACAGTAAACACTGACACGTGTTGCGGGTTGCCTACCCTCTGCATTGATTACTATTAAAAACCTGTAACACTTTAGTTAGATTATAAGTGAGGTACAAACTAACCCCGTTATTACAATAAATAGCTATTATTATGATTATTGGTCGAGGAAATTTGGGGAAGTAAGTAGAACACGAACGCGACAGCACTTGGAGTAGAGTTGCAACTGGCTCACGGAAAAAGGGTGTGTGTATTTTTAAGTGTTGCTGAACGGCGAACGAACCAAGAATAATAAGGAGGAACGGAGATGAAGAAAAAGAAGAAGAGGAAGAATAGGAGGAGAAGGAGGAAAATGAGAAGGTAGAAGAGGGAGAGGCGGGTGAGGAGGTAAAGGAGGATATTGAGACAAGGGGTGAGAAAAAACGGAGGTGATGATGAAGAAGAATAAGACGTGGATGAGAAGGAGGAAGAAGAGGTGGAGGAGGAGGAGTAGGAGGAGAAGGAGGAGGACGAGGAGGAGGAGGAGGAGGAGGCGTAGGAGGAGGAGGAGGGTGGAAGTAGATGAGAAGGAAGTGGAAGAGGTGAAGGAGGCGAGGAGGTGGAGGAGAGTAAAGAGGTGGAGGAGGAGTAGAAGAAGGATGAGAAGGAGAAGGAAAAGGAGGAGGAGGAGTAGGAGGAGGGGGGAATTAGGCAGAGGAGAATGTTGAGACAAGGGGTGAGAAAAAAAGCTGATGATGAAGAAGAAAAATAAGTAGATCAGGAGGAAGAAGAGGAAAAGGAGGAGGAGTAGGGTATAGAGATGAGGGAGCAGGAGGAGGAGGAGGAAAAAGAAGAGGAGGAGATGGTTGGAGGAGAAGGTTGAGACAAGGGGCACGAAAAAAGGCGAGAAAAAAGAAAAGGGGTGGAATCAGCTTTCGGCGAAGCTTCCCAACGTCCGAAAACAGTGCGAAGGGGGAAGTTTCTTCCGGGGGTCCTAAAAGTGGGGGAACCCTAAAAAAGACGGGGGTAGCAAGACACACAGCAAGGGTGGTTTTTCTGGTGGCTGCCACTTGTCCTGCTCACACCCGAAAAATCTGTCGCCTTCTTTTGCTCTCTCTCTCGCACTAATGACCTTTTCGGTTTTTATGGATCGGGCGGACGTCGTTGAGTGCGCGTGCTAAAGTTAGCACACTAACACACTGACACAGGTAGTGTGGTCTTGGCCCCTCCCTGGCTTAGCTTGGTGTTGTTTTTCTTCAGGCCCATTTTTTCCCAAGGGTGGAAGAAGAGATGATGACAAAAAAGAAGAAGGAAAAGGAAAAGAGGAGGAAGAAAAAGAGGAAGAGGAGGATGAAGACGTCGAAAAAGAAGTAGAGCAACAACAACATCTAGAACAGGAAGGAGTAAAAGAATAAGAAAATAATAGAGGATTGGGTGAAGAAAAATAAGGGGGGGGGGTGAATATGAACATGGGGAAAGGATATGGCGTTTAAGGGTAAGAAGAATACAAGTTAAATAGTAGGATGAAAGAAGAGAAGAAGAAATAAAAGGTTGAAAAGAGGAAAGACAGGAAGTAATTTAAGGGAATAAGTTACTAGAACGGCGAGAATATGTCAGGTTAAGAAGAGGATTTCAGGTTCAGGATAGGAAGAGAACTCTTGTAGAAAGACTGAGAAATATTAGAAGGAGAAATGTACAGAGAATGAGGTCGAAGATGAGGAAAGAAAAGGCAAAAAAATGACCAGAAATAGAGATTGATACAAGAAGATGAAAAGATAACAAATAATAATGACGGAAGAATGATAAGAAGAGATAATTAGTTGAAGAGATAAAAAGAGATAAGAAGAGATAAAAAGAAAAACAAGTACCAAGGATAAGAAAATGAAAGAAGAAGAAGAATAAAAAGAGGAAGAAGAAGAAGAAGAAGAAGAAGAAGAAGAAGAAGATAAGAAGAAGATTGGAGAATAAAAAATAGCTATAGACGGAAAAGAGGTTCAGCTAGAAAACGGAAAAGGCTGAAAAAGATGATGATGAAGTGATAGGACGATGGTATTGAGGGGTAAATTGGAAAGACGTGCAGAGTGTGCGGCGAATCAACTGAAAATGGAACAACAACAACATCGTTAGGGTGGGGGGTTGATTTAAAAAAGGTGGTTGAAAGAAAAAGAGGGGGAACCGGCGTAGAATGTGCCGAAAAATATCTCCCGAAAAAGATATGGAGCAGAAGGGAGGGGGGAATTCGGCAGGACCACTATTTCCAGGAGAGGGGGGTGAAATTCCCTCTTTTAGGGATTCCAGGGGGGGTGAAAAGGTTGAGAAACGCCCTTTTCCACTCGGCCCCCTTCTCATTTGACCCTTGCCCCCTCAATTGTGGCCGGTCTTCGAATGAACCCCCCGATACTCACCCCTTCAGAGCCTACTATCATCGTCGTCATTATCACCACCTCCAACTTCCAACATCATCAACATCATCATCAACCTCACCATTTTAATCAGCAGTATGAGTATCATTGTATATTGTATGTATCACCATACTCATTTTATTCTTCTGTACTCTCACCCTATTCTTCTATACTAAAAAAAAACACATTTTTCACAAACATAGTATTATTATTATTCTTCTCTACCTCTCTTAATTTTTTATCATCTTCCCTTTAATTTTTCATTCTTCAGAACCTAAAAATTTAGCCAACATTCATTTTGTTTTCTATGTTTTACTTTACTTTCACTTTAATTATATTATACTATTTCTTTCCATTAATTGACAGTCCATTTTCCTATTTTTCACTTTTCTTTTCTCTTGTTTCTGATTTTCTCGCCTAATTTTCCAACTATCAGAATCTTGGATCTTAGCCAATATTTATTTTGTTTCCTATGTTTTACTTCACCCAATCCTATCCTAATTATATTTTTTCACTTATTTTCAATAATATTGACTCTCTATTCTTGATTCTTGTCCATTTTTAATTTCAACTTTCCTTCTCTCTTATTTCTTATCTCATGATGGTTTGTTTAATTTCAGAATCCCTCCACTAATTATTTTCAGTTTATCATTTTGCTCAATTTTATTGCCTCGCATCCTCTTTTCATATTTTTTCTCAACCTCCTCACACTAATTCCAATTCCACTTTTCTCTACTGTCTTGTTAAAAAAAATCATCAAATTCTCCAATCACATTCTTTGCTTTGTAAAAAGAAATGAAAAAATCAAACACCTTTTTTTAAAACTTTAAAAGTAATATTTTTCAAAATTTTATTTTTGTTTTGATTTTTTTATTTGATTCATCAATTTTTAAATAGCCCTAAAGTTTAATTTTCTTTGCTTTGTTTTTATTTGTGTGATCAAATTTCTTGTTTTGCATTGCGCTTCTTCACTATCCTAACTTTCAATCCTTCCATTCTAAAATCACAAAAATTTTATCTCATTTATGCTATTATTCTCATACTTCCCAACTCAATGAAAATAATTTCTTCCCAATATAAATTATAACTGTTGCCAAAAAGTTAGGAGGTTCCGCCTGCTCCTAGATGTAATCTACTAACAGCTCATGTGAAATACTATTGTCTCTTCTGATTCCAAAAATTTAATTTAGGCATAGCTTCAGTGATTGTAGTGAGGTGACGATTATTTTCTTCTATAGTAACAGTGGCACTGTAGACATAGACAAGTGACAACTCTAAATGATAACATCAGCTGTTAGAGTGAGAAGAGAGCACAGATGAAATCACCTAATTTTTTTGTCCCAGCTGTACTAAGCATAAGCTCCCTCACCTTTCTTTCACGTCGTTTTTCTCCAGCGAATACACTGATAACAGAATTTCCAGCTTTTAAAAACCCACTTATTCTTACTCTCTTTCTCACCGTTCGTTTCCTATCATATCATCGCTCTCTCTTCTCCTTCCTTATTCCCTCATTGTCTCTAACTTCTCCTTTCTCTATCACTCTTCCAATCCAACGCTCCGCTCCATCTTTCTTTTTCTTACTCTTGTCCCTTCCCAAATCCTTCTTTCTTCCTTTTCTACCCTCTATATTTCCTTTCTCTGTCCCTCATCCAATCCACCCTCCATTTTTCTTATTCTTACTCTTGTCCCTTCCTAAATTCTCCTTTCTCTCACTTCCACGCTCTATTTTTTCCTTTCTCTACCTCACGTCCAATCCACTGCTACATTTCTTTCTCTCACTCTCATCCCTCCCTAAATCTTTCTTTCTCGCACCCCACCACGCTCCTTCTCAATTACTGTCTCTCTCCCTCCCTCGGGCCGCACCCAATTTATTATCGGTCTAAACCCCCTTCCGAAAACACGACATTGATTTCTTATTGGGGACACACACAAACAGGCCTATGGCGTATACTCTGTCCCTGCAAAGAAGACATTCTGGCAAGATGGGAATATGACTTCATCTCGAGCAATATTGCTTCAAAAATTATCAATTTTGTTTCAAATTGTAGATCAGAATGTTTTCTACAATTTGAGACCACATTCATGATTTTAAAACCAATATTGACCAAGCTGGAGTCATTTTCCCCATCTTGCCAAAATGTCTTTCTTCCTGGATTAAATGAACTGCTACACTGACGCTGAAGTATTTCTGGATTTAAGATTGGTCTCACCTATGTGCTAAACATCTCTCAAGATTGATATGAATGGTTTTGCTAGAAACTCTAAATACTATGATTGATTGGTTGATCCATTCGAAAACCAGATGTGATTCATTATTTTAGATCTGCATTAAATTGATCGCATAAATTTTAAACATGGTTTAAGATTACATTTCATCAATCTTTATTTGATGAATGAGTTTAATCTCATGAATAAGTCACAACAATACATATATAATAATTTCATTTATCTTATTTTGCGAAGAAATTTCATAAGAAAAAGTACTTTCAACTCTACTCAATTAACTTATAAGTAGTAACTGAATATGAAGTTAGATAGCCAACAAAGGATCATTTAGTTTCATATAGTGAGTGGGCTGTTCAATTGAAGTATTCAATTTTTCAAATTTTGATTGGAATATTTCACATAATATTTCCTACTAGTGAATGATGTCGGTAAAGTTAAAACTCCCATATCATATTATAGTACAATATTGATGTTGTAGTATGATAATTATCAATGTTCAAGTACAAGATTAGCAATATTAGGGTTGGTTTCAACACTTTTACTAACTTCCCTTAAGTACGACTATTAAGGTTTTAACTATATTCTGTAGTACTTACATCTGGTTTTAACATAGAGTAGTATTGTTAAAAACGATAGAATCAATCAAAATCAGAATTCTATTTGCAAGAAATATAACTTTTCCCAGTAAATATCAGAATTCTAGTTTCCATCCAATTCCCATGACCTACTGTACCTCGATTTCCAACAAAATTATGCTACCTTCATTCCGCCAACTAAATCTGAAACAACCAAATTGCCAAAGAGTAGTTAGCCTGCACATTATCCAGCAATGATCGCAAACAACAAAACCAACGAAATTGTTTTTAGTCCAAGATTGCAATTATTATTGCGACGGACAAAATGCATTCAAAGTGCAGCCCAGATGCAGAATGCAGCCTTGAAATGCATCGCTATGCACCTCTCTCACTCACTCTCTCTCTCTCACTCTCGCTCTCACACACACACACAAAACTTCTATCTCACTAATATTGCATCAAACTATTATCCCCTTACCCCCACACACATAGTCTGTCCAACCAAAGAAGACATTCTGGCAAGATGGAAAAATGACTCCATCACGGTCAATATTGGTTTAGAGATCATAAATTTGGTCTCAAATTGTAGGGAATATTTTTCTCTACAATTTGAGACTAAATTCAAAACTTTTGAGCCAATATTGACCGAGCTGGAGTCATTTTCCCAACTTGTCAGAAAGTCTTCTTTGCTTGGACAGAATGTATCTCGTTCTTTCTCTATTCTCATTTGGAATTCAGTTACTTTTGATGATAATAATGTGTGCTGGATTGAAGCCGAATAACTTCATCTCTCTCTCATTAGTAGTGTGAGTCATAAGAGTGTCACTCTCTAGCCAATAATAATGGTTCTAAAACTCGCGGTTCGACAATTTTTGTTTTTGTTCTAGTTTGGCCTTGATCGTAGTTCAATCGAAAATTGCCGCCATGCAATAATCTATGTAATAGGTGAGAGAGACTAGCTCATAGCTAGGAAGGAAGGTCTCAACAACTAGTTCTTTGTCTAGGCTAGGCATCTATTTTCTAACATAAATATTTCTAGTACCTACTCACAAATTCTACTACTCAATCTTTTTCTTTTTTTTCTTCTTCTTCTTCTTCTTTAACTTTTGTCGAATGATTTGCTTGGTTTCGAATTTTTCAAGTGCGACTCTTTGTAGCTTTCGTCATAATTTCTGTATCCTGTTAAATATATGCCAACTTTGGATATCATCTCATCTTTACCCTATTTCTCATTCTCACCTATCCTCTAGCACGTCTGCCTGTGCTTGTATTTTTCATTTACTTTGCATTTCATTTTCATGCTCCATCAAATGCGTCCTTTTCTCACTTCCAATATTATTTTCCACATTTTCTTGAACTTTTCTTTTTCTTTCCACTATTGAATAATTTCTAAGTTTTTCTTTTTCTCTATCCCTCCTTACACTTATATACATTTAATCCAATATCATCTTTTCCTTGCAATTTATTTTATAAATCGTTATTCTTAATTATTTTTTTTCACCTCTTCTCATATTCTTTTTCACTTATTGCCATCCTCTTTCTCCTCCATTTCTCCTCTACATCCTTCATCCAACATCTTCTTTTCTCCTTCCTCAAATATCTTACCTTCTCCTCTTCTTATCCTTCACGTTTTCTTTTAATCCTTCCTTTCTTATCTTACATCGCCTCTTCCTTTTCCATCCCTTTCTTCATCAACCTATCTTCTCTCCTGATCCTCCCCCTTTCCTTCTAATCCTTCTCCTTCTTTTCCTCTTCTTTCACTACATTATAGCCTTCTTCGCCGCTCCTCCCAGGATTGGCTCCATTACGTGAATAATACAAGTATGTATATTGTACTAAGCGTACAAATGTCAATTGTAATATACATATGTCATGCTCATTGTGCATACAATGGGGCCGTCAGTGACAGAGTTGATGGATGGAACGGAATAAAATTGAACAAGTTCATTTCGCTTGTAATCACTATAGTTCTACACTGTTGAATGAATACTGAATACCGTTGTAAGATTGTTCATTTCTCACTCAAAGCTATTGTACTTACAATCAAGTGATAGGCTACTCGCCCATCCAATGTATGATTCGATAATATTCCAATTCTCTCGTAAATTCTTAATATGTCTCCAAATCATAACATAATATTTTGAATAAAAATATTACGTCAATTCTTAATTTTTCTATGTACATCGTGTGGTTTGTCGATTAACTTCCTGCAAGTTTTTTACATTTATTCTTTTTTGAATATTTGAGATTATTTGGGAGGAATTCAGTCAATAATTATCAATTGAAAGTGCAATAGGAGATTAAAGAATGCCCTCAGCATAAAAATTTAATGATTTATTATATCGATAAATATTATAAACATAAACAACATAATCATACACAAAAGTACGATAAAAGTGCGCAATTGCACAACATAATAAAAATAAGTGTTGTTCATTTGCATTTTGAAAATGGCTCAAGAACGCCGAAACATGTTATGCAAAATAAAAATATAAAAAAAATAAGTGTTTCGATTTTTATTATTTGATCATTTTTGAAAATACAGTAGCCCTGAGATAAAATAAGTATTAAAAGAAAGTGATTCAGTTTTTCGATTATAATAATTGCTTTCATTATTATTTTATAAAATGTATCGCTACATTTTACAGGTCTGAAATTAGCTTCTATCTTCAAATATCAGTAGATGCCAAAATTCAATAATCCTTACACTGAGTTCTCTGTCAGTATATAGGGCAATAGAATGTGATCTCAGTTGAACGGTTTTGATCTCATAGACTGCTATCAGACTGTATCGACAGAGCTGAGTATGATCAGCATTTTTCCAACAACCCGTTGACGTCTGCTTTACTTGTTTACCCTACAACAGTCCTCGCAATTCTCTGCTACTCCTCTGATTCATTGTACGCCAAAAATGCATTCTACTGCAGGTACCAACATTATGGGAACTGCATTCGATTTCGAAATTGCATAATTCAATCTATGGAAAATGCATTGTCCTTGCAGTTAGTGCATTGAAGCGGGTCCATGCTCTCTCAGCCGTGTAGTGCACAGTCTGCCCACCGTAATATTTGACCCTGGCCCTCCCTCCCTCTCTCTCTCTTCCTCCCTGTCCCTGAATTTTTTTCCAATCTGATCTCGTCTAACTGTTCTTTGATCAATGTGTACTACATACGTTCACTACATAATAATTATTACTGTGATAAGCCATTGGATTGATTTGATACCTTTGGAGCTTTGTTGTATAGCTTTGATATTTTCACGCGGTCTGAAATGTAAAAGGGCAAAATGCCGAATTCTCCTTAGTTTTCCTGTAATACTCTTCTTTGTATTTACACGATTTCCCCTCATTTCTCGATAATAGATGGACACTACCCTATGAAATTTGGTAGGGTCAAGTATAAGTATTAAATCTTCAAATTGTAGTCTAAAAAATTTCTTAAATATCTGACATTATTAAAATGGATGCCGACTAAAATTTCATTTTCGAATTTACAGTTGAAGATAATAGTTTTACAAGATTATGTTCAGTGGCAATTTATAAATTTGAACCTATAAGTAAATTGTGAGGGAATTTTTAGGAGAAATCCTCTTGTACTCTACTTTAATAATATTACTATCCACCATTGTGAATAAATGAATGATTATTTATTTATTAATTTATTCGATACGACACAATAATACTTGAAGGTGAAAACACAGACTTATATGTCCAAAACGTCTTCTATCCTGATTTCGATTGAAATATCACAAATAATAAAGGTTATGTTCAAGACCACCTGTATGTTAACACAAATTTCCACTTCCGTATAAATGAAACTATAAATTACAAATAGAACTTGAATTAGAACTTGTATTTTTTAATTAAAATAAACCTATATCTGTATAATTAAAAATATAAATACATGTATACCCAAAATAGATTGAAAACCAATGTAATCAATAAATAACTTGAGCTTGTAGCTGTTCGATACTATAGTATACTCAACTAGTAGTTTGTGAACTCTTCAAATAAGTTACAGTAGTTTTGAAACTCAGAAGACAAGTTCAAAGTTTTCCTAGGAACTGGTTGAGTCTCCGAGTGCGGCTACCGGTTTATAACGTTTCGGCTCTTTTTCAGTTGCCTGACAACATTTTCCAATGCAGCCTGCTGCTGCTCAGTGGCCGGTCGTTGTTTTTAATGAAAAGAGTGTCGGCAGACATTCAACTATTATTGCGGTCGTTTAGAGTTATTCCAACAATGTGACAGAGAGAATTATTCTAGGTGGACAAAGGCCATCCATGCTTCTTGAATCTTCGATTACTGCGTTGTAAAATAGAGGAGGAAATATTCCATTTTTGGCCGCTTATAGCTTGTTCTACAAGATTTAGAAGTCCTGTGATACAAGAAAAATGCCAATATGGAAATTTAAATTTGCGAATAGAGAAAATTCCATTTTTGGTCGTTTATAGCTTGTTCTACAAGATTCAGAAGTCCTGTAATACAAGAAACATGTACATAAAAATCATAAGTTTATCCTAATGATAAATAAATTAATAGAATAAATAATAAAATTTTCAAAGGCTAAGAGAGTCAAAGGCGCATTACCTTCAAGAAAGCATAGCGCACGATCAAGTCTACTTATTAGTTGAAATTGAAAGTTATTAACTTCTAAGTTTTAAGTTATTATGCCTACTTTAAAGTTGGGACGTATGGTATATTCTCCAGGAAAGCAGGAAAAAGGAGTATGAGTCTTCAAAAATGTTAAAATCAGGCACATTTTGCCAATTATGTTTCATTTTCAAACCGTCCCCACATCTCTGAATTTATTATTATTTATTATTATTATACCAAGTAGTTCATTTCAGAAGTATAACCCTTGGGGTTTTATTATTAATCTTTACCACAATTCATGTTCTTCTACTCAAAAGTATTGTTATTATTCATTACAATTTTTCTCGATGTACATGTAATAAATTACTCAATCACAAAGAAACGTAGTGGAGAGTTGAGTGTGAAATAGGGTCGGCTGCGCCCTAACTTCGCCCTCCCAGGTCATAACATGAAGGCAGTCATCCTATCCCATTTACTCTCTCTCATTCTCTCCTCTCTTTCTCGTTCTCTTTTTCTCTGTTCCAGGCAGGCAGACGCCGAGCAGTTATTTATTACGCAACTCAAAATTGCAACGAAGTGCAGTCGAGGTTATCAATGATGACGCTCCATTGGGGACACTAATAACGTCTCACAATTATTATTACTATATTTTGAAACTATAACTTCATATATCTATATTTCGAAAACATAACTTCATATAACTATATTATGAGACTATAACTCCATATAACTTTCCATGGAACGTCTGACAACTATTATTACTATATTTTGAAACTATAACTACATATTTCTATACTTTGAAATTATAACTACTAGCGTTTTAAACAATAAACTTCTGACACGGACAAAACCTGCAAGAGAATGGCTCCACTAGACTAGATCTTAAGGCTACTTTTATAAAATCAAGTGATTAGAGAAAAATCTTGCTACAATTTCCTCATTTTCTTCTAGAAAATGACTATACTTGAGTTGAGTTTGATGTCCGGTATGAGATCATCAAGTATTTAATTTAGTTCTCAGAAAGTATTGAGAGAATCTTAGTTCAATCTTTTAACTCTCAAATTTAAATTTAATTCTCCTAATGGTTTTAATCATAGATATTATGAAGGTATCAAATCTTGATGCTTTAAAATGACTATAGAGATTCATAGAATAAGAATCACTTATAGAAAAGGCAGTTGAATTTGACTGAATTTCTATGTCATGGTACAAGCCTCAAGTATGCTAATGCACTATCTGATATTCTCACATTATTGTTGAAACGTTCTCAAAGTTTCCAAACCTTACCTTCAGTCTCAGTTGAATATCTTGTTCAATATTGTTTTCTCTTCTAATCTCATGAATACTGATTACTGACTGCAGTCTAATCAGAGACCAATGTTACGAGTATAATGTCACTCAATTTCCTTGAATTGATAATTCAATAAATGAATTAACTTATTATTAATAAACTTGTATAAATTATTGATAAATTTGATTAAATACACTTACATTTCATGTTGTTTGAATGATCCGTGATTGAAAGGTTTTTTTAGATGATAATGATAAAACTGAGAAAAATAAATATCATCAGTTGTTTAACAAATAATCCAAAATTATCTCCAATCATAGCTTAGAAATTTCATACAATTTTACTCAATAATTGATTTCCGCAAAAGAAGATTAAATAAATTAGAATCATCACAAATTATAGTTCAATCAAATAATCACACAAAAAACTCAATAATTTTGAAAACTTTAAAACAATTAAAATTTTGAGCAAAATGAAGCCACATTAATTGAACATCACTTGTATAGTTTGTCCAAGCAGAGAAGACCCTTGGGCAAAATGGGAGAATGACTCAAGCTCGTTTAATATTGTTTCAAAAATTATCATCAATTTGATAATTGGAAACAATTTGATCTTCTATCAACACATTTATAATCCTTGAACAAATATTGACCAAGCTGGAGTTATTTTCTAATCTTGCCAGAGGGTCTTCTCTGCTTGGACATACTATACTTACTGTTTAGGGAAATAATTGCAGCAAAACTCTGTAATGTGTTCCATTTCTTTCTTTGGATGCACCATGCAGATTCGGTGCAGCTGCATCGTGAACGGTGCACGCTGATGACGTAGCTGAGAAGTGCAGAGTTGCATCTGGAGATGCAATTGCATTGTGCAGTTGCAATTGCATTTCGGCTGGCAATGGCAATGTAGAAACAGGCCAGCGGGACGAGAGGAAAGGTGGAAGGACCTTCTGCGCATGCGCTGTGACGTCACTGGAGGTTTGGGAAGTCTTTTTTCTTGCAAGACTATCCTCGACGAATTTCGTTGCTCTGTGCTGTGCCGACGACCACATAATACATTAAAATGTCCTACCAATATTGAGTATTTTGTGGTCGCTGGTCTGTGAAGTTTCCATGGTCTTTCTCAATCTTTGCGTCTTAGTCTCTCTTATCTTATCAATCTCAATAATTTTCTCTCTCTTTTCGTCCAATTTTCTCTCACATCTTCTTTCTTTGTACAGTGCTCACAATTTCAATCACAATTGCTCGTTGTTCTTGGTTGATTTACTTCTCGTTGTTCCATTATTCTTCTCTGTTCTTTTCTTGATATTTATTTAGTTCCTTCTAAAATCTTTCTATTTTTAAGTCTTTCTGTTTCAATCTAACTTATTTCTAAAGTTTCTATCTTTTCCATTCTGGGCTTGGTTTTTCAATGTTAGTTTATCTCATTATATTATTCGTTCTACTCCCAATCACATCTTTTTAATGCGATAAGAAACCTAGTTCCACTTTTCGATCATAATTTCTCAATTTCAAATTCTAATACTTATTGCTAATTTTTAATTCAAACTCCATTCACTCTTCAAAAAATTTATCATTAATCACTCGCTCTTCCCAATTTTATCTCTCTTCATCTTTCCTTTGCCTTTTTCTTATTCACCAACAATCCCATTTTCCCTCTCTCATTCTTGATTTCCTCTCTTTCTCTCTGCTCTATTTTCGAACTTTTTCTCCTCTTAGTACTTATATTCACATTTTATAAATGGCATTATAATACTCCCCGTATTCACATTTTCCATCATTCTTCTTCTGACTTTCTAAGCCTATATTTAAATTACACTTCTTTTAGCTCGTTTAGTTTGTTTTCTCTGTAGCCTACTTGACTCAATTCATCTTCGAAGTTTGCACTATTCGTCATTCTTCAGGTAATTTTCTTTACTTTTGAATTTCAAATCTACTTCCTCTTTCTCTTCGTCTAGTTTATTACATTTTTCTGAATTTCAGACTATTCATCATTCTTCAATTTACTGTATTTCAAATAAGTTTCCTATCCTTCGTCTGATTCATCCTCCTTCTCCTTCTTATTCTCTAATACCTATTCACTATTACGCTCTCTTCTGTCTGTATCTTTCTCTCTCTTTTCAACTCAATGCTCCTCTCCTTGTCCTCCATGTCCCTCCTGGAAACGTACAACTGAAAAAAATATATTGTCCCCCAGCCAGACTTGGTTCTGCATCGCTGCATTTGGGGCCCAGTACAACCATACAACTATACCTATTTATTTCAATGGATAAAACAAGTAGGCCTATTCACACGCTCGATTCCCAAACTCAAACAGACACAACGTGAAGACACCGCACAAACAGAAACATGAACACAAACAGAAACACTAATATAACACACACGCAGAAAAATAAACACACAAACTTAGGATACAGTGAGACGCACACAGTCAAAAAAAAAATTAAGAGACACATGCAGAAGTATACAGTCCGTCCAAGCAAAGAAGACATTCTGGCAAGATGGTAAAATAATTCTAGCTCGGTAAATATTACTTGAAAAATTGTAAATTTGGTCTCAAATTGTAGAAAACACTCTGCTCTACAATTTGAGACCAAATTTATAATTTTTGGTCCAATATTAACCGAGCTGGAGTCATTTTCCCATCTTGCCAGAATGTCTTCTTTGCTCGACCAGACAACACACACAAGCATGAAGAAACACAAACTACATAAACATGGATACACTCACACAAGCATCACGATACACACACAAACAAGAAGACAAACTCACACAGTCACACATATGCACTAGAATCGACTTGGTGCAATAGAGCAGTGCAGCAGAAGAAGTTTTGCACGAAAGCCTACTTGAGTGGCATGGCCTAGGCCTACCTACCTACCACCCGCCACCCCTGACTTACAGACGCGCCCATCGCTAGTTTTCGGCCGCTCCTATTGATTATTTGGCCGAGAAAACACACTCACGCCACCGCCCAAGAAAACTGCTTGGTGTAGGCCTACAAGCTCACTGCAATAGGCTGATTTTGTCGGCCAGGTTGGAGAGATTCTGTTTATTCTAGTACGTACTTCTAGAATATTAATTATCAATTAAACAAGCTTTTGTAGTTTCATTTTAAGGTACCGTATCACTATGTATTAAATATTATTTTGATTTATTAAAAGTTGAAATTTTGTCTTACTGATTTGGCGATAAACCTATTCTTCTTTTTTCCTTTCCAACAAAAATACTATTTGAAACATATAAGTTTGTTAAAAACAGAGTATTTGTAGTTATAGCTACAAATGTACTGCAATGTAGGTTTGCTCTAAGAAATCAATATTTTATTTTGTTCCTCCTTTAAATGACCTGTAAACTTTATTGTCTGTGTTGAAACCAGGTCTTGCAAAACTCAGTTAGAACTTGGGTGATCTGACGTCTCATTCTTTGAAAACCGTGGATGAACAGCAGTTTTAACCAAGTTTAGTTGAACTTGATTGAGATGAAGGTGAGTCTGAAACAATCAAAAATGCAAATTGATTAAAAAATCAACAAAATTGAATGTCTGATTTTTAACATCGGTTTGTAAAGATTTGAACATTAAAATAATCCTCGCATTCGTAGGAACAATAGTAAGGGAATACCAAATAACCCTTTAACACAATTATATAAATGACTGTAATTTAATTTCTCAGTACAGTTTTAATAGAAAGGCAGAGGTTTATCAAGAAAATAAGAATAGGAAGGTTTCATCGAAATAATTCTTTTCCAGATGCCTATTCAAAATCTTAGATTACATAATACAGTATTGGTAATATTCTAATGAAGTAGTATTAAAAGTGGTAAATGACCCGTAACTGCTAACTAATTGAGAATGTTTATAAATTCATGAATAAACTGAACATTCACAATGAGTATCTTATTACATTAATACTATATTATCACAACACCAGAATAGAAAATTTAAAAAAAATTATTACAGCCAGCATATTACAATACAAGCAAATTTGTATTGTTCACAAGTTTATACAGCCTGTATCAAACATTACAAAAATAAGTTATTGAGTAAAAGTTTTCTCATTGGTAAAATTCGATTCAATCTAATCCAAGTTCAATACTCTTTCGCTTTATGCGGTTTCTCTCATTTACCCAACCGTGTCTTTTGATCTACATGGTAAATTTGAAATGCATAGTATAGTAATATTATGAAATACAATACTACACAATCAAGGAATATCGAAGTTCTATCTTCACTGTGATCCCATACTTCTTATCTCCTCACTTCTCATTTCCATGAGGTCATTCTCCTGAACAAAAGTCCATGTAAATGTTTTCCGTGGGAAACTGTATG
Organism: Sogatella furcifera; assembly: GCA_017141385.1. Classification (NCBI taxonomy): domain Eukaryota; kingdom Metazoa; phylum Arthropoda; class Insecta; order Hemiptera; family Delphacidae; genus Sogatella; species Sogatella furcifera. The sequence goes on along the minus strand of CM029548.1, from coordinate 7,212,076 downwards.
ACCAACCATCAAGTCAAAAGAATTTTTTTCAAAATTTCCACACTCAGCTTTCCTCCGCTACACTTGAGTTTTATCGGCATCTAACTTTAACTTATTTCCATCAGATCAAAGAGAATTGGAATGTATCTATAGAATTAGAGTAAATCTAGTATTCTATAATTGAACATAAACTGCTAATAGTTGCATATTAGTAGTAGCTTATTACTAGTTGTAGATGCTAGTAATTTTGTATTGCTGTATGAGATATAAATTTAATAAGCTCTGATTTCCTGGCGTCAGCTCATGATAAACTTACTATACTCAAATGTAAATAGTAGTTTTTATAATGGTACTAATCGAAAAGGCTTCCTGTTTTCATTAGTGAATCAGCTTGGGAACAGTTTTTATCTAATGCTAAGTTGCGTTAAATAATAGCGTGTGATGATCTCGGCTTACTGAAACATTACTTTGAAAATCTCGTAAAAAGGATAACAACATTGTGAAGTTCACAAAATGGGAATAGTTTCAAAATTAATCTCTATAAATAAAAGCGAAATGGCACTGAATGATTCATTCATTCATTCATCACCAGAACTAAAAATCCACAGAACCGAATGCGTTCAAATTTGGCAGACATGTTCAGTTGGACGTTTAGACGCGCGCTAAGAACGGATTTTGAAAACTTTTCAAGGATACGCCAAATATTTTAGTTTTTCTATAGTTTTTCAACGTTTTCTTCATTTTTTCGAGAACCAATCGGTAGATAATGTTGGTATTTGGTGGGCAGGTTCAGATAAGGTCTAGAAATGTTGTGTTTAAATATTTTTGCAATCCGTTCAAGATTGCGCCAGTAATCAGGTTTTCAAAATTGTAGATGTGTTGCGGGTTGCATATCTTCCGCCTTGATACGACCAATCCTCACCAAATTCAATGGTTCAGCGAGATTTTAGATGAACTAATTTGGAAGATCAAGCTTGAATCATTGAATCAAGTTTCAAACTATATATACTTCCGATATACTTCCCAAGGTTACGCTTAATATTAGCGTTTTACTATTTTTTGGAATTTTCGGAGTTTTTCTGAGATTTTTCTAGAACAAATTGGCAGAAAATGTTGAAATTAGGTGAACAGGTCCAGATCAGGTGTAGAAATGCTGAAATAAATTTCGAATCCCTTCTGAACGGAATTTGCAGGCGAGCGTAGCGAGTCTGTTTTGTCTAAGCTGACACTGGCCGAGGTTTTGCAGGCGAGCGAAGCGAGCCTGTTTGACTGACACTGCCGATACTGGTGGGGGTCCAGGGGGCGGAGCCTCCCGGCTAGGCGGAGAAGGCGAGCGAAGCGAGCCTGCCGGCTAGTTACCAATATTTGATTATTTGGAAAGTTCTATTTAAGAGCTATCTATTTCCTTTATATCCAAGAATTCTCTGTTTTTCTTCTCATGCACTTATTGATTCAATTATTGGGAAGAAATAAATGAAAATAGAATAACTGGGATAACACAAACAAAATTGAATAAAACAAAGTTGAATAAAATTACCTAGAGTGATCTATGTATTTCTAGGCTCACGAATCATGAATATAGGATTGTTTAAATTTTGGGCCCTATGGTAACAATACTTGTTGACATACACATTAGAGCATGGTTGCCTAGCAACGGGATCCACTCCTTGGCAACACGTGAAATAATCTCTGACCAAATATTCGGACACCAAATTTGTTTATTGATTGAATTTGATTCGTGTGAATTGGAATTCACAGAATATATATACCATATCCTATATTCTGATTATCAATCGTAATCCATGTTACATTATAATTTCAATCTTATCCAACAATGAACCGTATTTACTATAATTGACATACTTACATCATTGAAAATACATTTTAGGTTGAAGGAACAATATCAAATTGAGGATTGTTAAGTATAGGAATTGAATAATAGGATTATGACATCGTAATATCGATAAGTCATACATCATGTATTTCGAAAGTTCTGTCCAATAATAATATACCAGTATATGAGCTCACAATCAACATAAAACAATGATTGAAGAAATCAACATTCATACAGTAGATAGTAGCATGAGTAACAGGGAATTGTAGAGAAATCAGAGAAACTTTGATCATATTACTGCTTCTTACAACAATCGGAAACTCTTTAAGGTGAGTTCACACTGGAATCAATGTATGAGAGCTTTGTGATATACAACACATGAACTTCTTCCAGAGAAAGTACTCAACACAAATCGGAAGTTGAAACATGATTGAGAATTATTGAAGTTCACACTGATCGTATGAGAGAATATCTTTTTGTTTGTTAATTTAAGACGTATTTCAAACAAGAAGCTAATACTAGAGCTATTATTCCACGACTATGTTATCTTCCAATGGTTTCAAACTTATTATTTATAAAAATTTGATATAAAGACGTTTTGGACGTTAGTCTGTGTTTTTAGCCAATAAGTTTATTATTTTCTGTAAATGAATAAAAAAAATAAATGTTGTACAATCGATACGATGAACATGACAATTCAACATTATACATAATACAATTGGAAGGTTTTGCATCATATTGGAACTTTTTAGATCATATTGTAATGTGGGCCTTTAATGATTTATGTGGACCGAGTTTTATTGATTTTTCCATGCAGTATGTGTATGTACCATGTATGAAATTTTCATGAACCTCTTTATCTTCTTGGTTGTATCAAATTGAAAAGCAAGTGAACGGTAAATAAAACATGACATTTATCAAGTATGTTGTATCCTAATTTAAACAATAAACATACATTTTCACGAGCAATAATACTAACGCGCTAAGCATCAGACACAAAATAATAATAGAATTCTCTCTCCGTCTTCCAATGTTCCAATCAACTTTGGAGATAATCTATGAACTCAATCTAGTCCTAGTTATGTAGCCTATACTTGAATAGACATAATTTACGTATACTAGTACAAATAAGATAAGGGATACAATGAGAATTTCACTACGGAAGTTACATTGATAGTTGGCCAGGTATGGAATACGGTACTTACATGATTGAAACTACTAATATCAAACTACAGCACTAAGAGCCTATAGTGGTTTTACCGAGACAATAATACGGGAGCCTATAGTCTGTCCAAGCAAAGAAGACATTCTGGCAAGATGAGAAAATGACTCCAACTCAGTTAATATGGATTCGAAAATAATAAATTTAGTTTCAAATTGTAGATGGAAATGTTTCCTACAATTTGAGACCAACTTTATTATTTTTGAAACAATATTGACCGAGCTGGAGTCATTTTCACATCTTGCCAGAATGTCTTCTTTGGTTGTACAGACTACCCAGTGATTAGAAACCACAAAAAGTCTAGTTATCATTACGGTAAGCCGGTTGGGATAGGATCAAATAATAAGAACTTAGTTCTGTACTCTGTGGTAGGATCTCGGTCCAGTAATGATGTGCGAAATTGAATTGATGACAGATGCATTATTTGTTGGCGGTGGCCACGCCACTACACGCATGCATGTACCGTTGCATTGCAATCAATGCTTTCTCGTGCGTGGTAGCTTTGGTTTTGAAGCTGTTTGAAGCTGCATTTGTAGATTGGAGTAATGCTATTCATTTCATTCATCTATATATCTCGTATTATCTATTATTATAAATTTTATTTCATTCAGCTATTTTTTATTATCATTTTTTTCATCGCCCTCAAAAGCTGGTGTACAGAGTTGAAACAAACCAAGAATTGAGTTTTTCTCAGATCATGCTATGATCCCGATAAGACGAAGCATTCATTGCAAACTGACCCACGCAATAATACAGTGTTGCTGCAGCCGAAAATTATTAAACTGTAATTAGCTCTAAATTGCTTTCCTCTCTGACTCTAGTAGAGAATATATATTAGGCAGAGAAGAAACAAATATCGGAATAAGTTTGCTCAAATCTTCTTTCAGCGCATTTTTCTCCATTTATTCTTTTCTGTCTTTTTCCCCCTCCTAAACATACTCTTCTATTATTTCTATTCTTCTCTTTCTTCTTTTTCTTTTATTTTCTTCTTCTTCTTCTTCTTCTTCTTCTTCTTCTTCTTCTTCTTCTTCTTCTTCTTCTTCTTCTTCTTCTTCTTCTTCTTCTTCTTCTTCTTCTTCTTCTTCTTCTTCTTCTTCTTCTTCTTCTTCTTCTTCTTCTTCTTCTTCTTCTTCTTCTTCTTCTTCTTCTTCTTCTTCTTCTTCTTCTTCTTCTTCTTCTTCTTCTTCTTCTTCTTCTTCTTCTTCTTCTTCTTCTTCTTCTTCTTCTTCTTCTTCTTCTTCTTCTTCTTCTTCTTCTTCTTCTTCTTCTTCTTCTTCTTCTTCTTCTTCTTCTTCTTCTTCTTCTTCTTCTTCTTCTTATTCATCCTCTCTTTCAATAAACCATATCACCTTAAACTCTATCAACCGAATGACTGATGCGAGTTCAATCCTCTAAAAATTCATTAATACTATAAACCGTGCTTGGAATACTTTTTACAGAACTTCCTTTAAGAGATCAGGTCACAGTAGTTCTCTTTATAAAAATATGAATGTAAAAGTTGAGAAAAGCTATTCAAGTTTCACTTACACTCTGAGTGATTACACTCTAAACACTTGGTGAACACTGAACAGAACACATTTTTTTATATAGTTGATTGAGAAATGAATGAAATAGAGTCAAGCATACGAATAATCATATTGGGACCAATAATTGAACTGAACACATACGCGACTTGAGCACTGGCGGCTCGTGCCCACGAGAAAGGTGAAGTGCTCGTATCTTTTACTGTACAGCACTTCACCTGTTTCGTGGGTACGAGCCGCCAGTGGACTTGAGCTGTTGCAACAGTAAATCAAGATAGATTCCGATGACCAGATAAGGAAATATCCGCTGCCACTTGATTTATTCTACGGTCAACTGTGCGATCATCCTCTTGAGTCGTGTTGCTGCTAGTTCTAGAAGAGTGTTTCAATCGTAGAGCATTGTAGACGCAATTATTGAAAAATCCTAGGATTCAATCGTATGGTACTTTTCCATTCCGCAATTTAGTCGGTAGCTGTTCACTTATGCATTTCATGTATTTCAGTCGTATGTTTCAATGTTTGAAAATGAGTTGGATAGTTTGTTAGTTCTTCAGAACCTTCAGTCCGCTAGCACTGCCGCAGGTCTGGGTTCGAATCCCAGTGGCATGGCTGTTTTTCACCTCATCAATCACCTTAGCACTCAAGATCCATTACCCACGCACAAGCTAAAATGCTTATGTGGCCATCATCCGCAATAAAAAAAAATAATAATTAGTTCCATTGTAGATATAGTAGACGTATATACTTAGTTCATAGTTCTACAATCTACATACATCATCCATCATGAAAGTTCGTGAATCTGATATTGATTGGTTCATTAGCTGCATAAGATACCACTTATTTGAAAAAGAGAAATTATTCATTTACAAATTAATCGTTTGATTTTCTATGAATCTATTATTGATACACAGGACAGTCTGAATCTGATGTCATTCGTGACTCGATATGCTCTCGCAGACCACTCGTCGACTGTCCTGACAGAGCTGAGCATGATAACAGTCATTGACCAACTTCGTTGGCATCTGCTATTAGTGTAGCAGTTTTTGATATTTAAGACCGGTATTACACGATAAAATTTTCTCTTACGTATAAAATCATTTGAAAATACCGGCCTTAGCAATAATAAGTAACTATTTGATAATATACCAAACCCATATTGGAAGAAGCACCAGAAAGGTTCACTATGTGAGAGTATAAATGCATAATCTCCATTACACACTATCTCAGGTAATTTGACCTTCCGCTGTACAGTATTGGCTAAACTCAATCTAAGTCTAAGCTGTGAGAATATTTCTGATGTCTCTTGGAAACAATTATCAGAAATAGCACCTATCTCTCTCTTTCCCTCTACTATTTTATTTATATTCTGCATTATGAGTTATCAAAGTCAAAAGTTGAAAATTTGCCGGACCTCCTTTTCTAGGGGGAGGGGGGCTTATAATTCTTGGCACCCGGACGCCCCCTTTTAATTCAGTGGCAGCGCCCTGAATTGTAAATCAGGCCTTCATCTCATTATACTCTTTCCATTTCCTCCCATGGGATTCCGCTGCATTTTCAAATATTTTAATACTTATTCTACCTTAAAAGTATTTATTAATTTTCACTGTAGTTTTATTTTTACTGTATTAGTAACTCTATCATTGATTTTGTATTTAGACTTTTTTTTCAACGCTACAGTACGTTGTTCTTTTATCTTATTTTCTTTTCGTTTTTCATAACTATTATTTAAAATATGTATTACATAATTTTTAGGTATTTAGTTTAATATACTAATATAAGTTTATAATACAGTTGTTACTTTGAGATGTAATGTGTGTTGTGTTGTGCAATGGGTCTTTCCAGACCTAAAACTAAATAAAAATCAATCAATCAATCCCAAACACTAATCCTATAACCTTAATCCATTCGCTTCTTTCAGCTATTGGTTACAGTTAAAGTATCAATGGAAGAGATACTCCAAGAATGGACGTTTATGTCCAAACTACGCTATTTCATTCAGCTACATCATAATCATATTACAATCAGCATATTTATCTATTTTGATATTTATTTAAGAAATCACAATCAACTTATTAGCGTAGAAACAGAGACAATAAAGTCCAAAACGTCTTTTTCCCCAAATTTCGATAGATTAATACATTCTAATAATAATGTATTAAAAGTAGAGGTTATTTAGATATCCACACATGATCCTATAACTGTGTAATTTGTTCATTTCGGAAAGAGAAATTATTCATTTACAAATTAATCGTTTGATTTTCTATGAATCTATTATATTATACTGTACACATTTCTTATTCGATTTAATAGTGTAATTAATTTTATTTTAAATTATCATCATCTAGGATTCTAGCAGATTTTGATCTACTTGAAGTAAATAATCTAATCCAATCCAATGTTCTAATTTTGAAGCAGATCTCACTTGCATTACACAGGTAATTGTGAAAAAACTAATAGAAAACGTGGATATTGGGAGGACAACTAGTGTTTGGCAATAAATCAATCTGTATTCTATGATGCTCTCATAGAATATATATCTCATAGTATTATATTTTAAAGTGTATTGCACGTTATAGTAGGAGTAAATATATACATTAATGTTTCTATAGTAACTTACAATCATTATTATAGAATGACATAATTATTATAGTATCCCAGTTTCTCAAACGTCGGCAATGACATTTCATGTTTGGATTGAGCTTGTCACAACACAACATAAACACACAATCATATTTCAGAATCAATCATCAATGAAATACTTTCTATAATACAGTAAAACAATAGTGTGACATTGTGGTAACAATGTTACTAATCATAGATAACGCCAAAGAGTTAGGCAGTTTCGTCTGCTCCTTGTGCACTCCAACAGCTGATGTTGTCGATTTAAGTTGTCATTTAGCTACGCCTAGATGACTCATGATAATAATTATTCATGTTTCAGTGAATAATTTTATGTTTCAACAAAGCCTAGAATGTTGAAATCACACCTCTAGTTATAATGTTAATTGCAATCTTTCCAGCAACGGAAAGTTGCAATCAAAAACTGCAACTGCAATAAGCAATCAAAGTGTATTGGAAATGTAATTGTCTCTATTTCAATAGAAGTTATCACTTTCAAATTCAAAACTTGCCTATTCTTCTAGCTCTATGAAATTAACCAATCAGCATTATCAATATTCTCTCATCAACTACGATTGTTAATTGAGTTGTAATTAAAATTACTATTCGACAACATTCTTATCAATTATTCTGATGATTTTGTCACGATTGTCAAAGGAATTTGTGTCTCGCGCAATGTAGGCATTTTCAATTATGTTGAGCTTACTCTCCGAATCAGTTGTTAGTCTGTCCAAAGAAGACATTCTGGCATGATGGGAAAATGACTACAGCTCGGTCAATATTGGTTCAAAAATAATAAATTAGAACTTAAATTGTAGATCAGAATGTTTTCTACAATTTGAGACCAACTTTATAATTGTTGAACCGGAAAATAATTGATTGATAATCAATTACTTTATAATTGATTGAACTGGAGTCATTTTCCCTTCTTGCCAGAATGTCTTCTTTGCTTGGACAGACTAGATAAGTGGATGGGTCAAATATTGATAAAATGAGTGTCCTTTGCAAAGGGTTGCAATTGTAATGAATCAATTTTGTTAATTGAGTTCGTTCCTTTTTGGTTTCTCTTTATTGTATTCATGTTGTCGGTTGTTTGAAATATTTGCCACCAATACATATTGGATGATAGCATGAATGTTGAAACAAGTTTTGTATCATGAGTAATGAATTTGTCTTGATTGCTTGCAACGTTGCAAGAGTTAAATTGAATAAACAACTGAATAGAGTAGAGTAGCGTAACATTTCTATTCTAAATTTCCTATTGACATTCAATTCATATGGGAATAGAATATCTTCCGCTTTGGCTATTTTGATAACAAAGCATTTCTGGGTGTATTTCCAATGGAACGTTTCTATTTCGGCTATATATTTTAAAGAAATCAGCATGAGATTTTTCTCGGTACACTTTAGAAACACTATTTATACTAAGTGTATTTTATACTAAGACCTGAAGTTGCAAAATAACTTTACAAAAACTAATCCATGTGAAAATTTTCTAAAGAATGATTCCCTATTGAACTCGGTCTGATGCCAACATTCTATAGAAGTAGATTTGAAATTGGTTTTATTTGTATAATCGGACATAGGCTAAGACTCATTTTTTTCCAATTGGTTAGTAGAAAAATTCTACTTCTTGTAAATAAATATTCATTAAGATAATTTATGAGCTTGAATATTCCCCCGCCAAAGAAATATATAATAGAAGACTTGAATATTCAGTAGAAACTGTGAAGAACAGACATATTATAATTATATATTCAGAAGAAATGTTGTGAATATAAGACCATATTTACTTCTCATTGAAATTATCAGATAATATAATATAAGTGCGAAGTGACTCGTATACTATAGTGAATTAAATATTGAATATTATGTACTTAGCTGTGTTAAGCCATGTAATAGAGCCAAGATAAAAAGAGCAGTTCTTGAAGGATAGGATGTACTTAACTGTGACTTCAGTGACTCTATAGAATATAATAGTACCTGTAGCTGTAACTATACATGTCATGAAATATGTCAAATAACCCAAAGCTGTTGTACTTGAAGGATTAGCTGTACTCAGCTCTTGTACATGAGCAATGAGATAGTGGAAGAATAGACACTGTCCAAGCATAGAAGACATTCTGGCAAGATCGGAAAATAACTCCAGATCAGTAAATATTGGTTCATAAATTTTTAATTTGGTCTCAAATTGTAGTTCAGAATTTTTCCTACAATTTGAAAACAAATTTATGATTTTTGAACCCATATTGACTGAGCTGGAGTCATTTTCCAATCTTATCAGAATGTCTTCTTTGCTTGGACAGACTATAGATTATGAATTATACCTCCGGTAGCTCTATGATTAATGATCAGTCAAAAAGCAGCTTATTGAAAAGGACGAACTGTGTTCTGTTGCTTCGAGCCGCTTACAGTGTTAACGCAAGCTATGAAGATACGCCGTTACAATGTTAACTGTATTGTAACGGCGTGTCTTCTCAGCTTGCGAAAACCACCAGTACTCTACTACACTCTACTCTACTTACTACTAAGGCTACTTAAACTCTTGTTTTCCGTTCATAGAATAACTGTAACTCAACTCACAATTAACTAACTGAGTTACAAGCAAGTTGAATATAACTCACCTATTCGCTATTGAGGGTTAGACCACTTATCACTCATCAAACGCTGTTTGATAATAAGGTAACTTACAAGATACGTGAGTATAAGAGTATCTGTGTTGAGGAAGTAATGAATTCTAAGGTAGAGTGGAATCTTATTATTGATGCATCAGAATTATGATATTTCGTTGATAATACAATTATAAAAAATTATTGGAGTTAACGTACAGTGTATTCGAAATTATCAGGCATGACTCTCATTATTATCTATTCATTCTGTAAATGAATAGTTACAATAAAGGGTTAAAACACAGACAACAAAGTCCAAAGAGTCTTTTCCCAAATTTCGATACATAATTATTTAATAAGAGGTTATGTTTACAAGATCATCAACACTATCAGCACAATTCACAAATTTCCACTGTCAAAAATTGAAAACTATAATTTAGAATGGAGGTTGGAGGTTGATTTAAAGTCAGAATAGCACCAAAAAATATATAAAACTATTTTAAAATATCAAATTACACTTTAAATTTCTTCCCAGCAGGAAATATTTCATTTTTGTAGTGAAATAAAAATCAGAAATTCATGATGCATTGATTCCTTTTGCAGTATTTGAGACATATTTCATATTCACATATTTCCCACGAATTTATACAAAGTTAAAACTAACTAATTAAAAACGAAGTACCCTTCTAAAAATATTTTAAAGAAGGGTATTTTGATTTTAATTATTTGAAAGATTCAATGAATACAGTAGCCCTAAGACAATATAAGTATTTTACAATGACCAATGATTATCGCGGGCTCTTGAATATGGAAATGCGGTATTACCAACAGGGATATATTTTTATTATTGTTTAAATTATACAGAGTTATTCAATTGAGCTATTATTCATTTGTACAAAATGAACTATAGTATTATCAAAAATAATAATTGGCATAAAAACAGAAATGATAGAAAGTAAGTTGCTATAAATAGTAGACTTCATAGATAGTCCATGAGGATGTGGGCCGAGCTTCCACACTAGACAATCAAAATTAGTTCGCCGGATTCAATTGTTTAAGGAACGAAACAGCTATAGTCTAATCGATCCAAAAATACAGTCTCACAAGATAAGAAAATGACTCCAGCTCGGTAAATATTGGTTCAAAAATTATAAATTTCGTCTCAAATTGTAGACAACATTTGGATCTACAGTTTGATGCTGAATTTATTATTTTTGAACAAATATTAACCGAGCTGTAGTAATTTTCCCATTTTGTAAGAATGTCTTCTTTGCTCGACCAGACTATTATAGACAGCGGCTCGAATCAGCTGACAGACCAAGACCGAGTGCCGAATTCTTATCAAGGTCAATTGTCGCGACACGACCTGCCTCAACCCGGTCTGGCTTGGCCCTCTTCCCCCTCCCACTTCCCCCACCATAACTTAACTGCCAAATGCAGGAAGGTTGTTGACCGCCGAATCTTTGCTGTCTAGATTCGGACTTCTTTTTCGAACACTCGAAGCAGCTATCGACATCTGTCGATTTGTTTTGGAAGCTCGGTCAGAAACCGCTAATTTCTACAGTTTTCTTTGTTCTTCTTGGTTTCCTTTACAATTTTTACTTCCACCTAAATTCATCAATCACTGTGATGATGGCATTTAAATTGATTCAAGTTCAAGAAAATCATATAAACTATTAGAATTGGGGCCAGAAACCCGCCAGGGAAATTTCTGCCAGTTTTCTTTGTCATTGTTTTTTCATTGTTTTCCTTTCCAATCTCTAATTTCACCGAAATTCGTCAACATTATTACATTGGAGTTCATAATATACTAGTTCAAGAAATTTGTTTCATAAACAATGAGATTTATATTCTTCCCTTTCGGCTTCTTTTTCTTGATTTTTCTTTTATTTCCCTTTTTCTTCTCCATTTTATTTTTCTTCTTTTTTCTTTCCTTCATAATTATATCAATGTGAATGTCCCAATTCATACACCAAGATTTTTGACCGTTCGGTTTCTTGCTGTCCTTAAAAATTCTACTAAAAAATTCTACTAGATTCGCAGAGAAGCATTGTATAATGCAGCTATTGAATTAATTAGGTTATCTTTGCATATCTATGAAGTTATTATTTATTTAGCGTATGCTTTTAACAGTGGGGAGACCCAAAGGGTTGTTCCACTTCGCAATATTATAACCTCATTTTTCACTAATGAATACGTACAACCATGCGGGTTTTAGTTCTTTTAAAATAGTCATTTTGAAACAAAAAAATTTTGATTTCACAACTTAATTAACAACAAAAACTAAAACATTCACAAATTCACTAGACCATAGCTGAGAATATTAAATTTTGACTTGAAATTTAGAGCTCGAAAGTTTAAGACATGAATGTTTAACATCTATGAAGTTAAAAAATATAATAATCTATCAATTTATCACATTTTTTATCTCTTTAGAAATTCAAGTACTTCTATTTTTTAAGTTTTATCGGAGTATTTTTTAAAATTTCTCTCTAGAAAGAATACATTTCATAAGTCCATTCCAAAGCTTGACAATCCACTTGCCTATGAGCTGAAATTGGGAAAATGCATACATAGTACAAAGTGCAATTATTTCTGCACTACCTCTCAAACTTCTAAACCATGAATTATGAATTATCTCTGCTCTGTAGACTCCCCTCTCTTTTCGAACGGTTCTTCTTAATTTTTCTTCTCCTTATTCTCTCATTTTGTTAGTAAATAACCGAAATTGAAGAATCATATTATAACATGAATCCTATTTTTCATATCCTTTAATTTCCATTTCTATTTCATTTTTACTCTACAGGATTTCAAAATCGTCAAAGAATCGTCTTCAAGACAAAAATGGTCCCAAGTCGGGCTCCTTTCGTCTCTTGTCGTACAGCTACCGATATCTGCCGGTTGTTTTTGGAAGTTGTTGGCCGAAGCATGACCTGTCTCAAGTCGAATTCGGTTGTGGTCCCCCTCGTTTTTGGTGGGAAGGTGGGGCAGCCCATCCCCCCCAAAGAGAGGAGGGAAGCCGTAAGTACATCGACCCCTGACAACGAAATATCTTCTTATCGCGCGCACCGTCAAAAAACAGAGTGACTAGACTGTCGAAACGGTTTGGGGGAACCGCTTTCCTGCAGCTATTCAAGGTCACCGTAACCTTTTCTGGCTTCTTTTTCTTCTCTTTTTATTCTTCTTTCCTCCTACCTATTCTTTTCTTCAGCCTCTTCTTTTCTTCTTCTTTCCATTTTCGTTTTCGAATTTTTCATTAGCTTCTTTACCGCTGTTCGCTATCGTTTTCTCCTCGATTTTTGTTCAGTTGTCACAATTCAGCCACAGTTGAAAAATCATTAATTTAATAATTTTCTTCATTCTTCTCAGAGAGACATACAATTAGAAGGAAAACAAGAGTTTAGGATCAGAATTAGAATCAATTATGAAGATAAAGCTTCCTTATCTTTACCATTTTTTGTAATCATCTTGAACTTCCTCACAAGTTCTTGGAATCGGATCATATGTAAGGATTTGTAGAATCATTTAAAATAATATTACATTGAACAATAGGCCTATCATGGATTGTCTCGTTCCTGGGAAAATTGAGATATTTATATTCTTTCTATGTTCCTACTTCTTATCTTTTGTAAATTTCTATCTTTCCTCCCGTTAATTTTCCTTTCCATTTTATGTTTTATATTTGTTCTTTCCTTTCCATTTTATATTTGTTCTCTTCTCGTTCCCTATAATCTCAAATGGATCATTCATTACCTTTTCATTTTCTTCAACTTTCTTATTTCTCATTCTCTTCCTCATTTGTAATGAATAAATCAATCAACAATCAATCTTCTTCCTATTACCATTAATAGGAAAATTTCTCAGGCTCATCAATTTTCTCCATAGAAAATTGAATAAAACCTAGAGAGTGGTGACTAGGATATAGTGAAACTTTCATCTATACCCTATTCACGATCAATTAATACAAATTAAACAAATTTTTTGCAAAAAGGTAGGTCTTCTAGGCAAAACGGTCCGACGGCCAGCTGCGGTCGAACAACTGTAGCCAATGACAGCTTAAGACAAGAGTCTTGAGATGATACAAATCGGACTGTAGCCAATCACAGCTCATGTTTTGAGCTCAAAATAGCTCAAAAACAAGCTCAAAACAAGAGTAGTGATTGACAGCTTTCCGACTGCAGCCGACCGTTTCGCACACACGAAAAGTTTGTTTATTTCGTGTCAAGTGATCGTTAATAAAGGGTATATTACAAACATATTAAGGAATTTATCATCTAGTTTCTAGTGAATTGACAATTTACATTAACAAACCTATTCTATAAAATTGTCATCTTTTCCTCATCTCCTTCCATATCTTTTTAACTTTTCTCTCTCAAATTCATCCATTATTTTCATTTACTTAATTCTCTTCTTCCCCAGACTTTTCTTTTAATTCTAAGTCTTTTTGTTTTGCCAATTTTATGATCTTGCGCGCAACTTCATTCCCGAATAATCGCGTTAAAAAACCGCGCGTGTTCGGGTCATCGAACCTCTTCTCTTCCCGCTCCTCCCTCTTCTTCTTTCCTTCTTTCCTCCCCCCCCACTCTTTTTCGTTTCGTGCCCAATTTGCACCGACGGCCGGAAAATTATTACTTTCCATTCGTTCGTCGTTGTTTTCCCATTCGCCCAATTACTAATCATAATTCGTGCTCTTTCGATTATTCTTATTTCTTCGTTTTACCCCTCTTCTCATTGTCCTACTCCTTTTATTCCCCCCTCTCCACATCCTGATCCTTATCCTTCTCAAATTTCTACTCGTTCTCTTCAATCTCTTCTTCTTCTTCTTTTTCTTCTTCTTCTTTTTTTTCTTCTTCTTCTTCTTCTTCTTCTTCTTCTTCTTCTTTTCTTCTTCTTCTTTCTTCTTCTTCTTCTTCTTCTTCTTCTTCTTCTTCTTCTTCTTCTTCTTCTTCTTCTTCTTCTTCTTCTTCTTCTTCTTCTCTTCTTCTTCTTCTTCTCCTTCTCCTTCTCTTCTTCTTCTTCTTCTTCTTCTTCTTCTTCTTCTTCTTCTTCTTCTTCTTCTTCTTCTTCTTCTTCTTCTTCTTCTTCTTCTTCTTCTCTTCTTCTTCTTCTTCTCCTTCTCTCCTTCTTCTTCTTCTTCTTCTTCTTCTTCTTCTTCTTCTTCTTCTTCTTCTTCTTCTTCTTCTTCTTCTTCTTCTTCTTCTTCTTCTTCTTCTTCTTTCTTCTTTCTTCTCCTTCTTCTTCTTCTTCTTCTTCTTCTTCTTCTTCTTCTTCTTCTTCTTCTTTCTTCTTCTTCTTCTTCTTCTTCTTCTTCTTCTTCTTCTTCTTCTTCTTCTTCTTCTTCTTCTTCTTCTTCTTCTTCTTCTTCTTCTTCTTCTTCTTCTTCTTCTTCTTCTTCTTCTTCTTCTTCTTCTTCTTCTTCTTCTTCTTCTTCTTCTTAGTTAGGTGGTTTCGTCTCCTCCTTGTGCGCTCCAACACCTCATGTTATCAACAAGAGTGTAATCTTTCAGCTATGCTTAGATGATGTTTCTGAAATCAGAAGAGACAATAGATGACAAATAATTTCAAAGGCTTTTAACCTCTGTATCATAATCCCATAAGTACATACTTCGTCTAAGAATAATCATTCTCATAGTTGTTAATTTTAATGAGCACAATTATTCATAAATGCACATTGAATACGATTTCTGAATCACTGTCATTCTTCGAAAATTTGAAGCAAACTAAACAAACTTGTGGGTAGTATGAAAGGAGAAATGTTAAAATTAGTTTTTTACGCTGCAACAAAAAAATTAAACAATGAATATTATGATGTTTAGTATACGATAATGACGACACTGGGAATAATATGATTCAAAAGTATATTTCTCAGCTGGTTTTCTAGTTACGGTATCAAAATATATTTGATCATTGGATTATTTTTATCAGAAGAAAGATATATTCATTCGAATCGTTATGAGAAAAAGTGCATGCTTATTCCATCAAATGATGTTGATTTTCAAACAGCATAATTATTATTTTTGTAGAGAATTGTTTCACAGAGTAATATTTTCGATGAGAGGCAGACACAGTCAAAATTAAACATGAAACAATGCTATCCAAAACACTGGTTTTCAGAAAAAAGGAATTTGTTCATTTATTTTTCATATTCAACAGAGCTCATTTTCATCACTATCATCCGTATTCTCTGGAAAACAAACGAAACTTTTTCATCAAATTTTTTAATGCTATGTCTATGGTCTGGTTCGGTTTTTGTTATTCATCAACTTTGTTTATACAAATCGTACAACAACGAATAACATAATTCATGTAACAATTGCTCCAAAGTGATAAAAAATACAATTTTCTGCTAATTATTTTTGTTGTGCGTTATTTTTGTAGTCTGTCCAAGAAGAGAAGACATTCCGGCAAGATAAGAAAATGACTCTAGCCCGGTCAATATTGGTTCAAAAATGATAAATCTTATCTCAAATTGTAGGAGATATTTTTATCTACAATTTGAGACCAAATCTATAATTCTTGAACCAATAATGACCGTGCTGGAGTAATTTCTCGGATTTGTCAGAATGTCATCTTTGCTTGGGCAGACTATAACAACAGTTACAGGTGTACCACCCTACCGAAAGGTGGTTTTGTTTCTCTTTCCAAATTACACAGAAAAACAATAAAACATGTTTGTGTTTGAATTGTTCGTGAATTTTTTAAAATTATTATGAAAAACGTGGATATCATTAGTAAAAGTGATAACCAGCAATGTTTGAATAAGTTGTACAATACATTACATTGCGCTGAATTTTCTTTGAAAGTTCAAATGCTTAGTATTTTAATGAGTTTTACAGCGATCTGAATAATCAAGTCCTGAAAAATATTTGTTTTCGGCTGGAGATAATCAATTTTTAACGGTCAACAATGAATAAACATTATTCATTCATCTATTATGGATATACATTTATCTTCAGAGAAATTTCAAAGAATGTGATGAGGAAGAAGAAGAAGAAGAAGAGGAAGAAGAAGAAGGAGAGAAAGGAAAAACAAGAGGAAGAAGAAGAAGAAGAAAGAAGGAAAAGGAGGAGGACAAAAAGAATGAAGAAGAAGAAGAAGAAGGAAGAAGAGAAGAAGAAAGGAAGAAGAGAGGAAGAAGAAGAAGAAGAAGAAGAAGAAGAAGAAGAGGAAGAAAGAAGAGAAGATGAAAAGAAGAAGGAGAAGAAGAAGAAGAAGAAGAAGAAGAAGAAGAAGAAGAAGAAAAAGAAGAAGAAGAAGAAGAAGAAGAAGAAGAAGAAGAAGAAGAAGAAGAAAAGAAAGAAGAAGAAGAAGAAGAAGAAGAAGAAGAAGAAGAAAGAAGAAGAAAAGAAGAAGAAAAAGAAGAAGAAGAAGAAGAAGAAGAAGAAGAAGAAGAAGAAGAAGAAGAAGAAGAAGAAGAAGAAGAAGAAGAAGAAGAAGAAGAAGAAGAAGAAGAAGAAGAAGAAGAAGAAGAAGAAGAAGAAGAAGAAGAAGAAGAAGAAGAAGAAGAAGAAGAAGAAGAAGAAGAAGAAGAAGAAGAAGAAGAAGAAGAAGAAGAAGAAGAAGAAGAAGAAGAAGAAGAAGAAAGAAGAAGAAGAAGAAGAAGAAAGAAGAAGAAGAAGAAGAAGAAGAAGAAGAAGAAGGAATAGAGAAGAAGAAGGAGAAAGAAAAAAGAAAGAAGAAGAAGAAGAAGAAGAAGAAGAAGAAGAAGAAGAAGAAGAAGAAGAAGAAGAAGAAGAAAAAGAAAAAAAGACGAAGATACAGGAATTCGGATTCATAAAATTTTGAATCCGATCTCCTATGTCTGCAGACGAGTGAAATTGCAATCAAGCAAACAGTCCGACCAAAAACCATCATTGATTAATGAAATACGGGTTCTACAATGTTACAAAATTCAATAAAGAAGCTCTGAATGTGGGAGGACGAGGAATTCAGTCCAATTATTTGTTGCTACAACCTGAAAAGAATACAGGAGGAGAAGGCTGGATGCATGCATGCGGACAGGTTGTGCTGGATGATGATAACGAATCAACCACCAACTGCTGAGATTGGAATAGATGACCACTATAGTCCGGCCAAGAAAAGAAGAGCCTCTGGCAAGATGGAAAAATGACTCTAGCCTGGTCAATATTTGTTGAAAAATTATAAATGTGATCTCAATAGTAGATCAAATCGTTCCCTACAATTTGAGATCAAATTGATGATTTTTGAATCAATATTGACCAAGCTGGAGTCATTCTCCCATCTTGCCAGAGGCTCTTCTTTGCTTGATCAGACTACCAACCGCGCTACCACCCTGGCATCATATTAACTTACATCTTTTTTGTGCTAGTATTTACTGGTGGAAGAAGGAAGAGAAGGATCACGAATGAACAGGGTTGTTGAAGTTAGGGAAGTTTTCAATACAAAAATGAAGAAGAAGGAGAATAATGGAGAGCAGAAGGATAAAAATCAGGAGAAGGAGGAAGAGTATGAGGAGTAGGAGGAGGAGGAAGGAAGAAGAGGAGGAGGAGGAAGGAGGAGAAGGAGGAGGAGGAGGAGGAGGAGGGAGGAGGAGGAGGACGAGGAGGAGGAGGAGGAGAGGAGGACGAGGAGGTGGAGGAGGAGGAGGACGAGGAGGAGGAGAAGGTCGAGGGAGGAGGAGGAGGAGGAGGTGGTGGGGGAGGAGGAGCAGGAGGAGGAGGACGACGAGGGAGGAGGAGGTCGAGAAGAAGAAGAAGATGGTGGGGAGGAGGAGCAGGACGAGGAGGAGGAGGAGGAGAGAAGAAGAAGAAGAAGAAGAAGGTGGAGGAGGAGAAAGAAGAAAGAAGAAGAAAGAAGAAGAAGAAAAAGAAGAAAGAAGAAGAAGAAGAAGAAGAAGAAGAAGAAGAGAAAATATAAAAGGAATAATGATAGGAAGGTTTAAAGTGCGAGGATGTCAAGGTACATGAAATTGATTAATTAAAACGAGATTTTTGGTGTTGTTTGGTGATTCCCTGAACCCTTTCAACCCTCCACCAACGATCTGTTCTTGTTTGCTGGTATATCCCCGGTATCCCCTATTCTAATAAATCTTTTGTTTTGACATTACTTATTCTTCTCATTCAATATCCATTACTACCAAAATATTAACTCTGACAACTACACAATACAAGCATTATTCTTGAAACTATTAAATAATTACAATATATTTATATAATATATTTTCATTCCACGACATGTTATAATATATTATAAGTGTAAATAGTATTTATCGTATATTTTGGCGTACAGTCGCTGCACCTGAGTACGATAAAGCGATGGTCTGATAATCACAGTCTCACTCAATCTATAATTAAGCTCCTGGAGCCCTGATCTGATATCAAGATTATTGAAAATAATTACTAAGTTGAACTTGAAAAGATGCACAAGGAAATTTGTTCCATGAACACATAAAATTGAAATAATTCCAATTTATGTATAATAAATGTGATTTAATTCGACATTTTCGGCAGAAAATATCAATTTGATTTAAAAAAATAGATTTTAAATTATTCTGGATCATTATAAGAATAATCAATTATAATCAGTAGAAAAGCATTCTATCAATATTGAATAAGATATTATACGCCTAAATTTTCACATAACGTATTATAATAATTATTATAATTGTTGAATCATTTATTTGAAATTAATATTCAAATATGAACGATCAACGATGGCTTGAACCAGAGATTCTTAATACTCTTCTATTATTATCTTATTCTATTATAGTCGTAAGACTCTTAAGATTATCCTAATCTTAAGAGAACATTGTGTTTGCTTGAAAAGGCATGAGTTTACTGCATGAAACACAATGTAAAGTTAGCGATATTCAAAACGAGATTGGGCGTATAATCTTTCCAAGCAAATTAGACATTCGGGCAACATGGGGAAATTACTCCAGCTCGGTCAATATTGGTTCAAAAATTATAAATTCAGTCTCATATTGTAGAGAATATTCCGCTCTACAATTTAAGATTTGATTTATAATTTTTGAACCAATATTAACCGAGCTGGAGTCATTTTCCCATCTTGCCAGTGTGTCTTCTTTGCTTGGACAGACTATACCAGCCCAACCTATCCGAACGTGGACCGCTCTAAATAATTATTTGGCGGCATAGTGTAGAAAGCGCGCGTATTTTGTGGTCCATGCCCCGCCCTGATGACATTGCAACAGGGAGAAAGTGTGTCAATTGCATCGTACTGTTGCATTGGTCCTGGCCCACTCCAACCAATGCACTTTTTATGCACTAAAAGTGCAACGGCGGTCAATCCAAAAGACAATGCTGTGGGTAGTGATAGTTTGTTGGGCCAAATGGAAGATTAAAGGTTCACATCAATATTCTTATTCATCCCCACTAATAAAACCATGATACAATGGAATTTAAAAAAGAATTCAATTCTAATTTATTCCCACCAATAAAACTAAGATATTACAATGGAATTTCAAAAAGAATCCAATTCAATTCTAATTTATTCCCACCAATAAAACTAAGATACAATGGAATTAAAAAAATACAAACAAAATATTATAAATTCTTAGAATACAATAATACAACCAAATAAAAAA
Organism: Sogatella furcifera; assembly: GCA_017141385.1. NCBI lineage: Eukaryota > Metazoa > Arthropoda > Insecta > Hemiptera > Delphacidae > Sogatella > Sogatella furcifera. The sequence goes on along the minus strand of CM029548.1, from coordinate 7,191,723 downwards.
TTCAATGTAAGAACAGAACTTCCCAATTTTTAATACAGCACTGTAGCAACCATATTATTAGAAGTAGAATGCTACTGGTTAAATGAAAAGACAAGACGTTGTCAAACCTCCGATTTATAAACAAATCGAGATACCAGTTTCGGTTGTTACACCATCATCATTCTCTGGTAAACTGTTTACTGTTACTGAGAGGTAAACTGTAAACTGTTTACTAGAGATTGATAATGGTGTAAAAACCGAAACCGGTATCTCGATTTGTTTATAAATCGGTGGTTTGATAACGTCATGTCTTTTCATTTAATGTGGATAACTACCACAATATCACCTTCACAAGTACTCAAAAAGTGAATGCTACTGGCACAAGTAAGCTTGTCAAAAATATTTTTACAATTCACAATACTTCAAAAACAGACTATTATAGTGATAGTTGATGGTTCATTGGGTCGAATGCTCAGTAGACGAATACAGATTGACCAAAAATTGTCGAATTAGAATACATTACGAATTTAATTTCGATAAATATGAATGGCATATAACTGAAAATGTGTATTGTTTTTAAGAATAATTGTTGCAGGCCTTGAAAAATAATAAATTAGTTGTGCACTGTTGAGATGAAGAAACTGTTGTTATGGATCATTCAGATGATCCCTCTAAATCCTCCATATCAGTCTTCAATAACGAATCGAGAAGCCTACATTCTCACCTTCTGGACAGAATGAAAAATGAAATAATTTCATCAATATTTCGAATATTGCAACGGAAATGTACGATTATTATTTTCAATTACTAAAAGGTGTCGGCTTTAAAAGTCAAGAAATAAGCGGCTCCAACAGAGAGAAAAGAGAAGTCCTCTATTATGAGGTTGGAACACTGGCGGCTCGTACCCACAAAACAGGTGAAGAGCTGTACAGTACAAGATACGGGCACTTCACTTGTTTCGTGGGCACGAGCCGCCAGTGGGTTGGAACAGAATTAAAGAAAGGAGAAAAAGAAGAAGAAGAAAATAATAAGAAAAGAGAAGAGTAAGAAGAAGAGGCTATGGCCTAGAATTGCAGTCCGATAGTTTTACGGCGTCATAAAATAATTTTGTTCTTAATAGTTCAACTACGCCTTATCTCTTTTCCTTTAGAATGAATATGGCCCAACTATCTGGACTCTATCCACCCGTACCGAATCAGTCCGGCCTTCAAACCGGAGAATCTTATTTCACTTTTTACATATCTATGTTATTACTATATCTGTATTTAACAAAACTTATTTCATTTTCGCATATCCTTGTTATTATTATACCTGTATTTGAAGGAACTCATTTCATTTTCGCATATCTATGTTTCTACTATCACATTATCTGAAGGAACAATCTGTGGTGGAGAGAATTATATATAAAGAACTAATTTTATATAATTGAAATATATAGAACTATATCGCCTTGCTCTAGTATTGTATCAATTTTATGTAGAATCTACATTACAATAATCATATCCATTATATGAGTATGATATGAGAATATAGGTGGGATTAGTCACCTTTATCTGGAGTATGCAGACCAAATACGAACAGTTCGAAATAGATGCTGGTACAATATTATTCTCAATTACAGTAAAAAGGAGATAAATATCAGTGAGTGAAAGAAGAAATGGCATAAAGACGAAGAGGAATAGGACGAAGTAGGTTAAGAAAAATTAAAAGGAGCAAAGAGAAGAGAAAATAGGGAAGGAAAGAAGTTGGGCGATCTCGTCTGCTCCTTGTGCGCTCCTACAGCTGATGTTGTCAATTGGAGTTGGATGATTTTTTTTAAATCAGGAGAGTCAATAGATGCTTTAGAACAGCTGTCAGTGAGACAGTGGCGGCTCGTGCCCACGAAACAGGTGAAGTTCTGTACAGTAAAAGATACGGGCACTTCACCTGTTTCGTGGGTACAAGCCGCCAGTGCAGTAAGATACATCACGTACAAGAGACAAACGAAACTTTTTGGCGAGAGCTGTAGGTACCACTGGCGGCTCGTGCCCACGAAACAGGTGAAGTGTCCGTATCTTTTACTGTACAGCACTTCACCTGTTTCGCGGGCACGAGCCGCCAGTGGTAGGTACTTTTAGATTTTTTTGAAAGGAGATGATAGAGAAGATTGACAGTGGAGGGAGGATACTTGAGAAGGGAAATGGAGAAAAGAAAGTGATAGAAATAGAGTCGAGAGAAGGACAGTTAAGAGAAGAGAAAATAAAAATTAGGCAGAAGACAAAAACAAAATATAAAATAGAGGAGTAAAGAAATCATAAGAGGATCACATATGAAGAAATGCAAGAAGAGAACAGATGAAAGATAAAATGGGTAGTAGGCCTGATAGAGAAAGAGAAAAGATAATTCGAGGAATGAGCAATGGAGGAGAAGTTGGTGAAGAAGAAGGAGTAGGAAAAAGAGGAGCAGAGGTAAAGGAGAGGATAGGAAGAGGAGTAAGAAGAAAAATTAAGGAGAGGAAAAGAAATTAAAAGAATGAGAAGGAATGATGGTGCGAGATTAAAAATGCAGAAACAACTTTGGCTATATTACGAGTAGTAGCCCCGGCTTTCGTTCCAGGCAAAATTACCTATTTGTCTGATGTTAACAAAACTATTGCATCACGTACTGAGAGCACTAAAATCGGAATACTATACTCGTATTTTTGCGAAAAGTCCATTCGTAATATCATCAATGACACTGAACTGAATATTGCAACAGACGAAAACAGAGACTAATATTAAGGAGTTCCAAAGAGCGACCGATAGAAGTAATGAGTTTGAGAAAGAGGTAGGTGGAAGTGAGAAGAAGAAGAAGGAGTGCTAGGAGAAGAAGGAGAAGGAGGAGGAGGAAAGAGAGGAGGATGAGGAGGAGGAGGAGGAGGAGGAGGAGGAGGAGGAGGAGGAGGAGGAGGAGGAGGAGGAGGAGGAGGAGGAGGAGGAGGAGGAGGAGGAGGAGGAGGAGGAGGAGGAGGAGGAGGAGGTGGAGGAGGAGGAGGAGAGAGGAGGAGAAGGAGGACTGGGAGGAGAAAGAGAGGAGGAGAAGGAGGAGGAGGAAGAAGAAGAAGAAGGAGGAGGATGAGGAGGAGTAGGAGGAAGAGGAGGAAGCAGGATTGAATTACGAAATGAAAATGAGTTACGAGCTTGTAGGAGAAATAATGGGCATGTTGAGTCAATACCGTCCAGATGTCTAGATAATATAGTTGTTCTGTGTATCTGTCTTAAAATAAATTGCTGGGACTTCGCGTTTTGTTGTATTAGAATTTTTTTCATGGCACTGTAGTTTGTCAAAACCATTCATGATAATCATAATATGAGTAATATTGTTCTATAACCATTAGACAAAATTTATGAAGTCGAAGTGTATGGATTTCTGGATGTTTTGTAAATTTTCATACATTTATTAATAAGTGGAAATGATGTTCAAAAATGGACTATTTTTACAAATACTATAGAGCATACGATAAAAAATAAGCAATGAAAATGGGCTCCATCCACAATATGTTCAATTTCCCAAGAAACAGACTAAATATGACCTACTAAATTCATTCATGAGTGAGAACACTTTAATAAATTTCAGCCTAAATTTAACTTATTGACACCACATTCATGAACACAATTTCACTACAGTACACGCTTTTCAAATCAGGTTATGTTCAAGTTCACATTGCATGAACAATTTCCACTCTCAATCTAAAAAAACTGGTAAAAGGCTGGGAAGGAAAAACGTCTAAGATATTATTAACGATTGAAAATATCAACTTTCACTAGAAAATTTTCAGTACATGGTGTATTCTTCCTAGTATATCTGGAAATACATCACATACATGCCACATTTGATGAAACTTCCGATTTAGCCTTAACACGTATAAAATATGGAGTACAATGTGTTAAAAGTTGAAGATTACATCTGAGTTTCATAATAATTTACACGATTTAACGCTAGTAACTTCAAAACAAGATAATGCTTACACACTATTTCAGGCCTAGTAGTTGGATAGCTAGAGGCCTATTATGAAAGTCTATAACTAGTGCTGTGCAAACAGGCAGCGCGTCAGCCATTTTGTTTTTGTTTTTTCGTGGAAAAACACTCAAAATATTAGAGCTGGGGTTGTAAACAGCGGCAGAAACCCATTAGCATGTAGGAAGGGCTGTTAAACTGCCATGGGCAAAATGAGGGGGACTTTATGCAGCGGCCCAAGCCCAATGAATTTACTCGCCGAGGAAATGAAAAATTGTTCTAGCACTGTCACACTGTACATGGTTGGTAGGCCTGCTGTTATGACTATATTCATAACCTAACCAAGTTGGCAATGAATATCACGAAATTTATTCAAAAAATATATACAAATGTTTTTACACAGTTGAGTCATGACATTTTTTCCAAAAACATGACCTTTTCTCCAAAAATCAATTTTTTTGTTTTGGTTTGTTCAACTAAAATTTCTCAGTTTCTCTTTTCTAGCTCATTGCTTGTCACCAGACACTGTGTCAGAAGTCAAAATTGAGAATGAATTATCTTCTCTAGAATATTTTGGCTTGAAGTTCATTATTATCAAATTTAGTAGCATGTTTTTCTTTCTTTTTTGCAGTTATTCTCACGTTTCACCCAATATCTTACTGTTAATAAACGTAAACTAGTTGTATCTTAGGGCTATTTAAAATAATTGATGAATAAAATGAAAATCAAATACCCTTTTTAAAAACTTTAGAAGTATTATTTTACAGACATGTTTTGGGACTCAGCCCATTTTCAACTTCTGTTTAGTACTGAATGTAGCGAAACAATATGAGCCGGGGGTATTCCAATTTTTATTATTAAACTACGTAATTGAAGATATTATTCTATTATACTTCTTTCTCTAGTACAACATGCTGAATAAATGAAATAACCATCAGTGACAATTGATATGACAAGCATGTCACTCACCACTCTCCTGATTCTAGGCAAAATGGCAGATTTCAACAGGTAGTCTTCATTAAATTTGTAGTCAAATTTAGATTCAGAACTGAACTAGACGTTTGACCTGTCAGAGATCCAACAAAACATAGTTCACCAATATTCATCCATACATTCAGAGACATACGCTTTATTATGATTAAAAGACATGTCAGAGAAGATCTGTGTGACAGATCCTTCATAGGTTGACTAAGCAATCGGTTGACGCATTATATGGTCCAGGTGTAGGACTCCCTACAGGAAATGTTTGAGAACAATCTAGAACAACACTATAGTCTGTCCAACCAGAGAAGACATTCTGGCAAAATGGGAAAATGACTCAAGTTCGGTCAATATTTGTTCAAAAGGTATAAATTTGGTCTCAAATTGTAGATCAGAATGTTTCCTACAATTTTAAACAAAATTTGTAATATTTGAACAATTATTGATCGAGCTGGTGCCATTTTCCCATCTTGCCGGAATGTCTTCTCCGCTTGGACAGACTATACCTAGGGCGTCAAAACACAGATGCAACTACTGATTCAATAAACTGCATGTCATCAAATGCATTTCGAACTACAATCCCACTGCTCCCTAGATACATTCCTCTCTCCCTTCCCCTCACAACTTCTCTCTCTTCCTCTTTTCCCTTTTCTCTTTCTCTCTCTCTCTCTCTCTCTCTCTCTCTTCCTCTTTCTCACCCCTATTCGTCAACACCCGTCTCCTTGATATACAGTATATTCCTCAAATGTCGCTCAAATACAACGATGGGAGACAAAATTATCTCAATATATTCCTGAAATGTCACTTAAATACAACAATGGGAGACTAGATTGTCTTAATACATTTATGAAATGACACTTAAATACATTGATTGGAAACAAATTTATCTCAATATATTTCTGAAATGTCACTTAAATTCAGTGATAGAATACAAAATTGTCTTGATATTTCTGGAATGTCACTTAAATACAGTGATGGGAGACTAAATTGTCTTAATATATTACTAAAATGTCACTCAAATTCAGTGATAAGAGACAAAATTATCATGATATATTCCTGGAATGTCACTTAAATACAGTGATGGGAGACAAAGTTGTTGATTTTAATGTGTAGCATACTGTCAATTCAAATAATGAATCCTAGAACATGTTCATTAGAAATCATTAAGACAACTGCATCATTTAAACTGAAAATTATTATTATTATTTGTATTATAATAATAATACCGCAAATAAAATGTTAGAGTATGAAATGCTAATCATATAAAGCCTGCTTTTTTTAGTACTTTCTTAGAACGTAGATGCATGTGGCTTTTGTTGTGGGGAGCTACCCATGAGGGTAGGTTTGTTTGTTTGCTTGTTTATGAGGGTGAAGCCCACATAAGCTCATAGGCTTGTGCGTGGGTAATGAAATGGATGATAGATGACGACTACTTTTTAGGTAGTCGGGACCGACGGCTTATCGTCTCCTCCGAAAGACGGGGTGGTCGTATCTATGTGATTGTGCTGTGGTCAAAAATTGTTCTCCGCTTGGGATTCGAACCAGGGTCCACCTGGTTATCAGACCGGCGCTTTATCACTCCTCCAACGAGCCACCCATCTCTCTTGGTTCCACTCGCCTTGGTCACAATCTGGTCACCCATCCGAATTCAGAACGAAGATAACGATTAATAATTAATTTCAACTTCAATTATTGAAGTTGAAATTATCAATTTTATAGGCTATATTTTTGTTCTTATAAATTTACTTACATACAATAATTATTCATAATGAAATGTGATCATAAAATGTGTCTTCACATTAGTCAATAATACTGAAGATCTTAGTGGAAAATGAAATAACCTTAGTATGAATAATAAATTGATCTCGAATAATCTGAAATATAAATAATCTCAACACAAGAGTTTCAAAATACAACTCAAACTTTCCAAACTGATCCTATCTAATATTGAATATCTTAATATTACTATAGTATAGCGCTCAAGAATTGAAACAATGTACATTTGAAAACAATAGTAATCAAACTATAAAAACATTTTTTCTCAAAAAATATCGATCAGAATAGGATAAATAAATAAGAAGGGAATATTTTCATCTTTCCAAGGTCAAACAAGTAGAGTCGGAGAAAAACAACAAAGATGAGAATGCACCAGTTCAAGTTTATTTATATTTGTTCAATAGGTAACTCACATTACTACAATAATTATTAGTTTTAAGCTATAACATATTAATAAACTATTGGTATAAAAGGTATTTTGTCTGAAATGGTAGACCCAGAGGAGAAGCAAAACGACATCAAAATTCACATAGAGTAGTTGGGACTTTGGGGTTGGGAGTCAAATGATAAATGATAATCGTATTCGAAAAAAAATCATAGTGCCATTAAAGTATTTGTGATTCTAATATGTTTGTGATTTTTTAATTCTATTCCAATTATGAGTAGCTCTAAGCAACATATTATTGAACATGAAAATCGTAGTGAAATGAGAATCAAACACTAAGAATAATCTTCAAGTTATCGACTATGTTACCGAGAATAATCTCGATTCTATACATGATTGAACTTCGAAATCCTGTTAATTTATACACGGTGAGTCTGTCCAAGCAAAGAAGACATTCTGGCAAGATGGGGAAATGACTCCACCTCGGTCAATATTGATTCAAATCCAAATTGTAGATCAGAATGTTTCCTACATTTCGACACCAAATTTATAAGAATTTTCGAACCAATATTGACCGAGCTGGTGTAATTTTCCCACTTTGTCAGAATGTGTTCTTTGCTTGGACAGACTATAGTGTGTGTGAGTGAATTTGAATATACTCTTCATGTGAGAATGCTGAATGAAGGTTGTGTCAGGCACATAACAGGTGTCTTACATATCATGTATTTGTAATGTATGTATGTGTATGTGTTGGCCAAGAACCAACAGTGAAAGGGAAATGGCTGCCAGGCCATAATAATGTTATAGATGAGTACAGGCCCATCTCGTAATGAAGCCAGTGCCCGGCACCTATAGAATAAGCAAATACACATCATGTAGCCTACATACATTTACATAGATAACATGTATAGTAATGCGGGAACAATCTCAAGTGCTATTATCTGAAATGCGAATACCCATTCCTAAACATTTTACTTTTTATTGAAATAAAACGCATTTGTAACAAATACAACACTGATATTGTCGATTCTACAGTTTATTTTGATTTATCATACAGTACCACACCGGCGGCTCGTGCCCACGAAACAGGTGAAGTGCTGTACAGTAAAAGATACGGGCACTTCACCTGTTTCGTGGGTACGAGCCGCCAGTACTGTACCATGGTTTTGTGGCCACACAGGCCACATTTTCAAGCTGACTGTAGAATAAAACCAGTAAGCATGAACTATTTTATCATATTCAAATCTATTTCTACATTATATATCATCCAGAGTCTCTCTTTGTTCCCAAAAAACATTTTTTAGCAATGTTCTCGAGAATAATGAAAATATTATGAGTGATTATTTTTGAGAGAATTACAACATTGAAGAATAATCTTGTAGACATAGCCTAATTATTTAGGAAGATTCAACGAAAATGGAAATGAAAAAAGGGATGGTACACGTATTTTTAAGGAACTCAATGGAACATAACATTGAAGAATAAGCCTGGTAGACAATCTTATTCTTCTAAATCTTTCCTCAGGCTCTTCTCAAGAGAATAATTATGATCTACCAGGATTCTGGATAACCTATGTTGGCTGAGTTCATTGCTCAGATTATTCTCAAATGTATCTTCAATTGTTCATGGTTATCTCTCAAAAACTACTAAAATTTACATTATTACATTACTATATTATCCAATTCTGTATTTTTTCAATTATAGGCTATGTAGAATAATCCTTATCATAAACTACTTCAATCTCAGCCTCATAATTTCAGCTGAAATTGATATCAAATTATGCCCGGTTTTTCCAAGCACACTCAAATTTGAGGGACCCTCAAATTCACTACAGTTTACTACATTTCCTATACTTATCATAGAAAATGTCAGCTGTTCATAAAAATTTGAGGGTCCCTCAACTTAGAGTGAGCTTGGAAAAACCGGGCACTAGAGTCATTTACACATACGCCTCGATAATATTATAGGCATACGTTAATCAAAGCCGCCAGTAATTAGGTATGATTGATTCATAGTGGCTTCATAAACGTTAATTCATTTCACTCATTTTCCTTTAACTGTTAACCACAGGCTACGACTATTTTGATATATTATTTGATCCAAATCCACTAATAACCGTATAGGCTACGGCTACCATGTACTTTGATTTGATAATAAATTATTGTGCTATTATACTGTTCTCCACGATCTGATCCACTAATTTGTAACGTCATGTCATCGTACTTTGTTCGATTATTAAGGAGGTAATTGATAAATTTTATTAGAAAAGACAAGATATCGACAAACTACAGATTTATTTCAAATTTAGATACTGGTTTCCAGATATTGATAATGGTGTAGCAACCGAAACTAGTATCTCGATTTTTAATAAATCTGTGGTTTAACAAATATTTTATTCTCATTTATTCATTCATTCATTCATTTATTTCTTAAAAATCTATATCTATAAAAGCGAAATGGCACTGACTGACTGATTCATTCATTCATTCATTCATCACCAGAACTAAGAATCCACTGAACCGAATGCGTTCAAATTTGGCAGGCATGTTCAGTTGGACGTTTAGACACGCGCTAAGAACGGATTTTAGGAACTTTTCAAGGATACGCCAAATATTTAAGTTTTTCTATAGATTTTCGGCGTTTTCTCAATTTTTTCGAGAACCAATCGGTAGAAAATGTTGATATTTGGTAGGTAGGTTCAGATAAGGTCTAGAAATGTTGTGTTAAAATATTTGTGCAATCTGTTCAAGATTACGCCAGTAATCAGGTTTTCAAAATTGTAGATGTTTTGCGGGTTGCATATCTTACGCCTTGATACGACAAATCCTTACTGTAAATTCAATGGTTCAGCGAGCTTATAGATAAACTAATTTGGAAGATATTGAATCAAGTTTCATAATATGTCCGATATAGCTCCCAACGTTACGCTCAATATTAGCGTTTTACTATTTTTCGGAATTTTCAGAGTTTTTTTTTTGTATTTTCGAGAATAAATTGGTAGAAAATGTCGAAATTCGGTGAACAGGTCCAGATTAGGTCTAGAAATGCTGTGTTCAATAAGTTTTGAATACCTTCTGAACGAAATTTGCAGGTGAGCGAAGCGAGCCTGTTTTTCTCAGCTTACACTGACAGAGGTTATGCAGGCGAGCGAAGTGAGTTTGACTCACTGAAACTGCTGATACTGTCGGGGGTCCAGGCGGAGAAGGCGAGCGATGCGAGCCTGCCGGCTAGTAATACAATAAAGGAGATAAAAAACAGGCGTTTTTTATATAATATTCATTATATTTAATTAATATTATATCTATATTTATTTAATATGGATAACTACCACAGTATCACTCTGACAACAAGTGACCTAACCTAGCTTCTCCTAACCTAACCTAACTCAACCTATTACAATCATAGGCTATTCAGATTTGACAATTGTTATAATTATATAATCTACCTGTTCATCACTATATTCCAATTCGATCCACTAATTTGCAACGTCGTCGTTATTTGATTGGTAATTGATCCATGTCATTATCTAACCCAACCTAACCTAACCATAAGTAATTCGGTGTTTGTCATGTTGTGAATTTCCATGCTTTCGATTTGTGTGCCTGGAGTAATGACCTAGGGCAATGTTAGGCCGGGCGTAGTCTAAACAGCAGACAGTCTGTCAGTATACATAAACATGTACAGTATATATATTTACATCACACGTATATGTCAGTCAGACGGTGCGTGAGATTTGTATTCAGCAGACGAATTGCGCACGCACGCACGCACACGCACAGCCCCGCCGGAAGTGCAGCAGCCATCTTGCACGCACTTCTTATTCACGGCATTTTTCTTCTTCATCTTCTCTTTCTTCTTCCTCTTATTCGCAGTTTAGGCCTATTTGAGAGACGAGTGGATAATGGGTGGGGCCGTAGAGCTGAGTGAGGGTTGGCTTGGTCCCAGCAGCTCGTCACACAAAGGGGAACAGACTTCTGAAAACATTGCACTCTCTAAAATGCAGTTTTTTGGTGTTTTATGTGTCTGGTACTCGAAATTCGGGCATGCACAGTGATCTTTTCCCAAGATATTTCCCCCAAAACCAAGTTCAACAAAAAATTGCGTAAAAAATAAAACAAATCAGGCATTGTTGATTTTTTTAAATGAATTTTAACTGCAATCTAGCACTTGGCTAATGAACAGTTCAGTTCTATCCTAAATTAATACGGGAATTTCCCAGATATTTGGCTTCATTGGCAATAGGTACAACTGCATTGTTTATTCTGATTATTGTTAAATTACAGTAGAAATATAGTGATAGGTTGATAGGAAGTTCACAAAAACAATTCATCCATTTATAGCTGTGTTTACTTAAGGATATTATTCTTTTCTAGAACAAATAATTCATTATTATCTGAATTTTTTGCTCTCTATAGAGGAATGAGTAAACACTATACAATCAAATAGAAGAACACAGGATTACGGTTCATCTGGTGTTTTCTCGAACTTTGGTGTAATCTATTTCTAAATTTAAAATTGTTTGTCATTCCTTTCGGTGGTAAAAATAAGTTTAGAGTTTCGATACATGACATAACCTTAATTTGGACTTACATCATAAATTGGTTGAAAAACAGTTTTAGGCATTATGCCTGTTGTAATCGTGCTTGTATTTAATTAATTGAATAAATTAATGAATAATAATGTTCCGTTTCCAATCCAATCGCTGCTTCAATATTTATCTACAGTTTCTTTTAACATAATTTTTTATGGATTATTGTCAGGGGTTAGTTTTTGTGATAGGTGGATCTAGGACTAGGATGTCTTTTCTACCATTCTTTTTTGAACAACTTAATCAAAAAACAATTTTCGCTTTTGGTTTTAGATTTTATATCTCTCTAAATTTCTGTGAGCATGAATGGTTGACAAGAATCTCAGGTGACCCGTTACCGTACCACTGGCGGCTCGTGCCCACGAAACAGGTGAAATGCTGCACAGTAAAAGATACGAGCACTTCACCTGTTTCGTGGACGCGAGCCGCCAGTGGGCGTTACGCTCTCGTAGACCGCTATCAGACTGTCCTGACAAAGGTGATAATATTGATAACAGTCATATGTAACCGCCACTTTTGTTGGCTTCTGCTCAATGATATACTTATAGAAAAGTACACACATCATATACATAAAGAGTGTATAGGCTAAACATATACAGTATTATGACTGCACAAAGGCCTGGCTTGTCCTTGACGAGAATTCGTCCGTAACAAGAGATTCATATCAAATCCAAATTATATTATTCGGCTTGGCTTGGAGTCTGATTGGCTCTCATTAGAGTCGTAATTTGTTTTAGTGCGCTACTCACTTTGATTGTAATTGGAGTGCCGCCGGCCGTTCCCCGTTTTCATTCCGTCAAATGTGAACTGGGAACGCTAAACAGGGAACTGCGGGAACAGGGGAGTGGAATTCGTCAAACTTGGTATAAGCCCCGTTTCAATTACAGTGAATCTATGGGCTGATTTGCGTAATCAGTTATTTTTATGGATTGGATGTGCTGTTGTTCATATTTACCCAGGAATTTGGGTCATGAATAGCCAAATAATACATATTAACAATCATAATAAATAGAAGAATATAATTTATTATAAAATCAGTATAGAGAATGAAAAAAGACGGGAAATGGGTACAGCAGAAGATTGGATAAAATGGATGAGAGAAAAATGGAAAAATTAAGAGAATTGAGATGAAATAGAAGATTAATAAGGAAGAAACAGCATTAACTAAGAGGGATATTAGCTCGAAGAAGTAGTAGAAAAAAACACAGAGTGGAAATGACGATGAAACAAGAAGAAAAAATATACTAGGAAAGGATGAGAAGTTTAGCAAAGAATTAAAGAAGCCGCGGAAAAAGAGAAATAAGAGGAAACAGTAGAAAGGAAGTAGGATAAAATAAGAAAGAGTGAAGGAAGGAGAAAAAAGAGCAGGAAGAATAGGAGAAGCTTACTCTTATGAATAGTAGAAGTCGAGGGGAAAAGATGGAGATCAACAACAATATGGAGTAGCGTAACTGCAAAAAAGGGATGATGAAGGAGAAGAAGAAGAAGAAGAAGAAGAAGAAAAGGAGGAAGGAGGAGGAAAAAAGTCTCAAAAACGAGACCTAAAGGGGGAATAGTGAGAGCTAAAAGCGTGGCCCAACAGGAATGGCAGTGCGGTAGGCCTAGGGCTTCTATGGTAAACGCCAATCAATTTGGCGGTTGATGAATGATTCTTATTGATGCTCAACTCTCTCAGGACAGTCGACTAGCGGTCTTGAAGTGCATATCTCGTCGAGATCAACATCAGCTAAACAGTTTCGCTCACGTAGACCACTTTCAGACTGTTCTGAGGGAGCTATCATGAATAAAAAACATCCGCCAACCGCCAATATCAATGACGTCTGCCAAGCCAGTTGGTTGGTGCACTGCTGCCCCCTATAACTAACCCAGCCCAATAAATAGGATGTTGAACCTTCGAATTTCATCTTTCGTCTTTGTCTTTTTGCTGTTGTTTCTTTTCAGCTCCCTCCAAAACAAAGCTGCACTTTCATTCTGCCAGACCACAGACCAGTTCTGCTTTTGGTACAGGATGTACGAGTAGCTGACGCCAAAAAGTTGGGCGGTTTCGTCTGCTCCTTGTGCGTTTCAACAGCTAATGGTACAGTATGTCTAGATGATCGTTTTGAAATCAATAGATGCTTTAAATCTAGTAGGCTATCTAGTAGGATGCTGTTGGTAGGTTACATCACGTACAAAAGACAGACGAAACCGCATAACTTTTTGGTGTCAGCTATTTCTAGTTGATATACTATAAAATTTTACTATTTGGTCTATTTGTGGTATATACTATTTATGCTATGCAATTGAAACCATACATGATACTATTGATAAAAATATTGAGTTAATTTAACAGAGAATGTAGACGATATTCTCAAAACTCTTTAAAATTCCCACTAGCTATAATTTTGGTAACATTAATTTTGATTTCACTAGCTACATACTGAAAGAGATATAATCATTCTATTGTAAAAGATCCTGATCCTTCTAGATAATCTATGCATTTTCAAATCTGTTTATACTTTTGTGATTTTTCTCACCTATTCGAGAATAGTCAATAAATGTTAAATAAGAAAGAATAAAATGCTGAGAATATATGGAGAAAGGTAGCATTTGCATGAAATTTTCAGTCAAGTAAAATTTCATGAACCCTTAGAAATAATATAACATTCATGAACTCATGAACCAATCAACACAAGACTAATGTTATCATGTGAATACTGTAAGAAATTGACCTTCATAATATATTCAAATTATATCGACCACAAATGAATGAGTACCCGAGTACCGAGTACCCTATTGATCAATATAAATAAGATATTGTCATAATGCCACAAGAAGTCAAAATTAACGAAAAAATTCGTTGTTACTTGTCAATCATTAAACGTAATTGCACCAAGTAATACATGTTTACCTTTTTCGTTACAGTGTTCATTTATCGTTAACATGAATTTTATCAATCAATTACCATAGCCTCCATTGTCAAAGTTATGCATATTTGATGAGCCTACCAGTTTATTTGTAATTTTCTTTCCCCCTTTTCTTCCACCCTTCTGCTTCTCTTCTGCCTCCATATTTTCCTCCTTCACCTCTTTTTTCCCTCCTCCACCTTACCTCCTGAAAAATGGCTGCCTATTAATGAAAAAACTATCGCTCAAAACTAGTTCAGCTAGTGCAGGTTCAGTTCGTGTTTTAGTTGATAGAATAATTGAACTGAAAAAATGACATTCAGCAATTATTTTTACCGGCTAGTTACAGTCTGTCCAAGCAGAGGAGACATTCTGGCAAGATGGAAGAATGACTCCAGCTTGGTCAATATTGGTTCAATAATTACAAACTTGGTCTCAAATTGTAGAAGAGAATGTTTTCTACTTTTCGAAACCAAATAAATAATTTTCGAACTAATATTGATCGAGCTGGAGTCATTTTCCCATCTTTCAAAATGCCTTCTTTGCTTGATTAGACTATACAAAAAGTGCATAAGATTACGTAAACTGGTAACTCAGTCTAGGAACTTTTTCATTGCAGTCCTAATCTAAAACTTATTGCATTTCGAACATTTAAATCATTTGGAGGCTTATCTAGACAGTTATGCGAGGCCTAAGCTCTCAGAAACAATTAAAATGTTACTGGAGGAAATGCTACGATAAGGATGAATAATTATTGTGAACAGTTATCGTAGTTGGTTAGGAATTATTGGCAGGCTACAATTATTGTTTCTGATCTACGAGTTTTATTATGAAACTACAGTCAGAAGACAGTGGTAACTGATCAACATTTAATGAGTTGATGAAGAATAACTTAAATTTCTCTACATAAATGTTCACTGGATTAATAACTTAATTTTAATGTTACTGAAACTTTTGAATTCTTTTATGCTCTTCGGATTTATATCAACCCTTCATAATCTATCATTTTTTTATAATTATTTTCTTGAAGTGAATAGGCCTTTGCCAAATACACCAATTTGAACATGACCTGACTAGTGACTATGTAATAAATTATGAATCAATGTTCCTGATAAATAAAATTAAAAATCAAATACCCTTTATAAAAAACTTTAGAAGTACATTCATCAATTCAATTTTTCATTTTATTTATCAATTATTTTAAATAGCCCTAAGTTTAAAGTTCAATTTTCAATGTTCCTGAATACAGTAATTGAAGAAGTCTCGGGAATTACCCGTTTTTTTCTTCACAAAATATAGAATTTACACTAAAACCTCAAGTAAATAAATACTGTACTATTGATATAGGCCTATTATTTACTCATAATTTATAATTCAGGCCTATTCTATGGTATCGACGAACCTTTATTTTACTCAGTATAAAAACCAACTTTGTCAGTATTTCTACAGACTCTGTGGTACAGAGACTGTATAACCTTCTGTTAAACTCTCTGTTAACAATCAAGTATGTATAACAGTATAAGTTAACAATAATTATTATTAATCAATGATTTGATGATTGAGAAACGGTCTTGTCCTTGAATTATGCATTCTGTTTGCAATATATTCCAGAATTTTATTACATTTTAATGTACTGTATTTGATTATTTCTAAATTGCAGTTGAGCAGCAATGAATCTATATCTATAAAAGCGAAATGGCACTGACTGATTCATCACCAGAACTAAAAATCCACCGAACCGAATGCGTTCAAATTTGGCAGGCATGTTCAGTTAGACGTTTAGACGCGCGCTAAGAACGAATTTTAGGAACTTTTCAAGGATACGCCAAATATTTAAGTTTTTCTATAGTTTTTCGGCGTTTTCTTAATTTTTTCGAGATCCAATCGGTAGAAAATGTTGATATTTGGTGGGCAGGTTCAGATAAGGTCTAGAAATGTTGTGCTGAAATATATTTACAATCCGTTCAAGATCACGCCAGTAATCAGGTTTTCAAAGATGAAGATGTATTGCGGGTTGCATATCTTCCGCCTTGATACGACCAATCCTAACTGTAAATTCAATGGTTCAGCGAGATTATAGATGAACTAATTTGGAAGATATTGAATCAAGTTTCAAACTATGTCCGATATTCTTCCCAAGGTTATGCTTAATATTAGCGTTTTACTATTTTTAGGAATTTTCGGAGTTTTTATTAGATTTTTCTAGAACAAATTGGCAGAAAATGTTGAAATTAGGTAAACAGCTTCAGATTAGGTGTAGAAATGCTGTTCAATAAATTTCGAATCCCTTCTGAACGGAATTTGCAGGCGAGCGAAGCGAGCCTGTTTGACTCACACTGCCTATACTGTCTGGGGTCCAGGGGGCGGAGCCCCCTGGCTAGGCGGAGAAGGCGAGCGAAGCGAGCCTGCCGGCTAGTACTTGCATAGAATAATAAAATCGTACAGATTGAATAAAAGAGAATTTTTTGCGGATGATGTCCCACATAAGCTTTAATAGAATCTTCTTTTATTCTATCTGGATGGAATAGAATTATTTTCGGTATCCTTTGAAGTAAAATCGTCATTTCAACTACCATAAATATATGCGTTCAAACTATAGAGACAATCCACCGAATTATTAATGAAGCTATACACGCATTACTATAGATATTACTATACTATAACGTATTCTCATGAGCGTTCTATCTGCATTACTTTACTGTTTTTAATATTTAACGTTGACTGCATTTTATCAAATTATAACAATTTTCATTTCTCAGTAATGATAAATTTTCTAAAAACAAACTTATCTTAATATCAATATTATTTTTCTTTCAATAATGCAAAAAAATTCTCAGGATGAAAGACGAAATTTATCCCGAGGAATCTATTGATACCAATAATTATTAACATCACACAGCAAAAAATAATATTGTATGAGTAAGAGTCAATCTAAAAGTTTAGAATTCCTTGAGTAAAAAATTATTCGATTAAATATTATTTCATGTGAAAATGTAGACTCGTGTTATGGCTTCATTTGCGTCTCCAGCTCCCAATTTTTTTTGTTCCCAATTTTTCCAGCGAACGTTATGCTTGACTTGAAAATACTGAAGTCATGCACAAACAGTTTCTGTTAAATACGGCTTCAGAGGCAGCGGTAGGAGCATCGATATTTGCAGATGTTTCGTTCCATGCTTTACTTTATATGGCAGAGAGTACTATGACCCCATCGAAAGAAACTTATTAGTTCATAAAGCAGTAGCAGAAACAGACGAGCTCCCGGCCCCGGGGTTAAGATCAAGAGGTCACTAAACTTATTTCTAAACCGACATCTCAGCATTTTAAGTTCGGATTTCTCACACTCGCCTCATGGTAGATGAGTGACTATATATAGCATGTTTCACGTCTCTATAAGATTCTCTATATAGATATGATATGCGTATAATTCATGGATAAATCCGTTCTGTTCTTAGCGACAGTCAGATAAGAACCAATTATCAGCATAGAACTTACTTGCAACATAAAAACTACTCAGCGTAAAAATACTTATATAAAATATTCTGTTGAGGATAGTAGTGTCTCGTATGTAGTAGTATAGTATACTTTTGCACTTGATAATTTTTTGCAATTTGGCCGTTCAAGCATTTTTAGAAAGATAAATTTATTGATTTCAGCACGTACAGGCTCGTGAGAAAGTTTTGTAGGCATTGGACATTGCATTTTGAAACAGAATCTATAATGGAATAAATTATAGGTCAAATGAGGTTGTGTCTGTAGTGGATTGACCGAATGGGATATTCAGTACAATAACTTTTTAAATGCTCTTTTATCTCCTTATTGAAATATTGTGGGAGGCATTGATGCAACATTATTATTTACTAGCCGGCAGGCTCGCTTCGCTCGCCTTCTCCGCCTGGACCCCCGATAGTATAGGCAGTGTAAGTGAGTCAAACAGGCTCGCTTCGCTCGCCTGCAAATTCCTTTCAGAAGGGATTCGAAATTTATGGAGCACAGCATTTCTACACCTAATCTGGACCTGTTTACCTAATTTCAACATTTTCTGCCAATTTGTTCTGGAGAAATCTAAGAAAAACTCCGAAAATTCCAAAAAATAGTAAAACGCTAATATTAAGCGTAATCTTGGGAAGTATATCAAACATAGTTTGAAACTTGACTCAATATCTTCCAAATTACTTCATCTATAATCTCGCAGAACCATTGAATTTACCGTTATGATACAACCCGCAATACATTTACAATTTTGAAAAAGTGATAACTGGCGTACTCTTGAACGGATTTCAAAAATATTTCAACACAACTTTTCTAGACCTTATCTGAACCTGCCCACCAAATATCAACATTTTCTACCGATTGGTTCTCGAAAAAATAAGGAAAACGCCGAAAAACTATAGAAAAACTCAAATGTTTGGCGTATCCTTGAAAAGTTTTCAAAATCCGTTCTTAGCGCGCGTCTAAACGTCCAACTGAACATGCCTGCCAAATTTGTACGCATTCGGTCCAGTGGATTATTAGTTCTGGTGATGAAGAATGAATCAGTGCCATTTCGCTTTTATATATAGAGATTGATTTTTTCTAGATTATCTATAGATAATTAGACACCTTGTGAGATCGGACTTCTCAATCTATAGTATTATTTATTATGAATATAACGTTTTGAAACTCGATGAATTATTGTTGTATTGAAACAAGATAATGTTATAAAATGATAATGTTACAAGATAAATCCGATTTTCATGTGGAATTCCTTGTACTTTTATCGAACACTTCCCTGAATATTTCTGTTGAATCGGGTGATATAATATTATTAATCTTGGGCTATATTCTATAAAAATTCCTGATTATTATGATTGAAGTTACAAAAGATTCTTGGTGATTCAAGAACAGATAGAAGTATCAGGCAGATATTATTTTATTCTATGAGTTCTATGAATTAATTTATCATTGGTGAACGAAAAAATCACGCACATTATTATTATTTCATTATTAAATTTTTCATATGCAGAATTGATTCATTCAATTATCATCTTCCATTTTCATCTTGGATATTTTGTTCTTGTTACTTATGAATTTGTCATTCATCTCTCATCATCATCCTTCTCATTACCCACGCACAGGCCCAAGAGCCCATGTGGGCATCACCCTCACAAAAAAAACAATTGTGAGTAAATAAATTTTAAATTGAATATTAAAATGTACTATAGAAAAATATATTTTCTGATATATTTTAACTTAAACAGCATTTTTCTCTACTAGATCTGAACTATTTATTAGGATGTAGAAATTACTCATTTGATCCAGGTTGTAGCCAAGCAATAAAACCAAGAGTGAAGTGGAATGTTGGAAGGTATAGAAGCTAGCTTCTAGTAATCTAGTAGGAGCTAGAAGGTGATTCACAAATATTTCAACTGATAATTTACAGTGACCATGGCTAAGTCTAGGATGTGATAATCGTGACGAAATCTACGACATCTTTGCTATATGGACAGGAATCGGACCTCGAATTTCTACCAACTTTGAATATTACTCAGAATTTATGTCAATGCCGTTGCGGTTTAAAATTAATATCAACTCAGTAAATAATTGAATTTTGCTGCTTGAATATGATTTGATGCCACTAAATTATTTTATCATTTGCCGTAGTAGATGATGCAAATTCCAAACGTTAAGGGAGACAAGAATCATTTGTATTCAAATTGAAACAGCTAACCTTATAGTAGCCTATCTAGTTTCTATCTCACTACAGTACCGCAAATCTCTATGACATTGCAAATCAGTAACTGACCCAATCGTTTAAGGTGATTGAACTAATCTTTCGAGTTTATTAGCTGTAAATTAGTTATGATGCAATATTTTGTGTAGTATTGTATTGTTATTTTGGTGAAATATCGGATGTATTTCAGAAAGTGCCAAATATTGATGAGAATTGAGAAAAATTGTCATATTATTAACAAAATATCAGATCAGAATGAGAACTGTCAATTTTGAATTGACATTTGATGTTGTTTGAATACTTATGACTATTCTCAATCACAATACTATATTAATACGTTCTGAAATTAAATATTACTCAAATAGATTTGAAAAATGATTTATTATTGTAGTTTCCAACAAGTTCTCAGATTAAACTGAAGAAGTGTTAGGCATTTCAAATTCAAATTTATTTATTCACACTTTACATTTTTCAAGGAACACAATAAAAATAAATAGAGAATATCATAATACAAAAGAATATGGTGCTCACAAAGTGTTAGGCCTAAAACTGAATTGAGAAAGTACTTTGTTCTGTTCATACAAACAAATTTTCAAGGCAGGAAAAATTGAATAAATTTTAAGTTTCAATATCGTTTATTTATTGAATATTTAGAAAAATGGAATAATTTAGGTTTCGTTTCTATATGACTCATTGAGCAATTATGCAGATTAAAATATCAATTATTCATGCAAACGAATATAAATCCTAATAAATATAATATTAAACTTATTATAATTTGTTCAATTAAAAACACTGGTTAATTAGTTCCCCAACTCAAGTTTTATCTTGTTCGTTGACTGAGTTGAAAAGGTGTTGGTAATAACGATGGGATGATGATTAGGCCTACAAACTCACCAAAAGCAAGTTTTGACTATGAATTTTCATGAAAATCACGCTTCATGACTCCATTATAACTTCACGCTTGCATGAGTGATGTTCCGTTCACACTTGATAGCGTTCTAGGCCTAACTGCATATTATTTTCCTCTTCATTTTCGAATGTCTTTATCAAAGTTTCGATTTCGAGGAATTATAGTTATATACTATAATTATAGCTATACTATAACTATAACTGTAGTTATATGTACAGTATTATTTTCCCAACATATGAATAGAAATAATAACTACTTGATAAAAATTATTGAAGGAAATTGAGGATATGATCATTGTGTATAATTAAGAGGTGTATCATTTGAGGATGTGAAAATTGTGGTATCATTATCACCAATGATATGATAAAGTTATCAATAGAGTATTGATGAGTTTCCGAAATGTTACAGCATCGAAATGAATTTTCAAGTCAAAAATCGATTAAATCCTTTTTCAATTAGAAATTCTGTCAATTCTTCCAAATATTCACTCATTATTATTATTATTATTATTATTATTATTATTATTATTATTATTATTATTATTATTATTATTATTATTAGCCGTCAAGCTCCCAGATGGAAGACGCTGAGCAAAATTTGGTTCATTTTTTGTTTTTCTTGTTCTTTTTATCAATCCACCAGTTTTTCATTTTCAGTGAGAACTCCGCTTTCCTTGCTTCACTCCATTTTGTTCCCACTCTTGGCACGGTCATCTCTGGTTTAACTTCCCATTTTTCAACCTTTTCTCTGAAACTGTTCCTGATGTATATTTCATCATTGTTAATGTTAGCAAGTACTAAGTCCTTCTTGACGTTTTTCATCCATGCACCTCCATTACTAAGGGTTGCTACATATGTCACTATTCTTTTTGTAAGTCTGTGATCTGGAAGCCTCATTATGTGACCATAAAATTTAAGGCGCCTTTTCCTGATGTCTGCTTCTATGTTAGAGTATTCTTCAACTTTGGCCGTTTTCTGTAGTCTATAACCATCTTCGGTCTTTCTTGGTCCAAGTATTTTTCTAATTATCTTCCTTTCTTCTTTTTTCAAATTTTCCGTATCTGTTTTCCTGCTAAGTGTTAGGGTTTCGCTGGCATACAACATTGTTGGCTTGATTACTGCGTTATAATGTTTGATTTTGGTATTGATAGACATGCATCTCTTATTATAAATATATTGCACTAGCCCTAGGCCTTTACGAGCTTTCTGTATCCTTTCATTTTGTGCATGTTTTTCTGAGATATTATTATTATTATTATTATTATTATTATTATTATTATTATTATTATTATTATTATTATTTATTGTTTATTGTTACAATTGCGCCTTGATAGCAAGTATTTTAAGCAAAGTTGATAAGTGTACGATGATGTTTACATAGTGAATGAAAGATGATGGATCATGAATGTTTACATTAGAATTTTAACTTTTAAAACCACTTTTTTCACTTTTAAAAATCCATCATCCAATAGGCCTACATTTTATAAATTTTCAATACTTGAGAATGGAAGTGGACCTATCAGTCCCATCTAGATGGGTTAAGTGGAAGAGGGGGCTTGCATGCCTCAACTTCGCCCACTAAACTTTTGTAAAGTATTTACAAAATGTAAATAAAGGTATCTATCTATCTATCTATCTATCTATCTATCTATCTATCTATCTATCTATCTATCTATCTATCTATCTATCTATCTATCTATCTATCTATCTATCTACCTATCTATCTATCTATCTATCTATCCATCTATCTATCTATCTATCTATCTATCTATCTATCTATCTATCTATCTATCTATCTATCTATCTATCTATCTATCTATCTATCTATCTATCTATCTATCTATCCATCTATCTATCTATCTATCTATCTATCTATCTATCTATCTATCTATCTATCTATCTATCTATCTAGTATTCCATTGGATTGATAGAGTAGAGTACACAGTAATAATGTGGACTTGACAGAGATAATATGTGATAAAAATTGTATAGGTTTTAGTGAATGGTAATCATTAATAATACACTTTTAACAGTGTGGTTTTCCAAATCATTACAAACATCAATCCATACATAATAGACCATTAACTTGAAATTGAATTTCATACTCTGATTAAATTCAAAATTCAATGTATTACTATTTATATTTTATTGAAATAATGACAAAAATCAAAATCTAACAAGATTAATTTTATTTACGGTAGCTTGAATTTTTCTTGTAATGACCAATGAATCATATTTTACAAAATAGGGTGAACGTTGAGTATGTTAGTTCATATACAGTATCATCGAAACTTATTTTCTCATTGATTCAAGGACGAAGTAGGTACAGTAATAAACTAATAAGTAGGCTACAATATTAAATAATTAGATTCCTTTAAAATAGAATAAATTTATCATTAAACTAGAAAGAAAATAATAAAAATCTCAGCCAGTAAAACCAGATTATTTGGCCTGATTAGATTAATTCTGGAAAATAGTATGAAAATTCCTCAAACTACAAAGAAAACTGAAAGATAATCAATAACATCTGAACCAGTAAAACCAGATAAGATTTTTTGAAAAATAGGATTAATTTTCCCTTAAACTGCAAAGAAACAGAAAGATGATCAACAGTATCTCAGCCAGGAGTAGATTTTTTGAAAAATGAAATAAATTTATTTTTAAAATACAAAGAAAGCGGAAACATCAATCAATAGCATCTCAGCCAGTTAAACAAAGCCGTGTTCGCCAAGTAGCTAAGCGCACACCAGCGCTATCTGGTGGCAAGGCCGGCAACTAGCAGCGCGCTCTTTGTGTGTCACAGTGACCCACTTTTCAGAGATGCAGCGGCGGTGCAGCCACCAAGGTCAGTGCATTCACGACTCAACTCTCAAATCTGGTGCATTCCAAGTGCATTATTTGCTGAAATGCATCTCGATGCACCAGCCATCCTACTCTCAACAAAGGCCTCTCCCCACCACGCATGTTATTTTTTTCTGAGGGTGTTATGGAGACCTTCGTCTATCAAATAATGAGTGAGAGTGAGAGAGTGCATTTCCGCCATCTAAAAACTTCTAAGTCATAGAAGATGCATATCGCACTCACCTAGATCAAGTTCATAATCACTATCTATCTATATCTATAAAAGCGAAATGGCACTGACTGACTGACTGATTCATTCATTCATTCATCACCAGAACTAAAAATCCACTGAACCGAATGCGTTCAAATTTGGCAGGCATGTTCAGTTGGAGGTTTAGATGCATGCTAAGAACGGATTTTAGAAACTTTTCAAGGATACGCCAAATATTTAAGTTTTTCTATAGTTTTTCGGCGTTTTCTTATTTTTTCCAGAACCAATCGGTAAAAAATGTTGATTATTTGGTGAGCAGGTTCAGATAAGGTCTAGAAATGTGTTAAAAAATTTTTGGATTACGCCACTCATCAGTTCTTTTAAAATTGTAGATGTATTGCGGGTTGCATATCTTCCGCCTTCATACGACCAATTCTTACTGTAAATTCAATGGTTCAGTGAGATTATAGATGAACTAATTTGGAAGATATTGAATCAAGTTTCAAACTATGTCCGATATACTTTTATAAAAAGGTTACTCTTTATATTGGCGTTTTACTATTTTTTGGAATTTTCGGAGTTTTTCTTGGATTTTTCGAGAATAAATCGGTAGAAAATGTTGAAATTTGGTAAACAGGTCCAGATTAGGTCTAAAAATACTGTGTTCAATGAATTTTGAATCCCTTCTGAACCGAATTTGCAGGTGAGCGAAGCGAGCCTGTTTGTCTCAGCTTATACTGACAGAGGTTATGCAGGCGAACGAAGCGAGCCTTTTTGACTCACTGACACTGCTGATACTGCCGGGGGACCAGGGGGCGGAGCCCCCTGGCTAGGCGGTGAATGCGAGCGAAGCGAGCCTGCTGGCTAGTTTAAAATAAAGGAGAGAACAAATTGACAAACGTTTGGTGTCAAAAACTGTTCCTCTTCCAATTTATGCAAGAAGTTGAAAAGCAGAGCGACAAAGTAATCATAAATGTTTTAATCGGTTCAGTTGATTAATTATTATAAACCAAATTATCATAAATATTTATTTTTTATGTATGTGTTTGTGTTTTCGTCTGTTAGTATTATTATGCTGTCTTGAATAAATAATTTATGATATAACTATGATAACTGTCATCTTATGCCTGTTAACATCCAATTATTGAACTCTCATGCATCGAATGTTCTTAATAGACTTTCGACAAGTTGCAAAAAACCACTTCAACTTTACCGTCGAATGACGTCATCAACTGAACCAATGTTATGGAAACTAGGGCTCTATAAAAAGAGCCCTTTTTATAGAGTCCTAATGGAAACCATAGTTGTTTATTCAACGAACGTTGAATTATAATGATAAGTAGATAATATTTTATAGAATATCCTTCTAAATTCTAAACGAATAACGAAATATTCCTTCAAGTGAGGGGGAAACTTAGCTAGTATGGTATAGGTCAGTAGATGTATTCTTCCACAATATGCCCGAAAGATTTCACCAGTTAGAAAGTTGAAGAATTGATAAGTTTGCGAAGAATTGGCGAAATATTCGGCTGAAAAAAGGCACGAAGACAGGTTAGAAAGCCATAATAGAAGAGTTGGGCAAAAGCAACTTTCTCAAAGTTCAGAAGCTGCAATCACGTAGCAATTTGACCGAAAATGCACTTGTTCAATGCCGTCCGTCTTCGCAACTGATTTTTATAAATATTTTGTTAACTTGAAAGTTTTGTGTCCGCTAATATTTTAAACATTATCTCTTTCTTCTGAAATAATAGAATGCATAGAACAACACTTTTGCCGGATATAATACATATACTTATACAATGATATTAATTTACCTTACATTCACTTTCAAAATTTGTTCTAATTCTATATTAGTTTTTTTCTCTTCTTCAAAAAGTTTTCATTATTATTATTTCTTTTTCGGTCTCTCTGAGTACTCCTTCATGCGGACGTGATTAAATCACATGCATGACAGTATTTTTCTATAGAAATTGAACTGCTCACTGTGTAGAGGTATATATTTATTTATTTATTATATTTTATTTTAATATTATCATGTATGATTCTGTTAATCCATTTTCTGATTATCTTGTATTCATCTGCACAAGTTTTTATGTATTTGATTGATTGTTGTATTCCTCAGAAATAAAGTTCAAATAAAAGTTCAAACAATAATTTATTGTTTACCTCCACCACTGGAATTACATACTCGTATCCTATTTTTATTGATACATAATGTTAAATAATAGACATAGTACACATATTTAATAATAGGCAATAACATACATAGTTGTACTATTGCTGAGATAAGATGTAAATGGTTCTATGCTCTACGATTCATCTTTTAGAGGTAAAATATGTTTCTTTTGACAGATAAAATTCCTTAATTCATAATTATACAGTAATTCTATTTAAAAATTATTGATGCTATCCCAATGTAATGAATTCTCTTGTTCACAGCTCTATTCCATTTAGAGCGTCGTCCTCTATGGACCATTTAATCCTTCAAATACTGCACATCACGTTCCTGAAACACAGACAACAATAAAAACAATTGATAGAAAATAGAAATATAGAAACTTATCAATAAAATAAGATACAGTTTGAAATAGTCTATTCCAATTACATCAATAATTTATAACACTAGACATTTAAACAATATCAATATCAATGAAATTTTGAATATATTTTCAAACTACTAATTATCTATAAGAATAAAAATTGTAGGTATCGTATAGCGATGATCTAAACATGACTCGAATATTTCAGTATCATCTTGGGTTACTACCACTTGGAACAAATGCCATTGAAAAATATGGATTTTTTCTTAATTTGCAGTAACCAACTATTTTGTTTGTCAATATTCCGGCTGATTCAGAGTGGCACTGGACAGTTCACTGGACAATGTTGTCTTTCAATTAATAGCTTACGACTTTTGCACCAACCTATATAAATCTGGGATTCTTATAGGATTCAGGATGTTTGATAATTTGGTAGACTTGGAGCACTCACTCTGATAAAAGACAAAATTTCAGAGCGAGTGAATTAAATCAACAGGTAAGAAAGTAAGAATTCATTAACTAATTTTTTTATTGCGGATGATGTCATCATATGAATTTAGCTTGTGCGTGGGTAATGGATAATGAGTGCGAAGGTGATTGATGAGGTGAAAAACAGCCATGCCTACTGGGTCTCCAACCCTGACCAGGCTGTGCTATAGCGGACTGAAGGTTGTGATGCCCCAGCCCACTGCGCCAACCGGGCCAATTAAAGAATTTAATTGTTTTATTTATTGATTGCTTCAATTATTCTTTGATCCCGACTGCTGAAACACCGTCATTTATCGTCATCACATCTCTAATCACCCAAGTACAAGTCAAGAGCTCATTCGGGCGTCACCCTCAGAAGAAATTGATGTTGCCAACATCAATTGGCAATGCTGTTGCCAATGTAAAATGATTGAAGAGGTTTCAAAAATCAAGATCACCATAATAAGTTCATCAACTAGTACAGGTTTTCTGGTTACTCCGTTCACATTATATAAACTGATAATGCATGGTCATTTGATGCAGCCCAATTTCAAGAGCTCTGTGCATCTGATAGATTCTGTGTGATTGATACAAGGCAAAGTACAGAGTACGAAAAAGTTGATTACAATAATGGACTGCACGTTTTTCAGACGCAGATGATAATCTACGGTCTGATAGATTTGAAATTTCAGCTAATTTTATGTGAATGCTACTCTGTTGAATGAGGCAGGGATGGCCTAATCATAGTTATCGTGCTTTGCCCGAGAGTTCGAAATCGTGGGTCGATCATCCATCGGCCAAGCAAAATCTGCACTGGTGTGATTTTTTCAAAACCGAAAATAATTGGTCACGGAAAAGATAGCAGTATACTTTTCATTTTTTCAAATTGTTTTAATAAGATTTGGGAGAAGATCTCTTTTGCTTTGGTGCAATGGATAGGTCGATGACATAGAATTTGAACTTGTAATACTGTAGTCAGGAAAGTAACAAGTTTCAGATTTGATTGAATAGACAAGACATTGTCAAACCACTTATTTATTAAAATAATAATAATAATAGTTAAAAATTGAGCTACCGATACTTAACAAGTTTCAGATTTTTTCGAATTGTAGTTTAAATCTCTCTCAATACGTTACTTGTTCTTGATTCTTGTAGCAGTTTAAAATGCTATTTTGTTAATTAATACAAAAAATAATACACTTTTTATTTAACAAGAAATAATGTGATTCACATTGGAAAAACGCTGGCACTTTCGAAATGGACTTTTTATATTCTGACAAAATATTCTTTTTAAATCAAGCATAATGACTCATGATCAAGCACAATGACAACAAATTCAATTTTCAATAACTCAACTAAAAATCACAAATCAAATTACAAAATTATGATTGATTCCATTCATCCAAAAATATGCTTCAATATTGAACCATTTTTGATTTTCAACGGAGCTATTAATATTAAAATTTGAATTACTTGCAGTGCTACAATACATGCTGAAATGCTTCAACAGGTAGTACAGTAAAATAAATGAAAAGACAAGATGTTGTCAAACCACTGATTCATTAGAAAATCGAGATACCGGTTTTGGTTGTTACACCATTATCAATCTCTGGTAAACTAATCTCTGGTTACTAATCTGGTAAGCCTATCAGAGTTTACCAGAGATTGATAATGGTATAATAACCAGAACCGGTATCTCGATTTTCTAATAAATCAGTGGTTTGACAACATCTTGTCTTTTCATTTATTATGGATAACTACCACAATATCAACTTCACAACTACTCAAAGAGTACAGTAAAAGGTTGAAGGTAGTTTACATTGTTTTATAACAGTTTATTTGGGCGTCCAATCACTCTCACAATCAGGCACACCTACCATTAACACATTAGAAGAAATCCTGTGATGTTACCTGTTATCGACGTACAACTATAATCATGTGTAACTGTATCAGTATCTGAACATTGATCCAATTTGAGTGAAGTCCCATCAAATGGCATGACTTGCGCTATTCACTGCACTGAGTTAAAAGAGCATGACTGAGCAAGTAATTCAGCACCTTTTAACTCTCTGTGATGGAGTAATAATACTGTTACTCTCCGTAAGTATACCTATCAATTACAAATATCATCACAATATTACATAATGATACACTCAATGTCAATGGGCAACTGACATGAACAAGCCCACAACACGAATGCGTTTATATCACACTTGTTTATTTTTCCGAGTGATAATGGGAGGGAACATAAATTACAATAATCACACAAAGGAAATATTTCCAACAAAATTATACTCATCTGCCATACTCAACGAACTTCGTGGTTATTCTCCTCCTTCTAACCAAAAGATTATGACTCATATTAAAAAAAAAATTAATTGTAAATCGAACAACCCTCAGTCTCTCTCCAATTAATTGATCAAATATTGAACCAAAGATATTATGCATTTATTATTTAATTATGCATTATATTTAATATGCATTTATTATATGCATAATTATTTAGAATATTGAGACACACTTAAGAATTGAAACACACTCATATTCTCAATTTTGAAGTTTATTTGGCCGCATATACATATGTATAACCAGAGACAATGTATTATTATACATTGTATCATAATCAATCAGATCAATGTATAATATACATTGTCTCTGGTATAACACATTTTCAATTCTACAACATCGATCGAGTTTTTTAAAATCGGAAGTAAATAACTTGTTATTCATAAGATTGTAAATTATGAGTATAAATATCCGAAATAGTATTTAATTTATTTCAATCATGTTGAAAGCTAATGATACCAACAATGTTATTATAATTACGGAGAAAGCCAGAACTATCACTGAGAATTCTAAAGAGTGACACACTGACAATACTGATTGGACCACGCCTCCAAACTCAAGAAGCCTGGTCTGATTGGCCAGTACGAGTGACGTTCACTGCTGGCTTCCGATTGGTTGGAATCGCAAAATGGCGGCTACCCAACCATTGGCCTACCTGACTGCTTCTTGAAATTGATTTAAAGTTATATTTTGTAACCAATGCTACTGATTGAATATGCTAGTTCTAGCTATCTTCTTAGTTCTTTATATTCCTTACTAGTCCTTTATAATAAAGGATTATTTTGAACCGACCAATGAGATTTACCTAAGGATTTATTCAACATTTTCATTCTCAAATTCTGGAGGGTTGCCGTCTTCGACCTTGTTTGACATTGTAAGGAAGAAATAAAAATCACTCATTGAACAGGAATAGAGACGTAGAGGAACAAGCATAAGGATTATCTACTCTTTTATAAAACTTCTATATGGTTGATAAAAATTATTTGCCCATTATTCTTTAAGTTAGCTTTTATGTTCAATTTCCAAGCAAAACCTAAAAATATCATCAGACACAAATAATTTCCAATGAAAATTAACAGACTGCCCTATTCCATCAACTTGCAATGTAAATTAACTTGAATTCAACTGCACCAGACTGCAATCGGAAGTGCATTCATTACTTTTATTCTTTTTTTCAAGTCATTGCATATTTTCTCCTATGACGTGAAATAACGTTTGACATGCGATGAAATAGCACATAGTTAAATTCAAAGCTCATGGTCGGTTATTCAA
This sequence comes from Sogatella furcifera, assembly GCA_017141385.1. NCBI lineage: Eukaryota > Metazoa > Arthropoda > Insecta > Hemiptera > Delphacidae > Sogatella > Sogatella furcifera. The sequence continues at coordinate 7,160,854 of CM029548.1, read as the reverse complement.
TTATATGCGACTGGCAATAACCAAGTCCCTGCCCTCACTGATAAGCGGAATTGTATTTGTGAATTGTGCACTGCTTCGCCACGAATTATGTGAGTCACACGACATTTTTGATAGAAACGAGAATGAGAGGTTGGAAAGAGAGTGAAAAAGAAATAGAAGATATAGGATATAGGATTACAAGATATAGGATAGTGAAAATAAATTTTAACTTATACACAAATAAATTTCAACCACATCTTGATAATATGTACTTTTAGTACAAATTAGTTGAGGAACATTTTTGGGCGTTATGCCTGTTGTACCAACAACTATACCTAGGACAATAAACCTATTACATTTAATTGTCAATAACTTAAAATAAATTCACCTCTTTTCACTTCTGAATTCACTTCTGTATCTTTACTCAGGGTTTCAGTAATGAGTGTGAGAGAGTGAGTCCTAACTTCTCCCCTCTAGGTTAAAAATAAGGCGGCTTTTCTACTCTCAATCTGTATGTTTTCCTGTTTCTAAACTTTGTAAAATTCTTAGTTAGTAATGTTTGAAATAAATTAATTTCCTCAAAAAAATCAGTAATATCATTTCCAAAAATCATAATTATTCTAGGATCCTTGAATTGTAGGCAATAAACTAAACATATAGGCCTGCACTTTACTATACTATATAGGCCTACTAGTTGAGGAAATATTATGATTTAAACAAAAAAAAGTTATTACCTCAATTGTTCTTCTTTCCCAAAAAATGCTATCTCTCTCTTTCTTAATATTACTCACCTTTCCTTCTTCCACTTCCCTTTGTTCGTGAGCACATTTCACAGCACATTGTGTTTCTGAAAACGGCGAAATGAAACGGTCCAACTCATTCCACTTTTTCTGACCTTACATCGTCGTTTCCCAACTTTCCATAAACACGTCACTCCTCTTGTTTTCATTATCACTCCATCTCTTTCGCCCAACATTCCCTGGCCACTTTTGGTCGATTTTTCGTTCGTTTGAAGCATGCTTGCAGTGCTAAAACATATGCAGCATGTTTAGAAAGCACGCGGAATCGACCAAGTTGACTTTCCTTGTCACATCTGCATTGAGCATTTTTTCAGCCGGAATAAATTTCAATGTTGTTTTTAATAACAATGCATTTGGCATGGTTTCCTGGAGCATTGCAACTTTTTATAGACTGAAAATGATTGTTATTCGTCACGATAGCTGACGTTGAAAACTTCTAAAATATTCAAAAACACACAAAGACCGGCGACTTGCGCTTTGGAGGTCTCCGGCAAAACTTCTCATGTTTATTTGATTCTCTTCAGTTATTCGTTTTTGTCCGTTCTCATTGACGCTTTGAAATATGCTTTAATTTTAGCATGCAATGCTGCCCACCTTCGGAACAATGAAATAGTTAACTAATAAACAGGGCAGTAATAAATCCAACAAAATCAACACTGTTCAAAAATTAAGTGAATCTTTGAATTTTTCAGATTTTTCTTATGTTTTAGCAACATTGAATGATTAATGTTTAACATTAAATGATCGGATTAATTACGGCCTACCTAGAATGTGATGGGACTATCAATATGAAGAATATTGATAAATTATAACTTGACAATTACCTTGTGTTATCATGCATGATTAATATCTTGGCAAATACCTTGTTTTATCATTTATTGATGTGGACTGAAAGGTTACCCACATAGGCTACACATCACAATGTAGTGGTTATAGTGATTCATTCATGATTAGTGTTAGTTATGATTCATGTAAAACGTTAACCGAAACAGGATTCGATAAAAAGAGTTATTCCTGTAATAACTAGATCACATGTAATATTTCATTTCAATTATTATTGTTATTGAATCAAATAATATCAAGATGTTTCTGTTTCTGTTGCTCGGGTCTACAATTCAAATATTGTTATCAAATTATTTATGAAAATTTAAATAGTAGGAAATAAAACAAAGTAGGATTTTTCACAAGCTTGAACTAATATTAAAGTCTCTTCATATCTCTCTTTCGTCTCTCGCAAACTATTTGAAACTGTCCATTCTCGCCTGGAGCGCGCTCTAGTAATTGTAATTCATTATTCATTCTCAATAATAATATTGTTAATCTCCATTTTCCTGGCAAACAGACGCCGTGGTTATCTTTTTAGTTCCAAGAAAATTTCCACATTTTTTGAGAATTTAGTATTATTAGAACTTTCATTAGTATTATTAGATCTGATTATTTGATAAAATAATCTGTATAATTAAACTGATTATTTTTTTATTAATTGAGGAACTATTATCAGATTTTAGTATTATCAGAACTCTCATTAGTATTACTAGACCAAACTGAACATATATTAGTATTATTAAATCCACTGGACTGAAATTTAAAAAAAATCATTTATGGTTAGGTTAGGTTAGGGGCATGATGGGATACAACTACATGAACCCTCTTCTCCACCCCTTCTGTTACACATTCTTTGCGCATCCAGACACCCATAAGATTCGGATTAAGCGAGATGATGCTCTTAAACAACAGAATGCGGGCCTTTGAAGGTCTTAGATGGGGAAAATCTTGGGGGGGGAGGGTATTTCAAAGATGCAGCATGTAAGGGCCCCCTCTGAATTCGGAGGGGGGTTATGAGGGGGTAGTGAAGCCAGCAGAAGACAAGGGGAGCGCTGACAAAGCTGAAGATTTAGAGGTCTGGAGCCCAAGGCCGGTTGTGGGGGGAGGGGGGTGCTCCAAGGGGGGGCTCCGGGCTTTCGGCAGACTTGACCTGCCCCAAGGTCGGATCCCGAAACGGTCGATGAACCGACGTCCAGACTGTACAGCCGGCGCGAGCGCGCGCGAAAAAAACCACAAATAAACTAAAACTGAACTGAACGAACTGCTCCAACTCCGACCAACAAAAGAATCTCCTCGAGTCGCTAAAACCTACACTTAGGCGACTATCAGGCAAGAGCCAGACAAAAATCGACTGCATACGAAAAGTGGTTTTGGTTGTTGAGGACAAGTTTCGAGTTCTTTTTCAGGTTGTTTTGTTCGAATTTGTTGTTTGTTCAACTGATAGCTAGCTATAAATGAATCCATTGCGAGTTGTTTTGTTAGAATTTGCATTTGTTTAATTGGTCAACTGATAGCTAACTATTAATGAATGCTTTTCAAATTTTTTTGATGAAATTTGTCTATTTTATTTGTTTGACTGAAAGCTAAAGATAAAATTAAACAGACAAATACAAAACAACTCTTTTGCTATGTTAATTTTGGTTAATTGCAGAAAAGCATGTAGTGCTTTTACAATTTTTTATCATTTGATGAATACACAATAATCATGACATAATTGGGAAAAGGAAATATGCGTTCATCTTTTATTCTCACCTATGAAAATATCTTGAGAAGTTTATTCAGCATAATTAATAATCGAACCTACGAATTGTTCATTTTATTCATTAGTAGGTAGTAGGTTACATTTTATTTCCATAAGTAAAGCAAAAGCAGACATCAAAGGAATTAGAGGTTTGCAATCGACTATGTTAACAATTCTTAGCTCAGTTAAGACAGTCGGTGTGCGGTCTGCGAAAACTAATCGAGTTGAGACTTGAGAGCGACCCCAGCTATACCATTATTCCATTAAACTATAAATTAGTCTTAATATTATAAATTTCCAATAGGCCTACATTATTCCCCTCACAATGTTCTTCATCCTATTTGTTTAATTAGTGAATGAGAATCTAATAAAAGTATCTCGATTTTCTAATAAATCAGTGGTTTGACAACATCTTGTCTTTTCATTTATTATGGATAACTACCACGATATCAATTTCACAACTACTCAAAGAGCGAATGAAAAAATGTTTGAATAAGTTTATTATTTCAGATTGCCTTCAAACTCAGCCTCCTCCAGCTTCCAGCAACACGACCATCGAATCAGAAATTCAGTCATTCACTGAACCAAGATAAAGGCGATCCCACATCTGATAGATAGTTGAAGCTGAACTGATAGATAGCCAGCAACGGAGCGGCGTTTATGACGCTTCAAGCGAACAACGACGCTTTTGACTTGAAGGCAAAACTACGCTTCAAGCTCAGTTCGGTACGCTTCCAATTTTATAAATACACACAGGGTAGTAGGTACAGTACCCACTGGATATACTTGCGCCAGGAAACGAATTTTCCACTTGGATGATCGGTTATTGTGCTCGGGAAGGTGTGTGTCAAGTGATGGGGTTAATATGTGGAGAGGACGCTTTTAAAGAATGTCGGACTATACAGATTTTTCTGTGGTACGCTTTTTCGAATTCACACTCCCCCCCCCCTGACTCATTATAATCTTGACACCTCGCTTGTTCCCCTCAATGTTCAGCCCCTCCCCTCCCCGGGTTTATTGGGAGGGTTGCTTGATCAGGGGGGTTGCTAAATCGGTAACTGAACGCTACCGGTGTGTACCATATAGTATGTCCAAGCAAAGTAGACATTCTGACAAGATGAGGTGAATTACTCCAGCTCAGTCAATATTTATTCAATAATTATGAATTTTGTCTCAAATTATAGATCAGAATGTTTTCTACAATTCAAGACTGAATTTATAATTTTTGAACCAATATTGACTTAGCTGTAGTCATTTTCCCAGCTTGCCAGAATGTCTTCATTGCTTGGACAAACTAAACACGGTGAGCAAGCTACCTCATACCGGACATGAACGTGTACGGCAAACAGGTAACGGACAATTCCTCTTTGTTCTCCTTCTCTTCCTCCTCCTCCTCTTCTTCTTTTTCTTCTTCTCCTTCTTCTCCTCCTATCCGCCTCACTGAGCGTCAAACGACGCCTGCTCTCATCTCATCTTCTATTTTTGTTCAAGTAAATTCAATTTTCAATCATCCCATAATAAGGTGAAATGACCCGTAACCCTGCACACAGCTAAGCGACAATGTTGGATAATCTACTATAGATACAGATATTTGCGACGCCGTATTTGCTTGATAACCTGGTATCGTGTGATTTCTATAGATATTTAATGTGGTGTATATTTGCTCGAATTGCCCGAGCCCTCTCTAATCACACTAACACTGTATGTGTGACCAATACTAACACACTAACACTGTATATGTGACCAATACCAACACACTAACACTGTATATGTGACCAATACCAACACACCAACTTTGTGTATAAAACCAATACTAACACACCAACACTGTATATATGGCCAATACCAACACATATAATTCATTGCTCAGCCGTGGAGCGGCTCCATCAAAGCACAGGTCTTGTCACCTGAAAGGACTTATCTTCCTTTGTAAATAAATACGATGAAAAATTTGCACCACCCTTCTCCATTAAATATTAGCGAGGCCGGTGTGAATTATTGCTGGCTGAATAGATGGTAGACGCTGTTATTTATGGGGTTGAGTTCAGCTGGCAGGAATTTCAGTTTGAAGATGGATTTTGAATGGGTATTACAATAGTTTCATGAGAGTATTATCATGATCATTATTTTTTTCATTATTTATAATTTTTTTCATAGTTTTTATTTTTGAAAGTTAAAATTTGTGAGTGCAGCGAAAGTAGACATTTTGGACATAGGCCTAACCTTAATTTGGACGTTTTGGACAATTTTTGTCTGTGTTTTATCCATTGAGTAATGTATTTTGTCAAATAAATGAATATGAATTGATTTGTTAATTTACAATTGAGAATACAACAGCATTTCTCCCGAAAATGTTCGTCTCCCAATTTATTCACAGTCCTAAGTACAATACTTTTATGAGTTAAGTTAAGCGTTAAGAATATATTAGTGTTGAATGATTAATATTAGAATGTGGAAAAATATTAGTGTTGTATGATTTAAGTTGAACTCGGTATGGTCCTATCGAACTTTGAGTAAGCTACTGCGATATTCGCTTTTAAAAATCTTTTGAATATAATTACCTATTGTTAATAATTATTGAAGATTTATTCCTTCAATTATTGCCGCCAATCAATGCCCTGTTGTGTGATGTGTTGTATGATGGAATTCTACTGAGTTGGATTGATTTAGTGACAAAAGATAATACAATGCAGATATGAGAATTAGAATATACGAACAAGCTTGCTCAGAACGACCGACCATCACTTCAAAACCAGTTAAAGTTCAATGCGAAAAAATATGTGATTGACTTTGATTCAATAAATTAATAATGAATTGATGAATAGTAAGAATGAAAATACGCATTCCCATCAATGGAATAACAATGAAAACTAGTTCACTAGTAGCTTGTAAAAAGCCATTCATAAAGCATTCAACAAGACTAGATCACTAGGACAAGACAAACGACCAAAAAACAAACGAAAATGAGATTTTAATGAATGAGCTGGCTGGCGAGCAAGTGAATCATTGCAAGCTAATTTATCAATCTCCTGATGAGATGAAAGGTGCTGAAGAAGAAGAAAAGGAAGAAGATGATGTAAAGGAGAATAAAAGGTGCAAATAGAAGATAATGTAAAAGAAAATAGAAAGAAAACCACACTTGCAACCTATAGCATAGATATACTAGCTAGTATAACTGTATAGTTAGCCTATAGTGAATAGCGCGTAGGCTGTTAATCGTGTATAGTCTGTTCAAGCAAAGAAGACATTGTGGCAAGATGGGAAAATGACTCCATCTCGGTCAATATTGTCTCAAAAATCTTAAATTTAGTCTCAAATAGTAGATCAGAATGTTCTCTACAATTTGAGAAAAATTTTCTAACTTTTGATCCAATATTGACCGAGCTGGATTCATTTTCCCATTCTGCCAGAATGTCTTCTTGCTTGGACAGACTGTAGAGGCGTATGATTAATAATAATCCTAATAACAATATCGCCGGTCATCTATTGAAAGCGAACTCGTGAGTGAATGAATGAATCAAGTAGCCGGGATGGATTACTATCGGTGTGATGTGCCAATTTGCCACTAGACACCTCCTTCTTGAGGAGGAAGAAAAAGAAGAAGAGAGGAGAAGGTGGAGGAGAAAAGGAAAAAGTACATTTTTCATCTTGAGGATAGATGGAACTAAAGAGTGACGGAGGATGAGAAGAAGCAGTGCGCGGGAGGTGTAGTTAAAAAGTAATAAATCAAAACTAAACAGTTGATGTATATTTATTGCCTGGTGCTGTTTCTACATACAGTACCTACCACTTCGCTGCTGAGCTCGCTCGTGCCTCTCCAACTATCTCCATTAGTATCCCTAGCCCATCATTGATTCAACACTTGTTTTCTTTCACTTCTTGTTTTTCTTATCCCTCTTATTTTCCTTATTCTTTCTCAATGTTTCTACTCATTTTCCAAGTACCACCCCTCTCTCATAAACTTCATTGCCTTTTCTGTTTTCAAATTTTTTCTCAACATTTTAATTCTACTCATATCACTCACATACACTGACGGCTTGTGCCCACGAAACAGGTGAAGTGCTGTACAGTAGAAGATACGAGCACTTCACCTGTTTCGTGGGCACGAGCCGCCAGTGCTCACATAAAGTTGTATAACATAACCTAGTTTTGGACAGTTGCCCAGTTGGTATAAAAACAGTTTTGTGAGAAATCCTGTTGTACTCTCCATTTAATTGAAAATGATTGAATTAATTATGATTTTGATTAAACATCTCATCTTTCTTATATTTTCTGCTTCCTATCGTTCTCTGCTTCCGATAATTTTCCGCTACTGGTAAACAGTCAGGCGGTCTTGTCTGAGTCTTGAACGTGATCTAAACCACAAACAGCTGATGTAATGCATCAATTGACTCTTTTGGTTCAAAAAACATCACCTATAGGCCTAGGAAAATGACAAGTGAAAATTCCAATTGACATCATCTGTTGGAGCGCACAAGGAGCAGATGAAACCGGTTAGCTTCTTGGAGTTAGCTATACCAACACCTATTAATAATTAATAAAATATATAATGTATTAGTAGTTGTTGGCTATAGTGCAGTAGGTAAATTTGCACACACAATATTACTAAACATGTAGTGAATGCATATTGGAAAGAAATCTGGAATCAACTATCGTTTGTAAATGTGAATAATTTTTTTTCTAATAACTGTTTTAGTAGTACTGTATTAGTTTTTTGGGAAATAAAAGTTACAATTATTTTTTTTATTCATTCTCTATAATAATTTCTTTCTTCACGAAGATCAACATTAGTGTATCTCCTTTTAATCTACTCCTTTATCGTAAGTTACTCCATATTGCCTTCTTTATTTTGTGCTCTACGTCACACTTCCTCATCATTCTCTTTTATTACCGTCCTCATCTTTTCTCTTTTATTGTCTCCTCCTTTTCCCTCTACTTCTTTCCTTTTTGGTTTTTCTTCCACTTCAAATTTCTTTTCTCTCCACTACTTGTTGTTTCCACTACTTGTTGTATTTCTCATTGTTGTATTACGTTTGTAACAATAAATAAATAAATACTTTTTCATTTGCACTTCTTGCATTTAATTTTCCTCACACCTGTTCTTTCCCATAGATTTCCGTTTTGCTTCTTCTCCTCCACTTCCTTCACATCCAACTACTCCCTCACCCTCGATGACTCTTGGCACGACTGCCTCAATCCCAGATGATCTCAAACTTTAAGGAGAAGAAAAACAACAAGAACAAGAAGTTAGTTAATCGAGATGCCCCTCTTTGCCTAAACCTCTCCAACATAACCAATCCACCCACCCAGCAATCTTTCCTAATACTGTTTCGCCCACTGGACGAATACAGGAGTAGGAAAGAGAAAGAAGGATGAGTAAAAGAGAGAAAAGACAATAATAAATAATCTCAACAGCAAGCAAGTGTTTGCTGTCAGCCTCCTCCTGTCAAATCATCAAATTGCAATCTTTCATCCTCATCCTAATGTTTCCTTTTTGCTTCTTCTTCTTCTTCTTCTTCTTCTTCTTCTTCTTCTTCTTCTTCTTCTTCTTCTTCTTCTTCTTCTTCTTCTTCTTCTTCTTCTTCTTCTTCTTCTTCTTCTTCTTCTTCTTCTTCTTCTTCTCCTCCTTTTTTTCTTCCCTTTTCTCTCCTCCATTTTCCTATTCAACTACCGCCCATCTTTCAACGCTCTAACGAGTGTCTATTTGTATTTCGTGAGTTTTCTATTTTGTTTCCTTCTTCTTCTAGTGTGCACTTCCTCTCCAGAGGCTTCCTCTCACTGACCTACTCCAGTCCGTTATAAGTTGAGCTATTAGATGTCGATTTGTATTCACTGAAGCTCACTACAGTATGAAATACTGCATCATTACTTGTAGTTTATTTTTTCAATTTCTCATTTCAAATATTGGGCGTAGCTTTGTAGGTTTTTTCATTTTCCATGTTATGTACTGCTTATTTCACACTTGAAATATTAGGTTTAGCCCTGTATATTTATTTTTCAAATCCACATTTCACAAATATATAGAATATAGCCTGAATATGAAAGGTTTCCACAATGTTATGGCATAATAATATCATCATCATTCATTATTCTTCTACAAGATAAAAATACAATAAGACTGAAACAAAGACGAAGTTCAATAGAAGGAAGTCTCTTCTTCCCTATTTTGATTGGTTGATATTAAAATGAAAGTTATGTTCACTTTTTGAAATTACATTATTAAAAAAATCTGACTGATTTTTTTAAGAGAAAAACAATGAAATATTGAATTAGAATTTGTAAGGTTGCTATAGGAGTTGAAAAAAATAAAATATACGAGCAAAATAAAATTTAAATCAAAATTATTACCTCATAATAGCCAAATTTACAATCCACAATATGTGCAGAATCAATTACCCCGCTTCACACGTCAAAATATCTAGAGGTCTGATCCATAGCCGTCCTCATAAATTCCCCAAGATTAAATAAACGTGAACTTAGCAAACACCATAATTTTTGCAGATTATGCTATGCGTTTACCAAATTTTGCTCAATCCAGTAGAATTTATAAGGACGTCAGATAATCGGACGCCCACTAATAGTAGAGTAAACAACTGCACTAGGAGTAATCGATCCTCTGTTACAAAATCTAGATGAAAATTAAGAGTTTAGATAAAATTCCCAGGTTTCGGGAAAGCTTGAGTTATGAAAAGTATAAGAGGATGTCATTCGATTGACAGTCCCATTCAACATTCTCCCCAATTTGGAAAAATGATTTTCCCCAATCCAGAACTTATACCTTTTCAACAATACGTTCGTCACAATATCAGTTCCAGATTTTTTGAATCACATGTGATTGTATGAAACGAAACAATAAGTTTATGTAATCTTCTCACCACTCACAGATTCCATAGCGTTAACTGAGTCGTAAATTCCACTAAGACCAATACGTATCTCACAATGATACGTATATCTTCATAACTGTCAGTTTTTTTTGTTCCAACATTTTTACAATACACAAATTCAATCAGTTCAACAATACGATCAATGATACATTCCACAATTGATGCCGGTTCTGTTCATCTTGTCAATTTCAGTTTGAATAAATAATGACACATGAACAATGGTGTTCTGTACAAGCAAAGAAGACATTCTGTCAAGATGAGAAATCGACTCCAGCTAAGTCAATATTGATTCAAAAATTATAAATTTAGTCTTGAATTGTAGAAAACATTCTGATCTATAATTTGAGACAAAATTTATTATTTTTGAACCAATATTGACCGAGCTGGAGTCATTTTCCCATCTTGACAGAATGTCTTCTTCGCTTGAACGGACTATACCAGATACTGTACAGTGCGGCCAAATTAATGCTTTTGTCGGTAGGTAACTTACGTAATAAACAAAAACATCCCAATTCTTATGTCATACACGATTTTTCCCAACAATATGGAAACAATGCATCAATAATGATAAAGACGTGTCATATTTTACAAATGATCAATGTGTTATAAAGTTTTTCATTTCTTCTAGTCGATAGGCTACTACCAGATTGTATTTGTCTTTACATTTTTTGGCAAAGTTTTGAAAAAAACATTTTTCTACTTGTTCATGCTCATACTGTTTTGCTATAAAATAATACAATAGCCTATTCTGAATAAAAGTTGTAGCATACTAGTATTCTCAATACTACTAATTATTTATTCAGAGGCCTATCAGGTTCCAAGCGACATGTCTTATAAGAAACTATTTGCGGAGAAATTGTCTTTAATGAATGGATCCAGGCTTATTGAAAGAGATTCGATGATCAAAAAAAGAAAACTACGAACCTGATTTCTCCTACCCCCTCACTCTTCCCACGCGAATTGACATTTGACTCATTTTTTATTAGATTTAGCAAATGAGTTCAGTATTTCTATAATCACACATCAGAACTCAGAAATTTCACAAAAGTATGACGACTTGAGGAAAAAATGATACAATTTCAACATAGGACTGACTATTGAGTGGCTCACACCAATGGCTACGCTGTGAGTACGAGTATATAGGGTATACTATCATCATGATTATAACTCTACATCTCCAGGCTCCCATACCTTCTTCCCCGGCTTCCACTTATTCTTTCCCGCAATCGTAAAGTAGAAAAATGAAGGATCCCGAGGCGCAGTCGGGAGCTAACCGCAGGTGGGAAGCAAGGAACCATGATTGCTGAAAACAACTGAGGAGGAGGAGGATGAGGATAAGAAGGAGGAGGAGGAGGAGGAGGAGTCAGGAGGCAGTCGAAAGCAGCCAGAAAGGTTTATCGGGTTGTTGCTCTTTTCTGAGAACAGGGTATAAAGAAAGACTAGTCGACAGGCGGGCCTGTGCCTCGCTCAGGTTAGGTTAGGTTAGGTTAGGTTGGGCGGTCCACCACACTGACCTTGGTCAACAATCTTTTCTGTCTGTCTTCATTCTTACCCTTGTCCTTCTTTGTTGTATTCTCCCTCTTCTCCTCCTTTTTTCTTTTTTTCCAAATCTTTCGCGCCATCCTCCAACAGTATGAGGCGCCGACAACATTCGATGGTGCAAACGAAATATCTTCAGCTTTCCACATCATAATAATGATAGCCTGATCTAATAAATATAACCTATCTATAACCTCACATACCTAGCCTAATCTGGGAAAACCAAGAAATTGAATTCTTTCCATGAATATAATTATCACGTCTTTGTTTCCAAATCTGTTGTAGGCCTATGTTGGTGTTTTCTGCACCCAAGAGCCAAAATGAATCCGAATAGAGAGTATTACTATTACATCATACTATCCTTATCACAATAATGGAACCAATGTTTGAGGAGTTCAATGGAACGAGAAAATGTTCATCCTATGTCTATCAGGTTATTCATGAGAGGGTAGTCCGAGGGGAGGACATTCAGATTCAAAAGCATTTTGTTCAGAAAATATCTTGTTCCAAGGTCATTTTATTGTTTCAAGTTCTTTGGGGAGTGGCAAACTTGTCGCTTCCATTGAGTTTTGGCTTTCTTACGGACATTTTATTCAAATTAAATAAATTTCCTCCATGCTCTCATTATCAATATAGTAGTTTAACTATATTTTCTGCTGAAAACCTCTTATCAGCTGGCTCAATTCAAACACATTATAAATAGCCGAGATCATAGCTTGATTTAACCCTGGATTAATTTTTATTCCTGGTTGAAACTGATGATGATCATACGAGCCCTAGAATATGGAAATCAACTTGAATTGAAATGAAATTTCTTCTGCAATACCATATTTAAATGAATTTTGGGCATATATAATTTTCACTACAAAACGCTGTTAGACTTTCAATAACCTGTTAGTGTAGCTACCTTTCAAATATTCCATCCATGCATGATTTATAGTTTCTTGCGATTTATTATCCTGGTGGACCGTTGATTGCTGGCTAACAGTGTCAGATAAACGAAACAGTTGCAGACAGCTAATCAAATTTATGAATAAATCGGCCAGATTGAACGATCATTTCTGCAACGTTATAGTCTGTCCAAACAAAGAAGACATTCTGACAAGATGGACAAAATGACTCCAGCTCGGTCTATATTGGTTTAAAAATTATAAATTTGGTATTAAATTGTAGGAAAGATCCTGATGTAGAATTTGAGACCAAATTGATAATAAATGAATCAATATTGACCGACCTGGAGTCACATTCCCATCTTGCCAGAACGTCTTCTCTGCTTCGACGGACTATACATTCGCTGTGTGAAAATTAGCATGATTTATGCAAATGAAGTGCACTCAGGAACGGGTTTCAAGGCTGGAAGTTTAGAGAAATCTAAAATCGAACTGAATCTTACCAATGCAGCGCATAGAATGTGATTCTATGGAAGAGATAGAAATGCCTTTCATAACCTGTTGAATAAGAAAGACAGATAATAACGGGTAGTTTGAAGTGAGATCTGATAATATTTGAGGAGTGATCCGATCCGCCCCAGTTTGATTATTTCGTGACCTGTTTGGCGAAATTCCAGCTGTTTTGGACTGCTAAAGGTTAGGTTATGTTTGGCTATGTGGAACGAGGCCTAGCGACTAGTTTCAAAGCGGGTTGGGTAGAATTTTTTCAGCCGCGCTTTTTCGTTGGCACCACCTTTAATTCAATCAAGCTTTCATAACCTGTCAGATAATAATTAGTTAAAGGAAGAAAGGGAATTGGAGTACTGTGAGAGAAAATGAGAGAGAACTACTTCTTACTCATTTTATCCACCTGTTGCATTGCTGACATAGTATTGTTGGTTTGCAGCGTGGGTGAAATTCTATATCTGAAACTGGTTGAGGAACGTCGAATTCAAGTTCGGAGTAACTTTCGTAGAAACCTGATGGTAATAACGACTTGATCCCATCCACTGACGGCGTACGTCATGTCTCGAAATAGTTGCTTATTTCATAAAAACTTTCAAACTTGTAGATTTATATTGGCAAGTTTGAGGATTAGTGCAAGTTCTTGAAGATTCAGTTGAATGCTGGGGTAAGTCCGTTACGAAATCTTAAGGAGTCTTCAAAATAAACGTCTTGATGCAATTATTGAGTAATTTTCAAGTAAGTAAAATTTCTTGACAAATGAAGAATGAAACACCTTCTCTAACATTCAAAGCAGTCTCACTTTTTTGTATAGTATTCGAACGATTCAAGTTGATATAGAATGAGACTGACGGAAGCAACGTTTAGGTAAAAAGCGAGTATCTTAATACGAAGTGAGATTTCAATGTGAAACTGAATGAGAGTTATGTTATCTCTATATATAACAGCGAAATGGCACTGATTCATTCATTCATTCATCACCAGAACTAAAAATCCACTGAACCGAATGCGTTCTAATTTGGCAGGCATGTTCAGTTTGACGTTTAGACGCGCGCTAAGAACAGATTTAAAAAACTTTTCAGGGATACGCTGAATGTTTGAGTTTTTCTATAGTTTTTCGGCGTTTTCTTAATTTTTTCGAGAACCAATCGGTAAAAGATGTTGATATTCGGTGTGCCGGTTCAGATTAAGGTCTAGAAATGTTGTGTTAAAAGTGCCGTTTTCGAAAAACCCATGAAAAGACAATTTTTGGCATATTATTCGCCATTTTCTCCAACATTTTTGATTGGATTCTTTTCGTTGATGGCTCAAATTGTAGGGCATAATAGGGATATTATACACCAATTTTCAAAACGATCAAGTTATTGGTCGATTTGTAGTGATTTTTAAACTTTGCAACCCTAATTTCAACCCCTACCCTTGAACCAATTCTACTAGTTAAGACCACATTTGACCGAGATATTAACACTAATGATTTTGGAGTCAAAATTTTCTCATCTTGCTAGAGGTATCTTCATTGCTTGGACATATATAAATCTATGAACTATATATGATATATGCAATTTGAACGGACATTAAAACTTCGTGTTGGCTCGGAAACGTGTAAAAAATATATCACATCATAAATTTTCGATTGTCAGGGCAAGACCAATAGTGCATTTTTTCGAATGAAATGCACTAAAACCAACAAAAAATTCAGAGTAAGAGATATCGTTTGAAGAAAATGGCAGTTGTCATCAAGCCACTGGCGGCTCGTGTCCACGATCAGGTGAAGTTGAAGAAGATCATTTGACTTCATTGATGATGTGCTGAAAATAAATTTCAATAAGAAATAGAAAATAAGAAGAGGAAACCAGCGAAAGAAGGGTATAAATAAGAAAATAATATGAATGAAGATTGTACTTTTGAACAGTTTATTAGGAGAAAGTTGAAAAATAAAGGAGTATTGAGTTGGAAAAATATAAGAATAAAGGGAGAAAATGGAAGAAATTTAAATGTGAAAGATAGGAAAAGCAGAACGAGAAAAAATTGGGAGAAGTAGGAGAAGACAGGATAGGTGAGATGGGAAATCATGTATGATGAGAGTAAAAAAGGAGAAAGTATAAGCAGGAAATTCGGAATCGGAAGAAAAAACTAATAAGGGAACAAAGAATATTTGAAAGACGGAATGAAGAAGATGATATAAGAGGTACGAGATTTATAAGAATGGAAAGGAGACAAAAAAGGGGAGGAGTAGGAACAAGGAGAAAAAGAGGAATGTGAAGTGGGAATAATAAGCAAAAAGGAAAATAACAGAAATGGAGGAGGAACGGAAAAAGGATAAAGTGTGAGCAAGAAGAATGAGGAGAAAAGGGAAGAAGGAGGAGAAAAATAAGAAGGATAAAGATGGAGGAGAAAAAGGCGCAGGGCGCAGAAGAAGACAAAAAATAACTTTGAAACGAAGATGCCCACTCAGGTTGGTGAGTTCGCTTGAGATTCGTTACACAACTGACTCTGCTGTCTGACAACCCCCCCCCTCATCACAAAACCCACTTCGGGTCATAAATTTTTGTTTGCACGAAAATACCACCACTTCCAAAGCAAGTAATGATGATGGCGATGATGGTGCTGTAGACGACAGTGGCGCACTCTAGGTTGAAAAGAAAACTCAAGAAACGAGTCCCCTTGGCTCACATCTCTAAGTGAAGTCAGACTCCTGTTTTTTGGAGTTGATGATAGTATAGCAAGTTCGAATCATCGACAAATATATTTCATTGCCATCGTAGAGCTGATAGCACGAAATTAGGTGGTTAGCGATTGACTGTTAATTGACTGATTGATAAAATCCTCAGCTCTCTCAGGACAGTCGGCAAGCTGTCTGCGAAAGTACATCGGAACAAGAACGTTCCCAGCTATATTAAGTCGCTCTCGAAAATAGCTCCAGTCTGTCCTGACAGAGCTGAGAATTGATCGGCGCAGTCATCGCCGAAAAAAAATTCAACAATCGATGAATTTAGTAAATTTCTTCAAGCTCGTTTTGATTTTCGTTGCTTTGGATCTTCTACCCCAAACTGATAGAATAATACGAAATGGAATGTTTTCAAGAATCCATTTGAGAATGGAACATCTCTGAGAATCCTTGTATGAGAATGGTGTTTATCGTATTGATTCTCTAATAATAGACAAATCGAACAATATAAAATGGATTTTTACGAAAATCACTATGAGAATTATTTCACAATCCAAGATGATTTAATAATATGTATGTCAAAGTCCTACATTATAAACAACTTCAGAAGTATTATTTGTATAAAATGGATGAATTCGAAAGTCACCAAGAAAATGATTTCACCATCCAAGATGATTTAATAATATGTATGATTTAATAATAATATGTAAGTCCTACACTATAAATAACTATGGAAGTGAACTGAAAGTTAAACTCGTACTTGAAAGTTGATCTAGTAATAATTGAAAGTTATGACGTCATAATACGCAGTTATGATAGTGGGTGAAGGCTGTGCCCGTTGAAGTTCTCGGTCATTGTCAATGTCTATCTAATAATATTACATAATCAGCATATAAGCAGCCCTGCTCTGAGGTAATACATGCATGTATGCGCCGGTTATATTGCTCGTACTTGAATGTAATAACGGAAAACTACACGAGAACCAGAGTGGGTGAGGCAGGGAGGGAAGGGACGACTACTATTTTCTACTAGCAAGTAGCTGTTTGTAGTAAAAGTAACACAATGTAATGCTTGCACTTGCCGAGTAGGTAAATAGTTCACTAGAAGACACTCCGGTGCAATGTAAATTATATTACAACGGTGTGTCTTATCAGCTTACTCCAACTGTAATACCCCCTGGATCAACGCCAACTTAATAAGCGGCCGTTTTCCATTGGAGAGAAGCCACTGACTCAAGTCAGCATCGTCAATGACTCGTCAAATATTCTACTTGTAATACTACTACTCCATTCAACATCATCCCACTACACTATAGTCTGTCCAAGCGAAGAAGGCATTCTGGCAAGATGGGGAAATGATTTCAGCTCGGTCTTAATTGGTTCAAAAAAAATAAATTTTGAATAGATATGTAGGAAACACTATGATCTACAGTTTGAGATCAAATTTATAATTTTTGATTCAATGTTTAACGTGCTATATTCATTTTCCCATCTTGCCTGAATGTCTTCTTTGCTTGGACAGACTATACTATCAGACAGAAATGTTCACAGAGTCTTTCAGTTTCATTGATGTTGAACTGAAACAAATGTGCTTCTCTTATCCATTCTTAGAGTTTTGTGTTTACGGGATACTTCCTGTCTATTTGCACCAACAATACACATTTCAAATAGAAGCTTTATTTCAACAATATAACACAAAATTGAAATATTTTTCAAGAGCACAATATACCTCACATAATCGACTAGGGAAAGAGAAATCCTTTCAATAGTCCAATGAAAACTGGTACAGCAGAGTCTCCCCCACCCCACCACCAGATTTTGAAGTTGTAAATTCGCCTGGAGTATTATGAAAAGTATACGCTAATTAGACGCTCTATAAAATCAGTGATCAAAAGCCATAATCCATATAACCACAGTACTGTACGTGATTGTGCTGTGGTAAAAATAATTTACCCGAACAACTATGGATTACCCGATCGAGCCCGGAAACTATGATTATCGGATTGGCGCGTTATTTCTTACTCCAACGAGCCACCCAAATTTCTGTCTTGCCACTCTTATCATGCCCATCAATGAAGTTCATCACAGTTCCATTCGTTTTACAAGACGTTTTGATGTCATTCATTACTTGCCTACCGTTTGAATTACGGTAGCATGTAAAAGTAGCCGTGAACTATGAGACGACAACTACCGTTTGCCGCTATGCCATTGTCCTTGAAATGTTGACCTTGACTTACAAAGATAATGCACTTTATTGAAGTAGTGTGTATGATTGTGTTTTGCAAAACAAATAATGTGTTCTATAAAATGCATATTGGATAAAATAAGAACTCAATTTCAAACTACTAAGGCAATTATTGTATTATTTGAAAAGATACATTCATCCTTTAACAAAACTTTTAGAGCTCTAGAAGATACACAAGGTGATGTAATTTAATAATGCTTGTAATCCCTTGGTATTTATGACAAACTTTCAATTAAAATAATGTCCACATTCCTAGATTAAGCCCTAATTTCATTTATTGCACTACAAGAAAGTAATCAATGATCGATTTCGAATTATGAAGATGAAGGGTTGATAAAGAGAATAAACACAAACCGACTCACAACTTTTATTAAAATATCAAAAGTTATTAAAAAATTATTAAAATTTATTATTATTATTATTAAAAAATTTGAAGCCGGAAATAACAAATTCACTTAATATTGACAAGACATTTATGACAGATGTAACATATTTCAATGTTAATACGAGTACAATACTATTAAATTTATTATTTATTTCATTGAAAAAATACAATTGAAGGAACGAAAAAACAGGCGTAAGCCCAAAACTTCTTCTGTTCCAATTTTGATTAAAATATCCAAATCCAGGTTATGTCCCTTTTCAATACTCACTTAATACAATTTATAGTATATACTATATTCAATTCAGTTCAATTATTGCAAGTATTCTCCTATATCAAATTTATCGTGTATCATCTTATAATTCAACTGCATCATTTACATGATACTCGTACACACCACTTTAAAAATTCACCTTCACGAACACCTCTATCATCTATCATTCATCATAGAATTCGATGAAACCTTGATCGTGTATCAGCCATCATGTTCCCACAATGCATTTGTTGAGAAACTCCGGTACTGCACTCCACTCAGTACTTGTTACTTGTCGCATAACTTCAACCGCTCAATTATTTTCAGGTACTCTCAAGTTATTTTCAGGTTGGGAGCGAGATACCCGATCTTGCCGAGCGTCCAAAGCCTTCCAGCTGTGTTCGTTCTGCAATTTAGACGGCAACAGAATATTGAGTAAGGTCGCTTTTCGAAATAACTCAAAGTATAGTATGTACAAACAAAGAAGACATTCTGGCAAGATGCGAAAATAACTACAGCTCGTTCAATGTTGGTTCGAAAATCATAAATTTGGTCTTAAATTGTAGATCAGAATGTTCTCTACAATTTGAGACAAAGTTTATAATTTTTCAATCGATATTGACCGATCTGGAGTCATTTTCCCATCTTGCCAGAATGTCTTCTTTGCTTTGACAGACTATCCAGGCTGCATTACCGGACGGTCATCGGTATAGCAGCTAACAAGGAAATTGGCGGTTCGCAAATATCTGTTATCAATGCTCAGCTCTTTCAGGACAGTCTGAAAGTGGTCTACAAGAGCAAAACTGTTTCAAAAACGTCACCCTTTACTCAATATTCTCTTACGGACCGCTCGCCGACTTTCCTAACAGAGCTGAGCATCAATAACAGTCATTTCCCAACCGCCACTTCTGTTGGCGTCTGCAATACCTTACAACAGTAACGTCTTCTTCTTCTGCTATTTTTTGTCCTTTTTCCTCCTTTGCACTCCTTCATATTTCTCATCCTCTCCTCTCATTTTTCTATCACAACTATGAACTGTACACTTCCAATATCTCAATCGACTAGTCCCTTTTGATATCTCCAACATGTATACCTTATTTGCTATTCCTCTTTCCTTTTTTCTTCCTGGTCTTTAGTATCTTCCTTCCTCTTATTGTTCTTCTCCCATTTTCCTAATTCTTCCTACTCTCCGATTCAATTTGCATTCTTCTAGTGGTCTGCATTTCTTGATCTTCCTTTTATTCTTCGAATAATGTTCAATTTTCATTCTGTTGAATTAAAATTTGTATATTGTGATTCTGCCTATCTTTATCGACTTCCTTAGCTTTCTCTTCTTCTTTATACCCTCCCTCTTTCTTTCAACCTGGTTCTCCTACCCATTCGTATTCAATTGACTCCTCATCACCCTAATTCTAGGGACTTCTTTCCTATTCTACCTACATCTATCTTTCTCTTCTCCAATTCGTATTGTTGAAAGCATGCAGGAGTCCAGTGGGACGTGATGCAATGTTGCCAATCAAACTGATTACAAATAAAAATTAATTTATATTTTCATAATATACCTGACGAAATGGCAACATCTATTGATACGGGGGGCAGAGTTGCCTCTGCTGTAAAAGTATCCATTGAACTATTTTCATGCGGACAACTCTAGCAAACTCCATAGTTTGGGAGCTATATAGTTCGCATCGTGCGCTGTCGGCAGCGGCAACCAATCCATCGGCAAGCAACAGAGCTGTTTGAGAGCCGACCGGCCATGCAATCATAACGATAATAACCGTCTTCAAAGATGTCGTCGTAAACATTCTAGCTGCCGGCCCGCTGCGGCCAAACGAAAAAGGAGAAGAGGAAGTAGAAGAAGATGGAGAAAAATGAGGAGATTGAGAGGAAGCGAAAGACAAAATTGAGAGAAAAAGCAGAAGGAGAAGAAGAGAACGAGAAAGAAGAAGAGGGAAAATTAAAACAAAAGAGAAAAGATGAGGAAGAGATAGTGGGTAATGAGGAAGATTCAGGTGTAAGAACAGAAGAATAGTGAAAAAAGAAGGAGAAGAAGAAAAGAGGAGGAGAAGAAGAAAAGAGGAGGAGAAGAAGAGGAAGAATCGCAAGAGGAAGAAGAAGGAGAAGAAGAAAAAAGAGGACAAGCAGAAAAAGCTGAAGAAAATTAAGAGAGAGGACAAGTAAAAGACGGATAAAAAAAGAAGGGGAAGCAGAAGAATGAAAGAAAAATAACGAGAGAGAGAGAGAGAGGAAAAATAAGATGAAGCTGAAGAAAAAAAGGAAGGGAGAAGAAGAAGGTTGAGAGGAAAAAGGAAATAGAAGAAGTGGAAAAATCAGAAGAAGAGGAAGAGGAAAGGGAAGTAAAAGCGGAGAAAAAAAGAAAAAGGTGAAGATGCAGAGGGAGAGGAAGGAGAAAAAAGAGAGGGAAATGGAAAATGGAAAGAGGAAGATTGAGTAAAAGAAAAGATAGAAAGAGCAAGATTGAGCGAAAGAAAAAAGAGAAAAAGAAGTAGAAGAAGAAGCAATAGGAAAAGAATAACAAAAAGAAGAAGAAGAAGAAGAAGAAGAAGAAGAAGAAGAAGAAGAAGAAGAAGAAGAAGAAGAAGAAGAAGAAGAAGAAGAAGAAGAAGAAGAAGAAGAAGAAGAAGAAGAAGAAGAAGAAGAAGAAGAAGAAGAAGAAGAAGAAGAAGAAGAAGAAGAAGAAGAAGAAGAAGAAGAAGAAGAAGAAGAAGAAGAAGAAGAAGAAGAAGAAGAAGAAGAAGAAGAAGAAGAAGAAGAAGGAGAAGAAGAAGAAGTGGGAGTAGAGGGAGAAGATAAGGAATTGAGAAAAAGAAAATCAAGAAGAAGAAGAAGAAGAAGGACCAGGATGAGAAGGAGGAGAAGAATGAGAAGTAGAGGAGAATAGGCGCCCTATCCTGCAACGTTCCCATTATTTTCATCTGTGGCAAAATATCGTTTACAATAATTAATAGCAGATGAAAAACACAACGCCATCGAACCGAGAGAGGCTAGTTAAGTCCCTCTGAACGAATACACTGGGGCCGTACCCTGTACCACCTATACTATAATTCACAACAGTTTATCGCCCTACCCCGGGCGCACGATATACAAATTTCATATTTTATCCACCCCCTACTCCCCCCACCCCACCAGGGTACTAACTACAGTTCGATCACCCTATCTTCGTGTGTCCTTATAGTCTGTCCAAGCAAGAAAACATTCCGGCAAGATGGGGTAATTAATCCAGCTCGGTCAATATTAGTTCAACGATTATAAATTTGGTCTTAAACTGTAGATCAGAATGTTTCCTACAATTTGAGACTAAATATATAATTTTTGAAACAATATTGACCGAGCTGGGGTCAGTTCCCCATCTTGCCAGAATGTCTTCTCTGCTTGGTTGGATTATACCAGCTATTTTTTCCACGTCATCATCTTCTATTATCGGGTTTTTCTCGTCCTTCCATTATCACAGGTCTCCTTTTATCTTCTTCATCATCACAGGTCTTCTTTGTATCCTTATTACTTCATTTATTTGCTTGTTTTGTTGTTCTTTCAATCCCCATATCAAACTATTGACCATTCCTCTATCTTTCAACTAGCTTTATTCCAAAAGAAAATTTACGATACTCGTATTTTTAAAGCCTCTCCATACAGTGGTTTTGTGATACGCAGTGATGATACAAAAGTTCAAAATTGATACGCAATCGTACAGGAAGGAAGCTCATTGACATAAAAAATAAACAACGTGGGGTTGAAAAAATGTTATTAATGAAATTAATTCAACATGGAAAATACCTAAACTAAGTTCAAATTCTCTCAAAATTTTCAATCCCTTATAAACCGAATCAGTTCTAATATATATCCAAACCGAATCTTCTTCTATATATAAAAGCGGAAAGGCACTGATTCATTCATTCATCACCAGAACTAAAAATCCACTGAACCGAATGCGTTCAAATTTGGCAGGCATGTTCAGTTGGACGTTTAGACGCGCGCTATGAACGGATTTTAAAAAATTTTCAATGATACGCCAAATATTTTAGTTTTTCCAGAGTTTTTCGGCGTTCACCTCATTTTTTCGAGAACCAATCGGTAGAAAATGTTGATATTTGGTGGGCAGGTTCAGATAAGGTCTAGAAATGTTGTGTTAAAATGTTTTCGCAATCCGTTCAAGATTACGCCAGTTACCAGGTTTTCAAAATTGTCGATGTGTTGCGGGTTGCATATCTTCCGCCTTAATACGACCAATCCTAACTGTAAATTCAATGGTTCTGCGAGATTATAGATGAACTTATTTGGAAGATTTTGAATCAAGTTTCAAACCATGTCTGATATACTTCCCAAGGTTACGCTTAATATTAGCGTGTTACTATTTTTTGGAATTTTCGGAGTTTTTCTTAGATTTTTCTAGAACGAATTGGCAGAAAATGTTGAAATTAGGTAAACAGGTCCAGATTAGGTGTAGAAATGCTGTTTTTAATAATTTTCTAATCCATTCTGAGAGGAATTTTCAGGCGAGCGAAGCGAGCCTGTTTGACTCACATTGCCTATACTGTCGGGGGTCCAGGCGATATTGTCCCCTGGCTAGGCGTAGAAGGCGAGTGAAGCGAGCCTGCCGGCTAGTATTTATATACAATATGGTGACGATCTAAAAGTAAATGTAATATCAACAAGCTACCTTCCTGTATTAAATTTGGACTCTTTATCACTACTGCTTATCAGAAATCCTGGAAGTTTAGTTTTACGTTCACATATGCCTACACAATACCAGGCTCGTATTTTATTAAAAAGTATGATGGGCATGTTCCACACATTTTTCATTTTACCTGTATCGTCTAAAACATTTTCTTTTTTCTCTTCTTATCTGTTATCCTTTTTCATCATAATCTTCTTTCGTCATTCATCACAATATTGTTCTTGATTTGTTGACTAAAATTTTCTCCACCTTCTTCTGTTTTCATTATCCACCTTTTATCCTGGTCAACGTTTTTATTACTTGTCCTCCTTCATTCCAACATAATTTTCTATCCTTTTTTGTGTTTCTTTCTATTTTTTCTACTTCTCTTCTCCCTCTTTATTTTCTGGGCTTGATCCATTGCTTTCCTCAATATTAACAATGCACCTACTATTGCATCACCATTGGTCTTCCAGTCTTCCAAAATAATCACTGTCGCTATGGCTGAGGCCGCACTGCTGGTGGGTAGAGCCTGGAGGGTGGAGGGTAGTTGGTAAATCTATAGAACATACACACCATTCACAGTAATACATCGTATGAATGGTATGTGTTCAGCCGCCATCTTGAAATTCTTAAATATGGACAACATAACCTCAAAAAACAGAATGACGTCATACCATTCATACGATGTATTACTGTGGACGGTGTGTATGTTCTATAGATTTACCAACTACCCTCCACCCTCCAGGCTCTACCCACCGGCAGTGCGGCCTCAGCCTAAGAGTTTCCAGCATTGATAGTTTTTTCAATCAGCATGAGAGTAAACTGGTATAATACTCTCCCATCTAGAAGTTTCTATTTTGTGGAATTTATAGAATAATTTGTTCTACTCATTTATACAGGGTGTTTCAGGAGGAATGAGCAAAACTTCTCAGGCTGATTCCTTATACCAAGTAGACAAATAAGTTTCATGGGACCAACCCCAAAAACGCAATCGGCGCCATTAAACTTTTTCTTTAGAATCCGACTCTCTTCAACTTCCATTAATAAAAAATACAATTTTATGATTCCTCATCCAGTTATAACCCTTATTGTTGAAAAATGGCGTTTTCTAGCATATTTTTCCAATTATCTCAATAATCGTTGAAGTTACAAACTTTGAACTGGTTTCATTGAATTCCTCAGCTAATTTTACATAGAAATTGATTATTTTAGAACCTCACTAAAGCTTCTAAAAAATTAATATATTTTGAAAAATCTCAATTTTCCGCCATTGTTATCTCGGTAACAAAGCGTTTTTGGGGGTTGGTCCCATGGAACATTTTTGTCTACTTGGTGTAAGGAATCAGCCTGAGAAGTATTGCACGTTCCTCCTGAAATACCCTGTATTGTAATGTAGAATGTAAGTTGAATTTGGTATCTATTTGAATAAAGTAATCCAATCTAATCTATCTTGTGACTTCCCTCGAAAATAACATTCATGATAGAGTTGAGTACTTGGGAGCACTGAGAAGAAAAGATTTCTATTCTGATATAGGATTACTTTTAATATTTTTCCTTCTCTGTGATAGTAGTAACAAACTTATGAAGTAACTCCACACCTACAAGTACCTATATTAGCTACTCTACCTCTAATTCTGCCAATAAGAACCCGGCTTGAAAGCTATCAAAAAATAAAAATGATGAACGGAAAAAACACAATACACCATTACTACAGGATAATAAAATATTTATCAGCCCTCCCAGAATAGAAAGGCATGCCGAATTGAAACAAAACGAACACAAAGCCACAAAGCAACACCAAGAATCTAATGCGAGTTTAGAGAAAAAAGAACTGCAATATTTATATCCTATTCGTATTGCCACCTTGATTTGAACAAACTCACCTACAGCGGTGTTTGGTAACTTTTAAGAGAGAGAGACAGATTGTCGCAGAGTTTAGTGGGAGTGAGTTAGAGAGGCGATGGGCGTAGTAGTGTCTCCATAATTTGTCTTTGTGGCACTCGGTTTGGAACGAACGAATATAAGGACGATGGGGGTGCGGGTCGGAGGGGAGGTAACAAACCTGACCTATCCCATTTCAGAGGACGTTGGACCCCTGCTTGGCTCAGTTAGAGAGAGCGGCCACGAAGAAAAATGGACGAAGATGGAGGGAGAAGGAGAAAAATATGGATGAAAAGAAGAAGGGGAAGAAGAAGGAGAGGAAGAAGAAGAAGTAGAAGAAGAAGAAGAAGGAGAAGAAGAATGAAGAATGAGAAGAAGAAGCAAAAGAGGAAAGAAGAACAGAATAGGAAAAGAAAAAGAAGAAAAGAATAGAGGAGAAGAAGAAGAAAAAAGAAGAAGAAGAAAAGAAGAAAAAGAAGAAGAAGAAGAAGAAAAGAAGAAGAAGAAGAAGAAGAAGAAGAAGAAGAAGAAGAAGAAGAAGAAGAAGAAGAAGAAGAAGAAGAAGAAGAAGAAGAAGAAGAAGAAGAAGAAGAAGAAGAAGAAGAAGAAGAAGAAGAAGAAGAAGAAGAAAAAAAGAAGAAGAAGAAGAAGAAGAAGAGAAAAAGAAGAAGAAAAGGGAAAGAAGAAGAAGTAAAGAAGAAGAAGAAGAAGAAGAAAAGAAGAAGAAGAGAGGAAGAAGAAGTAAGATAGAAGAAGAAGAATAGAAAAGAAGAAGTGATAGAATAATGGGAGAAGAATAATGAGAAGAAGAACTGGAAGTAGAGGAAGAAGATAAGAAATTAAGTAAAAAGAAAATCAAGAAGTACAAGAAAAAGAAAAATAAGAAGGAGCAATAGAAAAATAGGAAGTAGAGGAAGTGGAAGTAGAGGAATAAGAAGAAGAAGAAGAAGAAGAAGAAGAAGAAGAAGAAGAATAAGAACGGAGAAACGAAAAAGAGTTAGAGCCCTATTATTGTGTGTGGTTGTCGTTTTTGTGTTTGTGTGTGTGAGTGCGCGGGGACTAAGAAGGGGACCGACCGGATTAGTGACTTTGGGAATAGCGTTCGAAAAGGAAAAGACGAAGAAAGGAAGAAGAGAAGGAGGAGGTGGGGAAAAAAAGAAAGGTGGAAGAAGTGGAATTAGAAGGGAGGTGACCGAAGAAGGTTTTAAAATATTTTTCAGACACAAAAATAAGACAATGAGGAGTGAAGCGGACTAGCGGTGATAGAGAGAGAGTGATAAAGGAGGAGGAGAAGAAGACAGAATAAGCTCTCCACTGGAAGAAAGAATAGGACAAAGTTGAGGGGATGAGATTGTTGTGGTTGGGTAGGGGGTGGGGGGTCTTGTTGAGTTCAAGAGGACCGACCACTCTGTTTAGAAAAGGGAACAGGGCAATAAAACACAGGATGATGGGACGAGGACCCTCTCTGCGTTCCTGCCATTTTGCTTGCCCCCTATTGAGACTTCGATATTTTTCTTCTTCTCCTCTTCTTCTTCTTCGTTGATTTTTTTTTCTTCTTCTCATTCTTGTTCTTGTTCTTGTTCTTGTTCTTGTTCTTGTTCTTGTTCTTGTTCTTGTTCTTGTTCTCTTCTTCTTCTTCTTCTTCTTCTTCTTCTTCTTCTTCTTCTTCTTGTTCTTGTTCTTGTTCTTGTTCTTGTTCTTGTTCTTGTTCTTGTTCTTGTTCTTGTTCTTGTTCTTGTTCTTGTTCTTGTTCTTGTTCTTGTTCTTGTTCTTGTTCTTGTTCTTGTTCTTGTTCTTGTTCTTGTTCTTGTTCTTGTTCTTGTTCTTGTTCTTGTTCTTGTTCTTGTTCTTGTTCTTGTTCTTGTTCTTGTTCTTGTTCTTGTTCTTGTTCTTGTTCTTGTTCTTGTTCTTGTTCTTGTTCTTGTTCTTGTTCTTGTTCTTGTTCTTGTTCTTGTTCTTGTTCTTGTTCTTCTTCTTGTTCTTCTTCTTGTTCTTGTTCTTCTTCTTCTTCTTCTTCTTCTTGTTCTTGTTCTTGTTCTTGTTCTTGTTCTTTCTTCTTGTTCTTCTTCTTCTTGTTCTTGTTCTTCTTCTTCTTCTTCTTGTTCTTCTTCTTCTTGTTCTTGTTCTTCTTCTTCTTCTTCTTCTTCTCTCTTCTCCTCCTCCTTCTTCTTCTCTTCTCTTCCTTCTTCTTCTTCTTCTTCTTCTTCTTCTCCTTCTTTTCTTTCTTCCTCCTTTCCCATATCTTTTTTTCTATTTCTTCTACTTTTTCTTCCTCTTATTCTCATATTTCTTCATCTTTTCAATTGTGTCTTTTATCGACTTTTTGGAATTTTGTTCTTATGGTCGACTTCAGTATTTGCCCCTCAAACAAAATTTTCAAGCTTTCAAGGTGGAAAAATTATTTGAAAAGTAGTACAGGATTTCATATGATCCTGAATGGTTGTTTCACCTGAGCTGAGATGAAATGTTATGCTGAGCTGAGATTCCAAAATCTATTGAGATTTCTAAAAGCTGAGAATTGAAATCTATTCAAAATCTAATGGAGTGTTTCAGCGTAGTATGGAATAGTATTGCTCTTGAACAAGCCTTTCCAAATTACAAAGACATTTTTACACCTTGTAATATATGATTTCTCACAATTTGAGTCCACTGCCGCATTTTGTATGCTTTCTTAACTATTAGAATTATTTATCGAATCCTTCCTCAAAACTCAATGATGTACTGAATGGAATGGATGAATGTGGTATGAAGTAAAAATAATACTGTAATATATTTTTATTTTTTTTATATGAGCCAAGAAAAATATTTTCAACAATACAGTATTTATTCCGCTTTACCAACATTTTTTTAATTCTGATATATTGGAGAGGAAGAAAGGAAATGACAACTTCCAAAAACAAAATTATGAAGCTTACTGTAGTGAAGCTCTCTAAATCACCTTTTAAAGAATTTTTATTCCACACAACATGTTTCAGCGAATTATCCATTTTCAAGTGTAAATAACAAGTGATACTCTGATTGTCAT
Organism: Sogatella furcifera; assembly: GCA_017141385.1. NCBI lineage: Eukaryota > Metazoa > Arthropoda > Insecta > Hemiptera > Delphacidae > Sogatella > Sogatella furcifera. The sequence continues at coordinate 7,132,561 of CM029548.1, read as the reverse complement.
TATTTAAAAAATACAGTAGCCCTAAAAGAAAATAAGTATTGAAGCTCTCTAATAATAATATAACATATAACAATTGACATTATTATTAAAAAAATTGAACATAATCAATGTATAGTATAATAGTATTTTTTATGGTAGAACTATTTTGTATGGTAAGATTTCCTGTCCTACCATCCGTTATTAATATTTTAGAGTTCTGCAAAACATTGATAGTATGATAGAGGCTTGTCATTATTGATGTTTTGAACCGATATCCTTGTGCAATAAACGTTAGACTGGCAGAAATAATACAAAACCGACTCTGTACTTGAGACTTGATACTAGCCAGAAGATACATAGCGCACCAGCACAGCCATAAGGTTTGGATCACGCCGGACCTTGTAATGGATAATAATTTTGTCATCATTATAATGATTAAAGGATAAAAAGGAGATTGCAGGATGGAGAGAGGAAAATGGGAAGAATAGAAGGAGGAAGAGGCGGGGGGGATTGGGTTGGGAGAAGAGAGGAGCATAGCGAAAATTCCGACAAATAAATTAGAGGAAGAAATAATGGGAGAGTGCTGTGTTCGTGATAGAAACTAACAACTCTGGCGAAAATAAGTGATGAAGGAAGGAGGGGAGGAGATTGGGTGTTGAAGGAGAGGTGGATGAAGATGGGGAAGGAGGAGGAGGAGGAGGAGAAAAAGAAGAAGAAGAAAAAGAAGAAGAAGAAAAAGAAAAAGAAGAAAAGAAGAAGAAAGAAAAAAGAAGAAGAAGAAGAAGAAAGAAGAAGAAAGAAGGAGAAGGAAAAGAAGAAGAAAGAGAAGAAGAGGAAGAAGAAGAAGAAAAGAAGAAAGAAGAAGAAAGAAGAAGAAGAAGAAGAAGAAGAAGAAGAAGAAGAAGAAGAAGAAGAAGAAGAAGAAGAAGAAGAAGAAGAAGAAGAAGAAGAAGAAGAAGAACCACCACCTTGACATAATATTGCGGAATAAAAAAGTTCAATATTTTACATTTAAAACTACTTTTGAACTTCAATCATTGAAACAATGATCAAAATCATGAAAATATTAAAAATAATATGATTGCGATTGATTTTTTTCAAAACTCCTGTATACGAGTAATCACTCGTAAATCACTTAGGTCATGTTTAAAATTATTATAGACTGATAGGTCTCTAGGTATTCATCCACTGACAGCTCTCACAGTAAAAAACTGTATATGGATGAGGAAACCAGCAGTCCATAACAGCTGTAAACCTGATATCCGATCAATGATATTTCATATTTGTCAGCTGATTTTCAGTACACTGCAAACGATTATTCCAGTGGATGTAAACCCTGTAAAACATTAATTTGAACGGAAAATTTCAAAAAAGAACTCATCGATTTCACCCTGAGGTGTGACCATTGTTCATTCCAAGCAATTTATCTATTTCAAAGTGTACCAGAACTGGCTCTGGTCCTGTTATGCATAATAAACTTGATATCATAGTCTGGTCAAACGAAGAAAACATTCTCGCAAGATGGGTAAATAACTCCAGCTCGGTCAATATTGATTTAGAAATTATAAATTTGGTGTCAAATAGTAAGAAACTATTTGCTCTACAATTTGAGATCAAAGTTACTATTATTTTAGAACCAATAATAACCGAGCTGGTGTTATTTTCCCATCGTGCCTGAATGTCTTCTTCACTTGAACAGACTATACTATGCATTCACGGTCCCAAGTCCACGGCAGGTGCTAGAAATGCTGAGAGCTTCTTCCAGCAACAGCTTCAAATGCCAGGTGCTTGATTCCGTCAATTCGTTGCAACTTTTCACATCTCCCTTCTTCCTCATCCCTCCCTTTTCCACTTATCCTTTTTCTTTCTCACTTCATCCTCAATTAATCTGATGCCGTATCTCTCCTTCTAGCTCATCTCTTCATCTCTCCTATCTTCTATTCGTTTTATACTTCATCAGGAATTCTGTTGCATCCTAATGCTATTTCTCTCTCTCTCTTTCCAGCTCTTCCTTCATTTGTTTTTCAATTTCTTTGGAATTCTGTTGCATCTCAATAATATTCCTCTCTTTCCATCTCTTTCTTTCTCTTCCTCCATTTGTTTTTCACTTTATCTGCAATTCTGTTGCATCCTAAAGCTATACCTCTTTTTCCATCTCTTCTTTTCTCTTCTTCCTTCATTTGTTTTTCACTTTATCAGGATTTCTGTTATTTTTGTCCTTTTTGCTCATCCTCTTCTTTTCATAAGTGTTTCTCACTCTTTGCTGAACTTTGTTGCATCTTAATGCTATTCTGCACCAGTGACAACTAACTATAGTCTGTCCAAGCAAAGAAGAGCCTCTGGATAGATGAGAAAACGATCAGCTCGGTCAATATTAGTTCAAAAATTACTGATTTGGTTTCAATTGTAGAAAACATTCTGAACTAAAATTTGAGACCAAATCAATAATTTTTGAACTAATATTGACCGAGCTGGAGTCATTATTCTTATCTTGCCAGAGACTCTTCTTTGCTTGGACAGACTAGACACGTAGGTCATTGGCCGTTCACAATAATTGGATTATTACATTCATGCAATTCTCTATTATCTGGTGTTCTAGGACTCTGGTTTCTGCTTTCAATAATTTGCCGTAATTGAATAAACAAAATAACTCAATTTTTCATATCTTTATTTCAATACAGTGATCAATTTATTTGTACATAAACTTAGTTAGATTGAACTGCTTGTCGAGTAAGACTGAAATGTTTATGAACTCTTTAAAAAAAATGAAGCAGGAGCACTACTAAGAAAAATTCTCCCAGGTTTTTCTTGTGGATTGGCGTATGAATGATTAGTGAGGTCAATGGTTATGGCTATAGAGACTGTATAATACTGATATAATACTGCTATAATACTGATATAATACTGATTATTCAGTCTCTATAGTTATGGCCATTTTATTTTTACATGATCAAGCAAAAAAATTCTCAATTACAAGTTTTAGATTTGAACAGAGGACTAGGATGCAGAATAATGAACAGTAGAATGAAAAGTGTAACTGATGCCAGAAAGTTAGTCGGTTTCGTCTGTCTCTTGTACGATCAACATTAAATTTATTGAGTTTCATATACACTTAAAACTAAAAGTTGAATAATTCGAAGACAAATTCTCAGCCTCTCTCATGCATGTTTACTGAATACTCCAGGACACTGGCGGCTCGTGCCCACGAAACAGGTGAAGTCCCCGTATCTTTTACTGTACCGCACTTCACCTGTTTCGTGGGCACGAGCCGCCAGTGTAAGCCAGCACCTGAACCAATTAAATCAATCGAATTGATTGAGACAGGTCATGATAAAACCGCTGAAACAATAGGAATATTCCAATATTCAATGAGGTAGGTAAGGGAAAATCTATGAAAAAAGTTGAATTACTCCAATTAAACTCTCGACTTCCGACATGATGGGTGGCACTAAACAGCTTCTGAACGTTTATCGACGATCAGGCATGGCTGAGAGCCAACTAGGAGCATGCTAAGTACGCGCATGCTGGAAAGACACGCCGTTAAAATGTAAAAAGCGTTGTTTGGGGTGTCTTCTGAACCGGAGAGAAATAATAATCAAATCATCATTGCCGACTTCCTATCAACAGGTTTCCAGTTTCAGCCGAGACTATTCCAGCAATCACAATTGCAAACTATAGGCACTGAATATAACCGGAATACAATATATATTCGAGTACAACAGTTCTTGCAAGAGGATTTTGCACAGGCGCAGACCGCACAAAAACCGAAAACAATTATTATTACGGCGGGCGGAAAGTTAACGAACTACAGCTGTATGCTGTACTGCAATTGGATTGGTGATGCTATTGCTTGGATTGGCTGTGTGTTATTATCGTAGCCAGCCGGTTACAAAGGAAGGAAGGAAGAAAGGCTAGGGTGGGCGCGCATTCAAGAAGGAGCAGGAGGAAAAGAAGAAGAAGAAGGAAGAGGAGAAAAAAATAAGAAGAGGAGGAGAAGGAAAGAAAGGGAGAAAGAAGAAGAAGAAGGAGAAGAAGGAAAGAAAGGGAGAAAGAGGAAGAAGAAGAAGAAGAAGAAGAAGAAGAAGAAGAAGAAGAAAAAAGAGAAGAAGAAAATAAGGAGGGAGAAGAAAAGGAAGAGGAAGAGGAAGAGGAAGAAGACAAATAAGAAGAATAAGGGGTAAAGGAAGGTGAAGAATTTGGTGAGGAAAAGGAAAAATAAGAAAAATAAAAAGTAGAAGATGGTAAAGTAAGTAATAAGACATTGAAGAAAGGAAAGTGAAGATGAAAGCTTGGAAAATGAATTTCTGATCATTCTAATCAAAGAAGAAAAATAATGAGAAAAGTAAAAAGAAGAGGAAGAAAGAGAATGAGAAGACCAAGAAGAGAAAAAAAGATGAACAAAAAGAGGAAGAAGATGGAAAATCCAGATGAAATTGAAGAAGAAGAAAGGAAGAATGTAAATAAGAAGAAGAATAAGTATAAGGAGAATAACAGAAGGAAGAAGACCTATAAAGAGAAGGAGAGGGGTGATGAGGGGAAGAATTAGAAGAAAAAATTCAAGAAGAGAGGTAAGAGAAGGAAGGAGAAGAAGAACTAGATGATAAAAATGAAACAGAAGGAGGAGGAGTAAAATAGAAAAGAAGTTGAAGAGGAGAAGGATTAAAGAATCTGAATATGAATGAAGAATAAGATAATTGTGATAGTGGATCACTGGTCAGACCACTAATGTTTTATTGATAATTTCAAAATTGGAGCTCCAATTGGAGTTTCGACCTAGGTCGGAACCGAATAGCAAGGAAGTAGCTGAAGGGAGAAAATAAAAAATAAGTTGAAAATGCAATGGAAATCACGAAATGAAATATGAGAAATAGGTTCATCATAACCTCATTTGGACTTCATAAACTCTTATCAAAATTAAGGAGATGAATAGTAAGGGCTAAAAACCTTCTTTTTATCTCTCAAATAATTTTAAATGATTCCAATACTTATAAATTATGTTATTCACTCCAACTTAAAGAACACTACGCACGATTTCGTTGCCTGTAGTAGGCCTAGGGCACTGATCCCCATCTTCAGCGTAGGAGAAGTACTTGGATGCAATCCAGTTCATGTGAATGTGTCTCTGAATAAATGAAATGAATTAGACGAAGAAGAGATTGACGCCATTCCCAAACTTGTTCCCTAAAAACGCCCACAAGATAACACTTGCCTCCGTACTATAATTCATATTCATTTATTTGACAAAATACATTACGCAATGGATAAAACACAGACAATAATAATAGTCCAAAACGTCTTATTTCCAGATTCTTTTAAATTCTCCAAATTAAGGTTAATAATGAGAATATAAGCTTAAAAATAGGCACACGAAAGTAGAAATTAGTTTTAAATGACAAAGATTGGAGAACGAAAGAAGAATCTAAGGAAAATAATAAACAATAATTGAAGTATTGGTGTTGATGGGTGATATCATAAGGAGGTAAGAGAAAGAGATAGACATATGAACAGGAAATTATGTGAAGAGGAAGATTGTTGAAAACAACAAAAGAATACGGTACGAAAAAGAGGTAAGGGAGAGATGAGGAAGAGAAATACGAAGCGAAAACGAAAAAAGAGGTTAGAGAGAGAAGAAGAAAAAGAAGAAGAACAGATGCGATCGAGGGGAGTGTAGCGGAAGGAAAAAGAAAATTAGAAACCATAATCAAGACAAGAGATACAGTAATTTGAAAGTCTCGAAAATTGGCTAGGAATCCTTCCGAAAACGGTCAGGCAAAATGAGAAGACAGAGAAGGAAGCAGCGTGGGAATGAGAGACAGAGAATGCAGTGCGCTTGAAAATAATTGAAGTTGGCGGAGTTGATTTAGAAGGCATCCATGCAAAAAGCCAGAAGAGTTTGGTGGCTGCGGTACTGACCTCAGATAATGTTTTGCGTCTTGGATTGGGTTTGGCATACGGATTCTTCTTTATTATCCAATTCGAATGGTAGGGTTCAGAGATGAAGAAAGAGAGAGAAGGAGAAAGAAGAAGAGAGAGAGAGAGAGAGAGAGAGAGAGAAAGAGAGACTAGGGGTGCACGTATCAAACCGAATATAGGCGCCGAGAGCACTCGAGATTGGTAAAGGTAGAGTCTGTTCGAGCAAAGAAGACCTTCCGGCAAGATGGGAAAATAACTCCAGCTACGTCAATATTGGTTCAAAAATTATAAACGTGATCTCAAATTGTTGATAAAATTCTGTTTTATAATTTGGGACAAAATTAATAATTTTTGAACAAATATTGACCGAGCTGGAGTCATTTTTAATCATACCAGAATGTCTTCTTTGCTTGGACAAAATATAATAACTAAGTTTGACTTGCGGTAGGTAGGTTGCGAGGCTACTACTGTATATTCATTCTCAACTTTCAGCTTGAATTTACAAAGCGATCATCCAGCACTGCTATTGGCGATTGAAGAGAACGAGAAGAAGGAGAAGAAGAAGGGAGAGAAGAAAGGAGGAAAGAAGATGAAGAAAGATTATGAAAGGAGAAGAAGAGTATGAAAGATTTGATGAAGAAGAAACCGATGGAAAAAAGAAGTAAAGTGAAAAATAAATTCTGTATGCCGGCTTGTAAAGAGACTTTGGGAATCAAATTATTTGACGTTGAACTAAACCAGAAATTGAGTGACGTCATGGTTCAAAAAAATATCTTTGGTGGTTAACATCAATACTACAAGACATTGCTTGCAAACTACGCCTAATATAGAATATTATCAATGTATCGTGCTCGTGGAGTAGCATTTCGATTTTTCCAGGCACATATCTAAACAATTGCTGTAATCTTAAACCCAACCGATATTGTCTGTCCAAGCAAAGTAGACATTTTAGCAAAATGGGAATATGGTTTAGCTTGATCAATATTGGTTCAAGAATTATGAGTTTCTTGTAAAAATGAAAGTAAACTTCATAATCTACAATTTGAGACGAAATAAATAATTTTTGAACCAATATTCATTTAGCTGGAGTCATTTTCCCATCTTGATGGAATGTCTTCTTTGCTTGGACAGAATATACCATACAAGACAAGCATTTTTATGCTTCTTTTTATCTCATGTTTTCTACTTTCTCCTCCTTTTTCGACTTCTCATCCGACATTTCCTCCTCGTAACCATTTTTAACCGCTATTTCTTTTTTCTCATCTTCTTTTAGTCCGCCTTCTCCTTCTCATACATCTCCTCCTCAGTCTCATCCGCTCATTTCTTCTTCTCAATTTCTTTTAATTTTTATCTTTCCTTCTTCATTCCCTCCTTTTCCTTTCTCTCTTCCCCTATTTTCCTCCTTTTCTTTCCTTTCATTTAGCTTCTTCTTCTATGTTTTCTTCTTCTTCTTCTTCTTCTTCTTCTTCTTCTTCTTCTTCTTCTCCTTCTTCTTCTTCTTCTTCTTCTTCTTCTTCTTCTTCTTCTTCTTCTTCTTCTTCTTCTTCTTCTTCTTCTTCTTCTTCTTCTTCTTCTTCTTCTTCTTCTTCTTCTTGTTGTTGTTGTTGTTGTTGTTGTTCTTCTTCTTCTTCTTCTTCTTCTTCTTCTTCTTCTTCTTCTTCTTCTTCTTCTTCTCCTTTTTTTCTTCTTCTTCTTCTTCCTCCTCCTTCTCTTTTTCAACTTTTTCTCCCTCTTTATCTTCCTATTCTCCGTCTTCTCCTTTCTATCCATTTCCTTCATCTTTCTATCTACTTCCTATCCTTTTTCTTCTCATTCACCGCCCCTTTCTCCTCCCCTTCTATCTTGTTATTTTTCTTTTTCAACTCTCCGTTTTCTCCGTCTTCATCTTACTTTTCTTTCTCTCTTATTTTTTCCATTTTTATTTTTGATCTCAGTTTTTTCTCAGTCCATGCACCGATATGAGACCAATACCAATACCAATGCCAATACCACTGCAATTTCGTTAACTGCAAAACAGCCTTCCACTTCCACTGCATCCTCTGCCTGTTTTTATGGTCTTCTGCTTTCGACTATATTGAATGACCATATAACTATATATTTCGACTATATCTAACCAATGCACTAACCTCAAGTACGTGACTTCTAGTAATAACATTCGATATTCCTTCCCTGCCGATAGTAATCAATGATAAAATAATATATTTACGGTGTTTCCTATTCAATTTAACGGTTTGGAAAACAGCGGGCGTGAAAAACGCTGGGAAAATTTCCTAGCTACGTTTTGTCAATCAGAGCCGATGAGAAGAAGCTGTTTACTTCTCAAAATCATCGATAGCTTTATTCTCGATTTTTTGTTTCTAGTAATGGTATAGTTTGATGGGATTTGGTTGAGAAAACCAAAATTGTCTGTGCATGTTTGGCCTCTATTAATTCATTTCATAAAGACCTATTAATTAATTGTCATGTTAAATAATATTAATTTTTAGTGATCCTGAAAAGAATAAACAGGCTAAAATCATCTCTTTCATAGATTTTTTGTGTTGCAACACAATCATTGAAAAAAATCTTTTTGAAATCACATACCATTTCAACAATTATTGAGAACTCTTTGAGAAGTTGTGGAATTGATATTGTGGTAGTTATCCATGATAAATGAAAAGACAAGATGTTGTCAAACCACTGATTTATTAGAAAAACGAGATACCGGTTTCGGTTGTTACACCATTATCAATCTCTGGTAAACTGCTTAGTTACAATCTCAGTTTACCAGAGATTGATAATGGTGTAACAACCGAAACCGGTATCTCGTTTTTCTAATAAATCAGTGGTTTGACAACATCTTGTCTTTTCATTTAATTATTGAGAACAGCCAAATTCATATCAAAACATTCTTATCGCAGTTCGTTCTACTTCGATAGCTGGTCGTATATAAACCGATAAATGAGAGGAACCCATATGTTTGTTGGAAAATCATATACAGTAAAGTAAAAAGGGTGCGGAACATTTTTTCAATTTTGGAACAATTCATTGGTAGCGTAATCCAATCAAACTCATTTTTAATGAGAGATGTGTCACCACAAGGTAGGCCTACATCCTCTTGTCAAGGTTTCAACACTTTAAAATTCTTTGATTCATTGAGTGTCTCTCATTTGGTCTGGATGAAACTGGAAATTGTCTTTCAAAAATGAACTCTCCTCCTGAAATACTGTAATGCGAATAATACTCTGGAACAATTTGTCAATAGCGGGATCGAATCGAATCGAAACGATGACTGATCTGGACCACTATCAACACTTCATTAATTTCCAAGTGCTTCATCAATGAAACTTCGTCATAACTCCGTCAATGAAAAGCCTGCTACACTTATGATCATGATTTAAAAATGGTACTAAAGGGAAACCCGATATCGATGAATAAGTCTAGTTCATCACATAATGACAGTGTAGCCTAGACTATAGTCTGTTCAAGCAAAGAAGACATTCTGGCAAGATGGGAAAATGACTCCGGTTCGGTCAATATTTGTTCGAAAAATATGAATTTGGTCTCAAATTATGGGAGACATAGTGATCTAAAATTTTAGGCCAAATTTAAAACTTTTTAACCTATATTGACTGAACTGGAGTCATTTTCCAATCTTGCTAGAAGGTCTTCTTTGGTTGGACAGATTATAGGACATAATAGTTTTCATCAATACTGTTCCTCGATATAGACACCACTCCTCATTACGAATCCTCATTAAAAAATCCGTCACCTAAAAAAGTCTCATTGCCTTTATGAGGAGGACATCACTCGGTATTGGAAATCATATGTGGTGCGATTTCACATATGTGTGAATCAAAGTTCATTTGCATTCAATTATTTTGCAACCGTTGGATTTATATTCTCCATCAATTATTTTCAGTGGATACATCGTTTCCAACATTTCATGTAATGATTACATACGAGCAACTAACTATTCTATGAACCAGCATTTCAATTAGGCGTATGCTATGATAGTTTATCTATTTCTATGCCAGATTCAACTATGATGCTCGGATTGGAACGAGGTCGTAAGTCAAGTACCTTCTTCAGAAGGCAACTTGTTTCAGTTGCGTAATACGCAGTCGGTAGGCTGGAGCTGGGATTTCAGATGGAATTCGCTACAACTATACTGTAAATATACGCTACAAATTATAATTCGCTACAAATATACAATACTATATGGTATACAACTGAAGTGAATTGTGTATTTGCAGGTTAATGATTGATCTGGCTTGTAAAAACAAAAGTTCACTACATAAAACGTATATTAGAGAGACTACACTTCATTAGCAGGAGTCGTACCATCGTATATAATCACAGGGTGATTATAATTACAGTATATAAATACAGGGTGTTTCAGGAGGAATGTGCAATACTTCTCAAGCTGATTCCTTACACCAAGTGGACAAAAAAGTTCCATGGGACCAACCCCCAAAAACGCTTAGTTACTGAGATAACAATGGCGGAAAATTGAGATTTTTCAAAAAATATCAATTTTTATAATTATTTAGAGGCTTTAGTGAGGTTCTAAAATGATCAATTCCTATTAAAAATCAGCTGAGGAATCCAATGAAACCAGTCCGAAGTCTGTAACCTCAACGGTTATTGAGATAATTGAAAAAATATGCTTAAAAAACGCCATTTTTTAACAATAAGGGACATAACTGGATAAGGAATCATAAATTTGTATTTTTAATTAATGGAAGTTGAAGAGAGTCGAATTCTTAAGAAAAAGTTGAATGGCAGCGATTGTGTAAATCTTACCCAAATCTCAGAAATAGCGATCAAAAATCGCAAAATCGCTACTAAATACAAATTTATCACTTGTGCAATGTTTTGTCAATTTTGCGATTTTTGATCGCAATTTCTGAGATTTGGGTAAGATTTACACAATCACCACCATTGAACTTTTTCTTTAGAATCTGACTCTCTTCAACTTCCATTAATGAAAAATACAATTTTATGATTCCTTATCCAGTTATAACCCTTATTGTTGAAAAATGGCGTTTTCTAGCATATTTTTCCAATTATCTCAATAACCGTTGAAGTTACAAACTTGGAACTGGTTTCATTGAACTCCTCAGCTAATTTTACATAGGAATTGATTATTTTAGAACCTCACTAAAGCCTCTAAAAAATTAGAAAAATAGATATCTTTGAAAAATCTCATTTTCCGCCATTGTTATCTCGGTAACAAAGCGTTTTTGGGGGTTGGTCCCATGGAACTTTTTTGTCTACTTGGTGTAAGGAATCAGCCTTAGAAGTATTGCACATTCCTCCTGAAACACCCTGTATACGATATTATGTTACATAACATGTCACGATAATGTCACGATAGCATGTTATGTTATTAGAATAATAATAATAATAAATGCCAAAATGAAGGCTATGAATTTACTTGGCTTGAACAAAACAAACGTTCACTTCATAAAACGTATATTACAGACACTATAGATTATTCACGGGAGTTGTACGTTTTTCAAAATAATCATTGAAAAATCAATGCCATAATGATAGATGTAGATACTAATTTTCAGTAAGCTGCTTTCATTAAGAGATTGGATCTTATTGTTGCCTGGACTATATTTGGAGCTGCATAGTACTCAAAATAACTCCATACCATACCTCCTTTGGGAGATTGGCTGTCGTTAGTAAAGACAGTCAGTCATTTCCCGTTTCTGGAGGAATAGTAATTGTTGCATTACACTCTAACTGATTAACTGCATGTTATTCAGAGGGGTTCTGCATCTTCACTTGGTTGTAAGGACTGGCTTATGGTTGAGAGGATCGACGTGCTAACCACACGTTACCTCTTTCCTGGTTGATGATTATTCGCCTGCTATATTCTCTGTCCGGGCTGGGTGGGTATTCTGGCGGGGTGGGATGGCTTTGGCTCGGTCGGTGTTGGTTCGGGGGCTGTGGGTTCTTTCGAGAAGTTATGGCTTTTTGGCCGGTATTGGCCGGGCTGGAGTCGTTTTCCCGTCTTGCCGGGGTGTCTTCTTTGCTTGGACGGACTGTATAGTTTGGTGAATATGAAACTAGCAACCAGCTGGTAGGCCTAGGCCCTTCATAGGGCTGTTGCGCCATTGACGAACGATAGTACTCAAAAGATGAAAACGAAGAATAAGAAGAGAACATAGAAAACAATCATCCAAAGGATTGCAGCAAACAATGAGCAGGAAATTCAGAGAGACCAGGCAACGAAACGCGAAGTTGTTCGAAAAAAGGAGCTGAACCACAAAAAGATACGTAGATAGGTGGAAGGGGAAGTGCAGTGATATTTATTGAGACCAAGTTGCGAAATAGAAGAAAAAAGAAGAAGAAGGAGAAAATCATGAGGAATGTAGCGCGAATACGTTGTCCATCGCAATCCTCTCTCATCTGCTTTTCAATAGTGTGATGCATCCTCTTCCCTCTCTATCTATCCTGAACTATTGTCATATTCTCTCTCTTCTTCCTCTTTCTCTTCTTTTTCGTTCTCTTTCGCGGCTGTCCTGTGTGCCATTCTGCCATGCATTCGGATTCAACTTAAAAAAGTTGTCGTAGGCCAGGCTCGGCCTGGGTTAGGTTGAGTTAGGTCAAAAACACATGAAACTGGTCTTTGCGCTGGTCCAATACAGCCTCTTCTTCTTCTTCTTCTTCTTCTTCTTCTTCTTCTTCTTCTTCTTCTTCTTCTTCTTCTTCTTCTTCTTCTTCTTCTTCTTCTTCTTCTTCTTCTTCTTCTTCTTCTTCTTCTTCTTCTTCTTCTTCTTCTTACCTGTCCTGCTGCTATATGCCATCCGAGTCTCTAAATTCCTCCTCCCACTATGTCATTGCTACTCTTTCATTCTGCTTTTTCTTCTTCTTAGTTTTTATTTTTCATCTACCCACTTCTTCTTTTTCCTATTTTTTTTCTTGTTTGTCTCCTACCCATATTCTTCCTATTCTTCTCCTTTCCAATCTCAATCTTTTGCTTTACCTCTGCTCCTTAATCTCCTTTTTCAACCCTTGATTCGTCTTATTCTTTATGATCTTCATCTTCTTCTTCTTCATTTTTCTCATGCTCCATTTCCTTCTTCTATCTTCATCCTCCTGCTTCTTCTTCTTCTTTTTCCTGTTCTGATTATTCTTCCCCACCTCATCATCTTGTAAGTTTCTCTTCATTTTCTTTGAATTTCTCTTCTAACCAGTATTACTTTTCTACTAATAATTTTCACTTCCCATAATTTTCTGTACCAATCCATTATTATTTTCTCTTCCTATAGTCCATTTCATATATTCTTCTTCTCACTCTTTTACTTCTATTACTCCACCTCCTGCTCCTTCTTCTCCCACTTCTTAATTCTTCACTGTCTTCTTCATCTCTTATCCGTACAATATATGCTTTCTTCCTTCTCTTGATTACGTTGTTTTCTTCTCCTTCTTCTTCTTCTTCTTCTTCTTCTTCTTCTTCTTCTTCTTCTTCTTTCTATTTTTCTCTTCATTCTCTTCCACTTTTTCTCCCAAGTTCTTCTAAATTCTCGTCTTTTTCCCCGTCGTTCAACAATTCAGTATTCTCTTCTCGTTCGTGACCTTTAAGCAGCCGCATTTCTAGCAAACCTTTATTCAAAAAAGCATACCAATGTACTAAAGGAGTTAGTTGAAAAGAAAGCGATTTGTTTTCCTAATACAAATGAACTCTTCATTGAATTGAACGAAGAATTGTGAAAAAGCATAGTAGTTGATAATGATAACCTGGAATGTTGTTGCTTCGGTTGTTCTTCAACTTTGATATCCCAAGTAAGCTAATAACTCAAGTTACAGTGGAAACTTGATATTCTGGGATTATCATTATCTGAGAAGTGGTATAATTCTCGGCCATCGAAGTTTAGATTGATGTACCACAGATGGGATCTTTAGTGTGTTTAGGCATGCATTGTTTAAAAGAGTGCTATTCCACATTTTTCCATACAATGATACAATGAACTTGAATATATTTGGTATAGATCAAAAAAACATAAAGATAATTTCACAAGTTTTGAATTGGGGAATGAATGATCACTGTATATTCTTTATTCTTTATTCTTTCTTTACAATTGCGACTTAGTTTTCTACTATTCGTAGTAGGAGGTTGAAAATGAAATGAAATTTCTATTATTTGATAATTATTACTAATATTATTCATTTGTATTATTTTTATCCTTCATTCTTATTGTAATATCGATGAACTATATTCCGTCTCCATTCTCTGCAATTACACTGGCGGTTCGTGCCCACGAAACAGGTGAAGTGCTGTACAGTAAAAGCAGTGCAAGAATTCCTAAAGATTTGTTTTCCTCAGCGATACCGAAAACTTCGAAGAAAATATTGTCTGCATTCACACTGCAAAAGTTGCAGTTTTCTTCGAAACTTTTCACTCGTTGATATTTTTCGTAGTTTACTTGAAAACTTTTCGACATGACTTGGCTATTCAGAGCCGCACTGCACCAATTTTCGCCCAAACTTTGTCATGCAAAAGAATAGAAACTTGGAAAACATTAATAACACCGATTTTCAACACAAGGATGACAATTTCGTGATTTCCAAGTTTCAATTATTCAGTTCATTATTCATCTGCATATTATAAGGATTGCTCGAGATGTTATATTATAGGTCGATAAATGGGATTGGAGTTCCTGATTGAAATTTCAAAATAATCAATATTCCAGTTTTCAATTACATAGTTTATCAAATAATGTTGATAACAATGGCGACTCGTGCCCACGAAACAGGTGAAGTTCGGTACAGTAAAAGATACGGGCACTCCACTCGTTTTTGATAATATCACAGTGGTTGATAATATTAAAATCACCACTCATCCATCTGTATAATAATCGAGGGTAACAGGAGAACTCTTCCATACTCAATACTGTACCTCAATATTCCTCATCCTGATTGAAATTAATTACAGTACAGTATATTTCATTAAATCCTAATATAATATTTTTGTTATTCCATTACGGCACCAGTGATCAGTTTCGGCTGGAATTACTGAATTTCTGAAAATCATGAAGCATTCAATAAAACTTGAATCGAGGAGGGGGTGGAATCATAGGTTTGTGATTGCCCTTTTGTAAATTTAGAAAGTTTGATAATTTTTTAATTCTATCGATTGAACTTTCAGCGATCTTCATACCAGTATCATCTCTCTACATTAGTTCAATAAATTCTTCTATTATTCAAGTTACCCTGAAGACCACAGTATAAATTTCTTCTAATTTTCAATAGAATTTCCTGATATAGTCTGTCCAAGCAAAGAAGACCCTCTGGCAAGATATGAAAATGACTCCAGCTCCGTCAATATTTGTTCAAAAATTATAAATGTGGTCTTAATTAGTAGATCAAATTGTTTCCTACAATTTGAGATCAAATTGATAAATTTTGAACCAAAATTGGCCGAGCTTGAGTTATTTTCCCATCTTGCCAAAGGGTCTTCTTTGCTTGGACAGACTATACATTCTGGACTCGTAATAGAACGCTGTCTTCTGATATACACGATCTCAAATTGTATTCAAATACATAATTGGCAGACTAAATTAATAAAAAACGAGAATAATTTTATTCCAATTTTCAAATTTTCCTTATAGGCTACATAATAGTTTTTGAATTTCACATGCTTAGGTAAGTGAACGCTTTCCACAAACATTATACATTTCATGTTGTACTTTTCACATACACGTGAATAATTTTTACCACGTAAATAGCCAACAGAATTATACATTTATTCCAATGGTCGAAATTGAAATTCGACAGTCAGTCACCTTCCAGTATCTGACATGAAAAGTGACCGATGTGAAAATGAAAAAAGATATCATCAAACTAGTTGACTGTTCAATTTTTCGTCGACACTCGAAATCCGTCGATCGTCATCAGAATCGATGTTTAAAACATGAGCCCTGACCTAGGCCAAGACCACTGACCGTTTTTATGTCCCCTCATGAATTTATTTCAGCTACAGCAAGTCATCTCAATAATCGGGTTCCAGATATCTCCAGGTTCTATGGAATGGAAATGGAGAGTTAGGTATCGATTCATTTTATAAGGCCGGTATTAAACGGTTATACAGCGTGTTTCAGGAGGAATATGCAATACTTCTCAGGCTTATTCCTAACACCAAGTAGACAAAAAAGTTCCATGGGACCAAACCCCAAAAACGCTTTGTTACCGAGATAACAATGGCGGAAAATTGAGATTTTTCAAAAAATATTTGTTTTTCAAATTTTTCAGAAGCTTTACTGAGGTTCTAAAATAATCAATTTCTATGTAAAATCAGCTGAGGAGCTCAATAAAACCGGTCTGAAGTCTGTAACTTCAAGGGTTATTGAGATAATTGGAAAAAATATGCTTAAAAACGCCATTTTTCAGCAATTATGCTGAGGCCGCACTGCCGGTGGGTAGAGCCTGGAGGGTGGAGGGTAGTTGGTAAATCTATAGAACATACACACCATCCACAGTAATACAACGTATGAATGGTATGTGTTCAGCCGCCATCTTGAAATTCTTAAATATGGACAACATAACCTCAAAAAACAGAATGACGTAATACCATTTATACCTTTGCTCGACAGATCTTGGTAAAATGATGATGAAACTCTATCAAATCATTGTAACCTCGAAGAGTGGCCAATCTACGGACAAATGGATGAATGGATGTCGCCTTTCTCCATACATTTATTCTACAGTCAAATATAACTGAAGTACAGAATTTTGAATATGAGTCTGATTATCCACAGATGAAACTGTGATCAATAACTATTGATGAATGAGAAAAATAAGAAATTTTTTTATGAATATATTGTCTACTTGATGCTGGTTGCTACTTGTTGCTTGTTGCTAGTTTGTATATTATTTCGCTGCTGCAAAGACGTTAGATTGAAACCATATCAATTTTTTACTTTTATCAAATTTGTATCGCTGGCGCCAAAAAATTAGGCGGTTTCGTCTGTCTCTTGAATGTGATGTAACCTACTGACAGCCGATTATAAGCATCTATTATGTAATATTTGATTTACATTACAAATAACTAGTATAACAGTAATTTTCAAACACAGGAAATTAAATGACCACTTTAGCAAGTTATGTGGTCATTGTTAGTATTGAGTTACTATTGACTCTTTTAAAGTCAAATACATCATCTGTGCATAGCTAAATGACAACTTTATTAATTGATATCAGCTGTGTTTGCTGGAGCGCAAACAGAGCATACGAAATCGCCCAACTTTTTGGCGTCAGCTATCATATGTATCATGTGTGGGCTTGAATCAAGTTGCAATGTAGATTTCAAATTACAAGTTGCATGAAAATACTAGCGTGATAGTGATCAGTTAACTCATGTGAACATCATTCTGTTCAATTATGGCGGTTAATGTAATACAATGTCTCTAAATTGATAATTTATGGTTGTATATTTGAATAGTAGATCGGCTACGTTCCCAACTCATTCAAAATTATGTTCCCAGTGTGTGTAACTGCCAGGAAGGTGGAAGATGTTACACATGAAAGCAAAGGTTATGGTTATGAGGTCATTACAGAGCATGATTCGAGTACTTTTACGCTATTAGGCGCTGGCCAGCGCGAAACCGGTTGAATATTATGTGGAATAATGGTGATAAAAAATGGATAAACTCGCCTATGATGGCAGAGAAGAGGAGAGCTTAGAGCCGTGCTAAAATCTTATTTCCAATGTCGGTGAGGATTCAGTCAAAAGGCGGATTGCAGTCCTAGAACAGTAGTGGGTGATCTGTAGGATTCCCATTGAAATATTGCTATATTATTGCTTAAACTATTCCAAACTATTGCTATTCATAACACTGGCGGCTCGTACCCACGAAACAGATGAAGTGCTCGTATCTTTTACTGTAAAGCACTTCACCTGTTTCGTAAGCACGAGCCCAATAAAATATTGATAATATATATATATACCCAATAAAATATTGGATTTTCTTATCATAAATTCAAAATGTTATTGCTCAAGAAGTGTGATTGAAGTGAGGGATTTGTCTTTTCATTTATTATGGATAACTACCACAATATCACCTTCACAACTACTCAAAGAGTGATTGATTCTATTACTACTCTATTTGTGATCTACATAATTATACTCTATTTGATATTGATCCCAATATGCTATGTAATTAATTTTTCTCATTGATAAATCCATGGAAAATTACTATCATACTTTGACCAATCTAACTTCTAAGGAATCTTAATTTACTTTACATAATAATAACTTTGAACATCAATAAATTGATTTTATTATATTATATTAATATTTTAATTTATTATTGATGTTATAGTTTCTTACCTTCACAAGTGAACATTTGTGTATAATTCAAGATTCAAGTTCAAGCATAACTTAATTTTTAATAATATTAAAATGTAATAATCAAAATTTGAGAGAAGAGACGTTTTAGACTTTGTCTGTGTTTCAATCCTATTGTATTTTAATCTTGTAAATGAATGATGGGCTAAATTATTACTACTTTAAAAATGAACTATACTCCAATATTTATAGATTTTCTTTCCAGAACATATTAGCAGATACATGGTGTATAGTTCTCATAGGTTTTAGATCTTAGATCTTAACAGAATTGAAAAAATAAGATATCCATAAGAGGCTCAAATGTAAAAATGCCGAATTTTGAATACCTAGTTCCAAATCCTGGGAAATGAAGAATAACTGTATAGACATAATTATATATACTACTCCACCTCATCCATCAAACTTCCAGTTCATCCCATAGCAACGAATACAATGAGTTGCATCTTTCCAGTAGCATAGGAATAGAATTGTGAAAAATTGTAAATCACGAAAATTACAGCCATAAAGCATTGAATCTCTATATATAAAAGCGAAATGGCACTGATTCATTCATTTATTCATTCATCACCAGAACTAAAACTCCACTGAACCGAATGCGTTCAAATTTGGCAGGCATGTTCAGTTAGACGTTCTATTATTATATCCATTAAGAACGGATTAAAAAAAAAAAACTTTTCAAGGATACGCCAAATATTTCAGTTTTTCTAGAGTTTTTCGTCGTTTTCCTCATTTTTTTCGAGAACCAATCGGTAGAAAATGTTGATATTTGGTGGGCAGGTTCAGATAAGGACTAGAAATTTTTGCAATCCGTTCAACATTACACCAGTAATCAGGTTTTCAAAATTGTGGATGCGTTGCGGGTTGCATATCTTCCGCCTTGATACTACCAATCCTAACTGTAAATTCAATTATTCAGCGAGATTAAAGATTAACTAATTTGGAAGATATTGAATCAAGTTTCAAACTATGTCCAATATACTTCGCAAGGTTACGTTTAATATTAGCGATTTACTTTTTTTTGAATTTTTGAGTTTTTCTTAGATTTTTCTAGAACAAATTGGCAGAAAATGTTGAAATCAGGTAGAGAGGTCCAGATTAGGTGTAGAATTGCTGTGCTCAATGAATTTCGAATCCCTGCTGAACGGAATTTGCAGACGAGCGAAGCGAGACTGTTTGTCTCAGCTTACACTGATAGAGGTTTTGCAGGCGAGCGAAGCGAGCCTTTTTGACTCACTTACACTGATCGCCTATACTGTCGGAGCCCCCTGGCTTGGCGGAGAAGGTGAGCGAAGCGAGCCTGCCGGCTAGTTTGTAATATAGTAACTGATATTTTAAAGATACAGTAATATCAAGTCCCACTCGCAATCCTTACCAAATAGCCTATTCCCTATTGTTCCTATATTATACCATAGAATAATATACCTCTCTTTGTAGACCAAAATACTTGGAACCCCTTTCATTATATGTACCTATATGATTGTACCTTATTATACATTAAACATTATTATAGAAAAAGTGAATTTCTAGTTTTTGAAATGCGTTTTTATTAGAGGAAATATTATAACGAACGCCCAAATAGAAAATATCGAACAAGGAACTTGAGAATCGAACTTGCAATTCGGAGTCGTAAGATGCAACCAAAACCGGGAATCGGAAAAAGGAGAGCAAATGTGTGGAATGAGAAGAGAAACGAGAATCATAAGGAAGAAAGAGAAGGTAAAGGAGAGCGAAATGAGAAGGAATTTCGTTGAAGGGAGGAAGGATGGCGGGAGGTAGAGACAGACAGACAGGCAATCCGGTGGTCTAGCCTGGGAGGGCTAAAAAGTTCGCGGGGACCGCGGGGCGTAAACAAAGGAATGGGGGGCACGGGGGGAGTTATCGTTCCCTCCCCCCCAAACAATGTGGTTCGGCATGTGTGTGAGTGTGAGTGAGTGGCGCGTTCAAAGTTCGATAACCCAAACGCCGAAGTTGTGTGTCCGTCCGTCTGACCAGTACCCCCCCTTACGAAAAGGGGGGACGCCCCGTGAAGAAAGCTCCTTCAACCCCCCTCTCACAGCGGCCTGTTTCCAATTCAACAGCCGTCCCATCCTTCTTTTTGTATCGGTGTTTGTGTGTGTGCGTAGTATTCCTTCTTTCGTTTCCACCAAAACCCTTACTTCTCCCCCTGCCCCCCTCAAAACCCCCCCACCAAAACTGCCAGAACCCAACATGCCGCAAGTTGACCAAGGTTAGTAAAGTCTCTCGCAGCGTCTTCGTTTTTTGTTTTCTTACACAAACTTATTCTCCTTCCTCTCCTTCCTCTCCTTCTTCTCCTACCTCTCCTTCCTCTCCTTCCCTTCCCATCCCTTCCCTTCATTGCTGCTTTTTCGTCATCTTCTTCTGATGGTCTCTTCCTTCTTCACTCCTCCTTCTCCTTTTTCTTATCCTTCTTTTCCTTCATTCACAGCCGACATTCTCTGCGAAAGGGCTGCATTCCGTCTATTTCAGCGGCACTGTTCAAAAACCTAGTTTTTTCTTTTTGTGCTTCTGTGACTTTTGCGAGCGGAACGTCTCAGTACAAGTTTTGATGAGTTTTTAGAATCCTCTTGTTTGTCTTGTATCTTTCTATTCTATCAGTGTCATTGAATGTTCATTACTTGAAAGTTCTTTGAAACATGATGAGTTTTTGCAAAGAACAGTGGATGAATAAATAAATAGTCTTTATTGACGTCCTATTATAGAACAAATGCTTCTCAGATGGATATGAGGTTGGAATAGTTGGCTTGAAATTCATTTTATTCATATACATAATACATTATAAATGTAGAATATAATTGTTTTCTCTGCTCCAAACTTCTTCAGTCTGATCAGCTCTACGAGATCGCTGTCAAAGAGGTCAATATTCGAGTTGTCTAATGAACCAACTGAGTATGAACATCTGAGCATGAATCTGAACACAGTACTGCAATTCAATTCCCTCACACCCCAAAAGAAAAAAATTGAAAATGAGAAAAGTGGATGAAATATAGCTACTGTATATTAGAAAAACTAGATCCCCGTCATTCAGAGGAGCCGATAAGCCGTCGGTTCCGACTACCTAACAAGTAGTAATCTCTCATTATCATAGCCTATGCCAGACAACATATAGAACGCTTCTTTCCTTAGAGTCATGAAAATTAAATTGAAGCCATGGCTTAGTTTTTATGATGTGCAGAACTTATTGAATATACCCTTACTCACAGGCAATAGCCTATCTACGGGTATTTCTCATTATCTACATAATAAAATATATTGTACAAAAACAATTGTTATTATGTTATTATAATGGTATTCTAAGCTTATAATTTATTTTAATGTAGACTACTACTGTATCTACTATTAAGCTGTACAATATACATATTTTTTTGTAAAGTGCTATTGGAGAGCATAAATTTGATTCGATTTGAACCAAGTTCAATGGTACTGAAAAAATAGACACGCATCCTCCTTATTATTTTATTTTTATGAAAAAATATTGCATTCTGATGAATATTATTTATGAGATGTTTTTCGATTCTAGTGAACAGTGAATTAAAATGTTAAGAATTTGAAGCATGAGAGCATGAGCATGTGATAATGATGAATATACTTCAACTTGAACTAGTACTGCTAATTCTGTTATGTTTCAATGAGTTATGTTAATTGCTTTAGCCTACTCACCTTCAATCACCCATGATATTCAGCTTCTTTATTTACATGTAATTTACTTTAGTGATGTAACTCTATTGAACTATGTAAATGTTTTGCAACCATTTGGTGACTATGTATGAAAATTGCTAATGTAGCTTTCTAAGCTAACCATGACATGTATTGTGGAATAAATAAATAAGAAATAAAGCATCATCATCATCATCATCCATCTCATTACCCACGCACAAGCCTATGAGCTCATGTGAGTTCACAATACCGAGATGTAAATAGTACAGTGAAGAGATATATATTATAGAATATTCAATTTCCAAAAATACAATAATTTGATAAGTTATATACTTTTATAAGTTATAATTTGATATACTAAGTTTTAAGCTTATCATCACCAACAGTTAAAGTAGGATGAAGACAAAAAAAGAATTTGATAAGATAGTCGGTCATTGAATTTGAAACAAGACTTTTAAAATACTACAAATCCTGTGTGATACACAAGAAAATGAAATGCAAAATTGCGAATTCACTTATTCACTTTCAGTTGATGTAAGACTCAGTATGATCAGGCTCTGGAAAACACTTTATGACATTCGTGGGTGGATCATAATTTCATATATTATGACACAGTGATGGCGCAGCTAATCAAACTCTATTCGTAAACAAACAAAGCTGAAAATATGGATTTTGTCTTTTGTTAGGTGGGTGTTTGGAACACATTCTCTTCGAATTGGAGTCGTAAGTTATCAGTAAGATCTTACCTACTACGTAGAATGTATATTTCAACGAACTAACCAATGAGAATTGTGACACTCAATGACCACACTGTTATCACACAGTTCTATAGTCTGTCCAAGCAAAGAAGACCCTCTGGCAAGACGAGAAAATGACTCGAGCTTCGTCAATATTTGTTCAAAAATTATGTATGTGGACTAAATAGTGGATCAAATTGTTTCCTACAATTTGAGATCAAATTGATAATTTTTGAACGAAAATTTACCGAACTTGAGTCATTTTCCCATCTTGTCAGAGGGTCTTCTTTGCTTGGACAGACTATTCATACCTACTATTATTCACATAGCGGAAAATATTCAGCTTATTTGGGGATTATTGGTAGAATCATGAATGTCACCGTCTTTTGAGAATAAAATTTATATTTTTACTCAACTATAATCATTTAAATTGACATGCACATTTATTCTTATGGATATTTCTCAAATTTTATTCAAATCCAGTAGGCTATCGTTCCCAAAGATATTTCTCAAATTTTATTCAAATGCATCTTCATTTTTACAGATATTTCTCAAATTATATTCAAATAAACCGTCATTCTTACAGATACCTCTCAAATTGTATTCTACTGCACTTCCATTCTTACAGATAGTTTGTGAAATTATTTGAGTTCAATTCACAATTCAAGTTGTTTGTGTTAGTTCAACTGCTAATTTCTCTGTCGTGATAATAATTTTCAACTGCTTATTTTTTCGGATTCCCACATTTGGTTGAATCCTCATTTTCAATGAGTGAACTAACAATTTTATTACGCTGATCTTATATTCTTTCTATGGTTCCTTTTTCTTAGGGCTACTCTATCACTGTTTTCTGTTGAAAATAATAAACACATTACCCTTTTTAAATTAGTTTTATTTGAGCATTAGTTTTATTTGATTTACACAATCTCAGCACACAAATTTTCTACTGTATTGAACTGCTTATACTATGAAATTATGTATAATAGATCTATGAAGTATGAAATGATATTCCATAGAGAGATCATAATGAGAGCAATAAATTACATAAGTTATAAATTTATACAGAGAATTTATACACACAATTTTTTTCTACAGAGGAATATAAATACATATCTTGTATTGTAAATACATATTCTTGTGGGTCTTCTATACAATCTTTCATATTTTACTGCGTTGCCTGTCTATATTTATCTTTATGATTTATATTATTTATACTCAATATCATGTTTTCTCATCCCATTCTCTTCATAAAACTTGAGAGTCTTCCAATTGGATGCAGATAAGCGGATATGAAAGTGACTCATACGTGTCTCCAAGTTGGGATGGGAACCAAACACGCAATTGTAAGTTGTACGAATTTGACAAGCGAAATACAACAGAATAAGGAACACAAAAATGATGTGGGCTGTTAGTTTTCATGCTTCCTACGCTAAGAATCGACGAAAACGTATCCAAAAGCGAGAAAGATATAGAAGCATAATAGTTTATCCCAGCAAAGAAGACATTCTGACAAGATGGGAAAATGACTCCAGATAGTTAAATATAGATCCAAAAATTATTGTTTTCGTTTCAAGTTGTATGAAACATTCTGATCTACAATTTGAGATCAAATTTATAATTTGTCAACCGATATTGACCGAGCTGGAGTCATTTTCCTGTCTTGCCGGACTGTCTTCTTAGCTTGGACAGACTATAATGGAGGAGGTGGGATAAAGAGTAGACAGAAAGATTGGAAATGTGGAAAAAGAAAGAGAGAGAGAGAGAGAGAATGTATAGCCTAATGAGAAGAAGGTAAAGAAGTAACGCACTGATTTAAAAGCAAGACAGGACGGTTTGCACTAGGAGAGATACTGTGTGTATAGTCTATCCAAGCAAAGAAGACATTCTGGCAAGATGGGAAAATTACTCAAGCTCGATCAATAGTCTACTGGCTCAAAATTTATAATTTTGTCTCAAATTGTAGATCAGAATAAGTTCTGCGATTTAAGATCAAATTAAAAATTTTTGAACCAATATTGACCGAGCTGGAGTCATTTTCCTATCTTGCCAGAATGTCTTCTTTGTTTGGACAGACTATAGTTATTTGCATTTTCGGTTGTCTTTTGACGCAATTTAAGAGTTTCATTTTAACGTAGGAAGACGCGAGTAGTATTGAACAAAAATCTTCTACCAAACCCAAACCACTTTTGTTTCTCTTGCCCTGCTTTATTCGACTTTATTTCACAGCGATCTATTTATTCATACAGTATGAATAAAATAAATACAAGCTAATGCTAAATACAAGTATAAAGTACACGTACAGTATTTGGTGGAATCCGGGTGTACAGTACACATTGTGCAACAGTTTCAATAAATGTTGCATGTCTAGGTCCTACTCTGGTTACAGGGTATTGATAGAAACTAGCTAGAGTAGAACGCATGAAAATAGTTCAATAGAAACTGGAACAGCAGAGTTATCTGAACATCTTTTACTCATATTCCATAACAAATTAATGCTGAAATTATAACAATGCTAAAATTATAAGAATTGTCACAATGGTTCAGATGCAGTGATCTATCTTGGCTATTGGATGATCTATTAACTATTTTATCTACGGGCGTATTGAAAAATTCCTATTTCAGTTTTACAATTGAAATCGAAATGACTACCATTTCAAAATGGAATCTTAGAACCGTGTCGTAATGAACGTTTTTCGATACAGGAGGAACTTTTCGATACAGTCCAAATTCCACTTTATGATACATTCCTTGTTTTGTTTTGAAATCAGGTGATAAAAAGTAAACAACCTCAGGTGTTCAACTAACCTCAAAATCAAAACTGCGATTGGGATTGAGTAGCCTACCAGTATTTTTCCGTCAATATTTCAATTTACGTATTTGAATATTTAACTAATTTGAATAGTCCAAAGTTTAAATAGTTTAATAAACTTATAACTTTGTTAGTGAATATGTTAATAACTTTCACTTTTACAACAACACTCACGATTTTGTTGCTTGTCAAATGCGTTTTGTGGTTCTGACTGATATGTTATTTTTAACATATTTAACACTGATATGTTATTTTTAACATATTTAACAAGTAAAAAGTTGATTATCATAACAGTTCAAGTAGGATGAAGACAAAATAAGTTAAATAAACGATGGTATGTTGATTTTTATAATAGCGTACACTTGCAGATAGCTTGATACTGGTGGTCTATAGCTTGATACTGGTCTGATACTGATAACTACACTGGTGGTCGTAGATAAAATAGTGTATGCAACGGTTGTATCAGGCCTTTATAGCATTCGTGAGATATTTAGAGCACTCGCTTCGCTCGTGGCTCTAACTTACATCTCACCTCATGCTATAAAGGCTCCCATTATACAACCGTTGCATAAACTACTATATTGAAACCAATGATATAAATAACAATAAATTATTGTGTCCAAGTTCGTTAACTTGAATGTAGGGTTCAATGTAATAATTGAACCATTACGTGTTGGTGGGAAACTTTATTTATTGATTTTTTTCAAATTCTTTTGTTGGTGAGAAAGCAACAGAGCTTTGTGTTTCGTACATTAACATTTCAATTAGCCTATTCAATGATATAATAAAACACATTTAAGTCCTGAATTGGATTGTTATTAATAGTGTCAGATTTCCCCAACAGATGCAGGTTTCAAGGAAACGTATTTTGCATGCTTTTTATTCTATAATATCCAGCTTTTTCTAGAAGTGAATAATCTGTAAACTATGCCCTGATTCGACCTGCTTTAGGATCGAGATCCATTTTGCCTTAATGTTTGCCCGCTGAATGATGGTCCTAGAGCAGTTTATGGAATATATATTCTAGATTAAATTTATAAAAAGGAGTTTATATTATTAAGCAGTCTCATAGAGCATAATATAGTATTAAAGAGTTTTTAATATAGTATTAAAGTTTAATACTAAATTATCAAGCAGTTTATTCCTCTGATAATGTAATATTTTAAATACCCTCAATCAGAAAAATACCTAACACATAATTAAATAAGGAAAAAAGGATTCTCAATTTTGAAGAAAATTAGTCGAAAGAAGGTGGAAGGATACTATTATTGAATTACTATAAGTTATTATTGTGGTCTACATGAAACTGAGATTGGAACTTGGAAGTAGCCTACATATTAATATCTGTTCAAACTCTAGAAAATATTCTGGTGAGAGGTACAGGGGAAAGGTTCTTCTTGTATTTTTAAAAAAAAAACTTAGATTTTCTTGATAGTAGCAATGGATAAATTAATAAATTGTTCAAACCGTTAGATTGGTACTTGTAAGATTTAATACTTTTTCTTTTGAAATTTTTATTACAAAAGTAATCTGAAGGGTACTGTGATTGATATTTGATACAATAATATACACTAATTTAATACTTGTACCACAGTGGCACCCACTTATATAAACAATTAAACTTGATTTGATATGTTATTATATGAACATCACAATCTTACATGAAAACTTATATAAAAAAAGACATAAGGATGAGAACTCAAACAAGGAGAACAACAAGATTAACATGAGAAGAAGAGAGTAACAATCCTTAGACAAATTGTGCTTTAAATAGTGTTAGAGCGAGGACAGGTATAGTCTGTCCAAGCAAAGAAGACACTCTGGCAACATGTGAAAATAACTCCAGCTTGGTCAATGTTAGTTCAAGAATTAAACACGTGGTCTTAATAGTAGATCAAATTGTTTCCTACAATTTGAGAATAAATTGATAATTTTTGAACAAATATTGACCGAGCTGGAGTCATTTTCCCATCTTGCCTGAGGGTCTTCTCTGCTTGGAAAGACTATAAGTTAACTTATGAGTTTGTAGTGGGCGTAGGCAGTTAGCATTTATAGTGGACTCCAATTGAACTGGCGGTTGGCAAATATTTGTAATCAATGCTCAGCTCTGTCAGGACAGTCTGTAGCTGTCTTCAAGAGTGAACCAGTATTGCTGGGATCGCTCTCGTTTCGATGTACTCACGGAGACGGCTTCAGACTGTCCTGACAGAGCTGAGAATAAAAAATAATCATAAGCCAACCGCCTTAATTTTTGGCACCAACTATAGCATTTAGCACTAGCTGGTGTGAAATGTCAGCTACTGTTTGTATTTACGGCCTCTGTATGTTTTGTTTGGAGAGATTTAAAGCGTACGATAGCATTGTTCTTGTCCTCTCTCTCATATTTGTCTCATATTTTTGATTCCACGAATTGACAGACGTCGTTCCCACAGGAATATGCAGGATGTTGACCCTTCCTCTTCGAATTTTTCGAACACCATATCTTTTGATTTCTCCTTCTTCCGGCAGGAAGTGAATTGTCAATTTAGGAGAAAAGGCGTCTAAGAAGTTGGAAATGAGAGAAATATGAAAAGACATTGAATATTATAGATGAAAGAGAAGAAAAAATAAAAGACATGAAATATTCTATTATACATCTATAATGTATAATACCATCCATCATACATCTATATCATTTCATCAAATGTATGAGATACTTTTTCTTTTACCTTATTCTATCTGTCTATCGAGTAGAAAAAATTCATAACTGTATATAAATTATAATAGTCGCGATTATTTGCAGACTGTTGAAGAGTACAAGGTACAGACAGAAATCCCTTGATTCTATAGATTAGCAATAGATATAAATATAACAACCATAACAAAAATAATTACATAAGAATAAGACGAGGGAAAAAATATTACTCTATTCATTCATTCATCTATATTTGAATTATAAAAATAGTTCAGATATCAAGTACCAGGAATTCATTCAAACAGTTTACTAATGATAATTATGAAAGAGCAAAATAGAAGTTTATTACACAAACATTTATGTTGAATGAAATGCAAGATATTGTCGAACCTAAGAGTTTTTAAAAAAACTGGCGGCTCATGCCCACGAAATAGGTGAAGTGCTATACGGTAAAATATACTGGCACCTCACACGTTTCGTGGGTACGAGCAGCCAGTGTTAAAAAAGAGATAGATGGTAAACTGGAGTTTATCAGAGATTGATAATGGTGTCGCAACCGAAACCGGTATTTCGATTTTTAATAAATCTGTGGTTTGTCAATATTGTCTTTCTATTGAATATTGAAAATCTTTTCTTTTGTTTTACCACTTTTCTTTTCATTCATTACTATATTTATCACCTTCACAACTACGCAAAAAATAAATTTAAATCTCCTCTTGCCCCTTCATACCTCTGAATCCTCTTACCATCTCATCTTCCATATTTGGGGGTTCATGTGAATCATCACAGGTTCAAATTCCCAAACTACCAGACCGGAAACTCATGCTAATGATTGTACAGTCTGGTGACCACAGAATACAATTACAGAATACGAATTTGTATTGAGTGGTCGCTGGTATAGACAGACAATACAGCTTGAGGTCCTTTTGGCAGTCATCATGAATTTAACATTGGTCTTGCAAGCCCAGAGGTATAGCTAAAGCCAAAAGGACTGGCGGTTTTTGAATGACTGTTATTTATACACAGAACTATCAGGACAGTGGGCGAGCGATTTGCAAGAGCTTATCGAGTCGGAGCAGCCGCAGAAAACTTTTTTCTCTTGCAAATAGCTTTCAGACTGTCCTGACAGAGCTGATCATCAATAGCATCATAGCTTCCTTTAATAGCTTCTATTGAAGGAAGCTATGATAGCATCCATTCGCCAATAGCCAGTTTAAAAAAATCAGCTATAGGCTACATGTACTATAAAAGCCTTCAATTCGATATCACAGTGTAGTAGGACCCAAGCAATACATCACTAAGCAATGATACTTTCAATATTCATGGAGTTCGAATCAAAGATTCTTCTTGGGAACTTAATCAGTCATCAGAGTCATCCTGCCTACCGCAGTGGTAATGCTTTCAAGATGTTGTGATATTTGACAAGTATTTTAAGTTACGTTAACAATATAAAATATACGAATTTGAAGTGTAGGCTATTAAAACAATAAAGTGATACAAGTGAACTATACTTATAATTATAAATTGTATTCGAAAATCAAAAGAGACAATAGATGAAAATTGAACTTCAAAGTTAGGGCTATTTAAAATAATTGGTAAATAAAATGAAAAAAAAATCAAATATCCTTTTTTAAAAATTTTAAAAGTATTATTTTTTATAGACATGGTTCAAGCCTCAGCCCATTTTCAATGTGAATAGAATAATACTGAGTTTAAAAAAATAGTTTAAATTAATGATACTTTTATTTTAAAAAATAATGTTTTAAAAAAGGAGATAATAGATGCTTTACATCAGCTATTAGTAGGTTACATCATGTACAAGAAACGAACGGAACCACTCAACTTTTTCGCGTCAACTATAGTCTACTATTGAAAAGTTTTAGCTTCTTATTGACCAAAGTCCATCGGAGTGGCTGTAGTGTAGAAGAAAACATAAGTAATGATCTTAGGCTATCCTGATTGGTCAAGACCCTTTTTCCACTTTTCTTGTACTTGATAGGCTGAATTATCAGAATGGCGAATACGATAACACACAAAATGGCAGAATGAGAGACTCAAGATGGCGGAACTACATAGGCCTACGACGAGCCACAGTGATAAACCGAAAAACTATTACAGAATATTTCAAACATTCAAATCAAAATTTGAGAAATAGACGATTTGGACGTTAATGTCTGTCTCTTAACCCTTAATTGTGATTTGTCGAATGATGAATATGGCTTCCTATGATAATAGACCTATAGGCCATAGGCCTATGATAATAGACACAACTGCTTTATTTTAAACTGAATAAATTTTTCCAATAAAGCCATCAAGATAGCATGTAAGTTGGTGGTAATCTGCATTTACAATTAGGAAATAATAGGCCTAATTGAAACAAAATGGAATAATTTTTGTAGATAATATAAATTTTTGTTCTGAATCGTTATTGGCCAACATAACCAACTCCTGTATAAGGATGATAGATAGATACGTGTCTTCTGATGATGAAAATGTCCACTTGAAAAAATTGAAACCCTTCACTCTGAATATCAAAGTTTCTTTGATCCTCACACGATTTGAGCTCCGATTTTTTACCGTTTTCAATTTTTGCAACCAACGTGTTCAGTGGTCACTATAGGCTCTTTTCATGTGCATTCCACT
Organism: Sogatella furcifera; assembly: GCA_017141385.1. Lineage (NCBI taxonomy): Eukaryota > Metazoa > Arthropoda > Insecta > Hemiptera > Delphacidae > Sogatella > Sogatella furcifera. Next base: position 7,101,791 of record CM029548.1, on the reverse strand, counting down.
TATTTTTCTTTTTCACAGAGCTTCGTCCAATTTTGCTTTGAGGGCATCCCTAGTAGTCTACCATCACGAGAATAGGCCTACGTTCAGTTGCGCTTAAATTACAAGGGGTTAGAATTTTCTGTTAAAAAACTATAATGAAAGGGAGAGAATCGTAGTTTTCTTCCCTTAATGACTCCTTCTCCTTCTATAACGTTTTTAAAAAATGGATGTGAAAAGAGAATAAGAGGGAAGAATTTAGTCATTGAACCTCAAAAACTCCCCTCAGACACTTTTTCAAAAGATTGGGAAATGAGAGTGAGAATATTCTCCATTATAGCCTAATGTATGCGAGTTGATACTTTGAGGAAATAATTGGTGAGAAGCGGCTTTTTCCTACTAAAATTTGAAAAATAATTGAGCCGTGGTCAAGCTTTCCAACAATAGATGAACTTCTGCTCATTATCATAAGGGTGTATTTTATGAGCGTGCCTCCTTAACTACCCCTTGGACCAGAGGGTTTAAAAGCAAGGGGATGGCACACTTTGTAACATTGTACTGAAGGGTTGAGACGCACGGGGATGACATATTCAGTGACAACAAACGTGTGAGATTATCTACTGGGATGCGTGAGCTGATATTTGTGGATAATATGCGTGAAATATTATGCGTAATTTTTCGGTTCACGCGTGTGCCCTGTCGTGTGTTGCGCTATTGGAACGTTTGCATATTATCAAGCTTCATTTCACAAACGTTCAACCTCTTTTTACCATGAAAACGGATAAAATTATTGTTAGACTACTGTGAAGTGACAAAACTCTTCTTTTCTTAAAATTTCATTCCACTTAACGTCTAGGCCTATTTTGTAGTAGCGATTGAGCTTATTTTATTTTTTATATATTTTCATGATTTGTAAAGTTGGTGTGAAGCTCGGTATGCAATATGTATTCTATATGTTAAATGAAAAGACAATATCACCTTCACAACTACTCAAAAAGTATTCTTTATGTAATGCAATACATAGTATACAATTCCTTATAATCAATATACAGATAAATAATTCAGCACTATTCCAGGCAATACATGAAATAAAGAATGCTTCCACTATGAAACTAATGAGTGAAACAAAACGTTACCTCCAAACCAGTTGTAAATGTTTAACATTGAAGTGGAGGGATCAATAATATGAAACGAAACAGAACAAAACGTTTGCTGCAAACCAGTGGGGCATTTTTAATAGGGTAGATGTTAGAAATAGGGATGTTTAATAGAGATAGAGTAGACATCAACAATAGGGTGAATGAGACCAATAAGCAAGAGAATAATAAACAAGAGTATTAAATTGAAGAAGAATAATAAAAAAGTACTAATGTTTTGAATTACGAATGTTTATAAACAGTGACATAATTCGATAGTAGATAAATGATTTGACAGAATCTCATAGGCTATTTTGAAATGACAAAATTTGAGACCATAAAAGTGAACAATCATGATATAATTTTTCAGGATCAAGAGATTGACATTCATGAAACTGTAATCAAATCCATTGTAAACATACAGTGACATTTAGAAAGACGAAGCTAATTTCATTCGGGAATTTATAAATAAATGAGTTGTAAACGTGCATGCTCATTTCACTAATTGCTCACAACCCACAAGAATCTATTGCGAAACAGGATTTAAAGGATAGCAAACCTGTAATACAATTTTCGAAATTTTCATCTAGATTCAGAGCAACAAATTTATCGCATTGCGATGTTTGAACTGCGCTGTCTCTTAATTCATGAATAATTCTCTCTTTTGTTGTAGGCTTGCCTCACTAAATTGACCCCTACAATCCACTCCTCCTATTATTTATTACAACACACAAATTAATAATGCGGATTTGTTTAGCTGATTCGAGGATCAAATAATAATCTAATTGAAATGAATTTGATACATTAGCCTCTCATATATTCCTTTTAATCAGTAGTGCCATAAGCTGCAAAAGTTCAAATAGCGGATTCGAATTGCCTCCGAATTTAATTCGAGATTTACATAACATTTATTGACAGACATTACGGAATTTGCTATGCAAATTAATAAAGTTTCATATCATTTCGATGATTTTATAAAAGTAATTGGATCGCTGTGTATGTACTGTATTTGTAATGAGGGAGGTTAAATCTCCCGATATATGATTTTAATTTACTCATAGGTTGCATTGTGGAGTGTGCTTTTGGAATTAATTCTGTAATTTAGCAATTTGTTGGCTGAGCTCGACTAAGCCGTATCGTACAACTAAATAATAAAATCCATATTTCAACTTTTTGCAAAACTTCAACAACACCATTGCTTTGTTATAGCTTGACATAATATTTGTTACACTAAAATTTTTAGAACTTATTTCCTTCACTTATAGGCAATTTCATCAATGTTTTTTAATTTTTAGCACCATGATAGTTATTAAATGGATGTTGAAGTCTTCTGATTGAAAAATGGATAAGGAAGCTACCAAAGAGTAGATTTCAGCTCCAAATGAGTTACCATAAATTCAATCCAGTAAGTATTGAGGTGAATAATAGAAAACAAATCTGATTTCAATCCAAAAAAAGTAGTTTGATTTTGATTGAAATCGTAATTTAATTCATAGATCATCTATATTCTAGAAATTCAGAAGGTCCACAAGATATCTGGAACTATAGAGACTGTTCAGCAGAAATGAACTAAATAAATATTAATAAACAATAAAACCTCAGTGAAAATCTCTTGTGTGAAAATTATCTTAATATCTTAAATTTACAACAAAGGAAACATAACAGAAAGTTCAACGTTCGTACTGTAGCATAGGTCAGGATTTTTATTTCCTTTGGACCAGTTTTAAGAAATAAAATAATTCCATTTCGATCGAGTATCAAACTTGACGCTTCCGCAGCTCGCTTTTCCAGTTTAATTAAGATTTAAATACATATACCTATGTCTATCCTACACTATACTTACTAGCATTATAAGCGTATACCTATAGAAGGGTTATAATAAAGGCTTATATCACCAATAAGCGTAGATATAGTAGAACCTTAGGCTATGTATATTCAGTCTGTGGTAGACGTAGATATAGTAGACCTGTATACTTAGTCTATGCTTTAAGTTTGTACACTTACTATACCGATGTATATGTATGTATATCTTGTGTGTAGTTGTACCAGTAATAATTCCAGTATACATAGTCAATTAAAATAAAGACAGGAAATGAGATCCACCGTCGAAGGAAAGAAGTGAACCAACCAACTAACGATTCTTTAATCACATTAAGTTGAGTGAAAATGTTTTTACGTTTTCGCTTATTACAGTTGAAAATGTCGGCGGCGTTCTTTATCCTTGAAAAGTATCAAAAGTGCAAAGAGGCAGACGAAGAGTTGAATGCTTTTAATTGGCCTTGCAAGAATTTGGGGTCGACCAATGACACTAAGGACTGGTCCTGATTGGGAGAGGGGTGAGGTGAGGAGGGGAAGGTGACGCACTTCTTTTTATTTGGATTCCAGTTGTTGGGTAAGTCTTTTGCGAATCGTTGCCTTTATTGAACTTGGATAAAATTCTTCTTGCGAAGAGGGATTGTTTGGTACTTGGAAGATTATAATATCATATGTTCCTCTATAATGATTGTTCTTTACTAATTCACGTTCAAATGATTCAAATTGAAGTAAACATAACAATAAATGCATAATATGAACTATACGTATAATATGTATTTATATAAATAATAATTTGTTCAATTATTACTCTTCTATTCGCTCTTTTTCTATTACTGAGTTTCCCCTCTTTTCAATTCTTATCTTTTGATCCGAATTTTTCCTACTTGCGAGCAAATTTTATAAGAATTTAGCAAGTAGTATTTTTTAATTTAGCATATTTTTAGCTTTCATGCTCCTTTTCATGAAATATTATTTCTATGATGATAATTGTTTCATTATTTGATAAATTGTATTGTATTGTTTTTAATTCTTATTTTTTCGTATACGTTTCCACAATTCAATTCCTCTCTTTTTTCGAACTTCTATTCAAATTATCAATATTATAACTCACCCCACCTTTTCATCACCTAGAAATATGTGAATAATATGAATGTATTATGAATAATATTTTTTCATATTTCTCATGCCTCTCATGAAACTGATTCATTTTCAGGTTATTTGGCGAAGTGGAACAACCCTTACTAAACTACCCCACTACTAAAAGCCATACCCTAAATAATAATTTCTATAATCTGTTTTGTAGTTTATTTCTGAGAAATCTTTCTTACATCTATTCTATTCTTACTGGTGAGGATAGAGTATCATCTACTTTCAAACTGAATATTATTGCGTTCTCATGGAACTTCATCGTGGATCCATTAAAATTCACAAGATTTGTGGTTTCTGAAAAGAGGCTGCATACATATTCGCGTACAGCGTTCGGTAATTGTCGAAGAGTGTAGTGTAACCTACTCCGATTTATGAGAATGCTCTGACCAGGGGCAATCAAAGCCTTCTCTCCGGAATAATAGAGCGCTGCGCTGTGTAGTTGGCCAGTAATCGTCCGGAATATAGGGAAGATTGTAATGAATGGTGCTGGCAACATGCTCGTTTAACACGGCGTTCCCAAATAGGATCTGTAATTGATCAAAAAGGGGGAGACGAGTGGAAGGAGAGAGAGACAAAGTGATGAAGAAGTGAAGTAGGAAAAGAGGAAGAGACAGGAGGAAGGAAGCAGGCAAGATGAAAAGAAAGGAGAGAGAAAACTATTGGAAAAAAGAGAAGTAAGGGAAGAGGAAAGGAAAAAAGATAAAGAGAGAGAAGACGAAGAGGGAAAGTGATAATAATTGAAGAGAGACAAAATGGTAGGAAAGAGAAACTAAGATAGGAATCCTTTCACCTGTGTGCCAAAAATACAAACTAGTCTCCTGTTTAAGTGATGTCTTCCACATTTGAGTACTTTGCAAAATTTCAAAATATTTAAAATATCTCTTCTTCCAGCATTGTTAAACATTCGAAAAAATTTCACGAATTGTTGAAAATATAATTTTTCCATTATCTCTACGAGGCTGATCAAGGCAGGGTCATATTTATGTGGGTTGACTTGTTAGTTGTAAAAAAACTTACAAGATGTCAAGCTTCCTTGATTTTTCCATTCTCTTGAATATCTATAGATATGATATCAACTACACAAAATTAACAATACAGAGTACCTGATATATGTAGAAAAGTTTTTTAAAAATAATATTACGTTATCCACAAATTCCAGATTTACATTCAATAAAGCAAATTCTTTATAAAAAAATAGTATCACATAGTATATTGGAGAAGTAAATAAACCAGTGAACTCGTATTCTGTTATATGCACTACTCCCATTGGACAGCCGGCGTTGAAAGTGGGAGTGACAGTTCTCGACCAATCACAAACCTTCATTCCAGTCTACGTCAGTTTATTTTTAAAAACAGCCATTTCCTTTGTCTCATCAAGAATTTGTTAAATCAATACGTTGGAATTTTTGGTAGGAAAAAATAATTTTTCACCACCCCACTTAATATTGAGTGTTTCAGACAATTAAAAAAAGATGTTTGAATAAAATAATAATTTTTTTAGTTTTGAAACAGAATTTGGTCGGCAATAATAACAAAAGCATAAAAAATGGAGAATAAACGTTGAATGCTTTTGGCGCAGGATGCAGTTAGAAATGGCTTTGGAATAATTATATCCGTTCATTGGCTACAGGCTTTCTTGAAGTCTATACGTAAATCTTGAAAGTCAAGACTGATAAATCATCAATCAATGTTGAAAAATTGGTTTCCAATAAATCATTAAAATAATCAATTGGTTCCAATTAAATCATTGATAAATGTAAAGAAATGAGTTTCCAATCTCATAAATAATTGGTAAATATTAAAGATGAGGTTCTCATTTAATAAATCATCAATCGATGCTAAAATAATGGGTTTCGTATCCTAAAATTTCTACATTAAAGTATATACAAATTTCAATAACATTGCGAACTTTGGTTCGTTAGATATCGTATACGAGTACCATGCAATGAAGCACAGGCCCTAAGTAATACATAACTGAAGTTACAATACAACTTGTTGTATGTTCTCGATATAGGAAAAAGTATATCCATCTCTAATAATTATTCAACAATTCAATACCAAGATACATATTTAAAATAAATTCACTCCTTTCTACCTATCTCGAATGCATGACTGAATAAAATCGGATACGCTAATCTTCTCTGTTTTCTGTATATATGTATCTCTCTCTCACACATACACTATCTCTTTCTAACGCAACTCTCCTTACTCTCTGTATCTTTTTCTTACTCTCTCACATACACTATCTCTCTCTATCTACCATGGCATGATAGTGCGCATTAACGCAATCTGAATTGGCCAAATTATCATTCTATTCAAACAAAGACGTATAAAGAGCAATCTCCAGTTTCATAAGCTGGTGTCAAGCACCATATTATTATTATTATTATCGAATCCAACTTGTCGGGCATAACGCCAGTGAGAAAAATTATGATAATCACCCTCTCTGCAATCCTGGCTGCAAGTGCATAAAGGCCTGCGCCGATTTATTTATTATTGTAATAAGACAATGGAAGTGCTGGAAGGAATTTTGTTTTCAGCTCTCTCTCTTTCTCTCACCCATTCTTCCTTCCTTTCTCACACATTTTCTCTCTTAGTCTATCTCTCTGTTTTTCACTATCCAAAACTATAGTCTGTCCAAGCAAGGAAGACATTCTGGCAAGATGTGAAAAATGACTCCAGCTTGACCAATATTGGTTTAAGAATTATAAATTCAGTTACAAATTCAGATCAAAATGTTGAGACCAAATTGTTGAACCAATTTTAAACAAGCTAGAATCATTTTCCCGTCTCGCCAGAATGTCTTCTTTGCTTGGTCAGACTATAGTTGAGATGGTGAAAAACAGAGAGAGAGACTAAGAGAGAAAAAAGTGTGTGTCCCACTCTCTTCCTTTCTTTCTCATCCACACTCTCTACCTTTATCTCTATCTCATTCTCTCTGCTCTCTCACTCTCTTAGACGTACTCTCTCTCACTCTCTCTCTCTCTCTCTCTCTCAATCTCACCTCTTCTCTGTCACTCATACTTGAAGAATATATCTCTCTACTCGCTCTCACTCTAATTTCCTATTTATCTCTCTTACTCAAGTTATCTACCTCTATTTCTGAAGTTTATTCTCTCTCTCACTCTCTCAATCACTCTCTCTCTATTCTCCCTCAAGTCCACTATCTCTTTCTTCCTCACTTAATTAGCATAATGTAACAGCAATAACGCGAACAATGAACGCCAAACTAAGAGCGGAAAACCGATTTATGTTGCTTTTATTAATGGAAATACTTGTTGCCGGCCCCCTCCAATAAAAAAATCAGATTATTATGTACTCGATATCAATGGTAGATAAACTATGTTTAGAGTCGACCCACCATGACGTCATTTTGAATTGAGTTTTCTCTAGTTTGGACTTTGGAGTCACATGAGGGTTTAGAATTTTTCATAAACTAAGTATAGCATCATAGAATTCTTTTTTCCTAGATTAGGACTAGGACTGGATAGGTCTACCAATTTTGGTATTCAACAATTTTAATGATGACCACTGAGTACTTAGTACTTGAAATCGACAGAGAAGGGAAATACTTTGATTTCTCTTTGGTAGTAATGGAGTAGATGGGAGATTGATCGTCGTTAGTAGAGGTAGTCTTTCCCCGTCTACAGAAATAGTAATTGTTGCATTACACTCTGATCACACATTAACTGATCAACTGGGCCCTGGCTTATAAAGATTTACAGCTTGTTTTTCTGATGAAAAACAAGTAATTGGGATTGTAGATTCACCAATAAAACTCTCGATTTACAATGTTCCAAATTTTGGAAAGAATCAGCTGTTGAATCAACAATCATCCAAAACTCACTAGAAGACCCTAACATTCGAATCCAAAATGGCCGCGATGGTTCGAGTGGAATAGGAAATCCCATGTAAATTGGTGCAGACGACAAATTCACGATATTAGCTGTTCAAACTCGAACCATCGCGGCCATTTTAGATCACAAGGCTAGGGTCTTCTGACTTGGTTCCTTATTACGTTTTTTTATGATATTATCTTAGCGACAAAAATTATTCCTATTCAAATCTCACTATGAAAATAATTATCGATATTCATTATTAAATATATTCATAATAATAAATCAATTTATATATAAAAATCATTGAATTAGGAGCAAAGTTTTGGTTTTAAAGGAATAGCATTAGACTATTCCGAGATTCTATTTACTTGAGGTGAATTGGTTTCATGTTATTTTGTTGAACAGCTGATACTGTAGAATTTTCTTTTTATTGGAAACGTTTATGAGACAGAAATGCCCATAAAATTCACGAATTATGAGTAATGTGGATTGTAAAATGTTTATAAGCCAGGGCCCTGGATGTTATTCAGAGGTGTTTTGCGCCGTCACTTGTTTACGGAAGCTAGCGTATGGTTGAGAGAATCAACGTGCTAACCACACGTTACCTATATCCTGATTGATTATTATTCACCTTTGCCGTGCAGGGGAGTGAATATGAAACTGGCAACCAGCTGGCAGGCCTAGGCCCTCCATGGGCTGTTGAACTATTGACAAACAAAAACCGAGGTAGAATATTATGCGTATAGGCTATGTCTTTAGGTGCTCAGGAAACTCAACCAATAATTTTGGACTATAATTTTTAACGAATTTGAGTCATAATAGAAGAGCCAATTTTCCTGGGTTCAATGCTTCAATCATTATACGAATATGTGTTTATGACAATTGTAGATTAATAAATAAATTACAGTATTTCTTTCAAGTGGCAATTATTTTGAGTAGTATTCATTTATTATTTTATCTCTAAATATTGAAAAGTCCGAATATGTGAAGTGTCATAAATGTAGTTTAGTTCGAACTTCAATTTCTTTGTTAGCGTGGGGCATGTTTTTTCTTCAACTCAACTCACTATGCGACTGTACCGGGTTCATGTAAAATGACTGACTGAGTGGAGGCTGCAAAGCAATTCCTTCAGGTTCGAAAAATGCTGTTCAAGTAGATTTTTATTACTGAGTACTCGCACCGAGCAACCAGAAAAAGGCTATAAAATAAAAAAAGACGCAAAAGCTTAAAATGTAGCGAACATTTTTTATGGCTTTGTTTTGTAGTTTTCTTTGTGTATTGTACTCTTATTTCAATTCTCCATCACTCTTTCGTTATTTTCTCTTCTATTCTTCTTATCTAAAGTTCTCTCCAGCAAATGTTCTTCTAACAAAACACGCATTCTCTCTCTTCCAAAATTCTCTTTTCTTTTAGATTTCATATTTTTCCATTGTTAATGCCTAAATCCAACTTTCGTTATTATCCTCAGATTCTCCTTTTCTCTTCATTATTCGATCAACAATCGAAATTCTTCTACTTTACCATGAATAGGAAGGTGGAAAGGAAGGAGGAAAAAATGAGGATGATGATGATGTAGGAGAGGAGGAGGAAGAGAAGGAGGAGGAGGAGAGGGAGGAAGGAGGAGGAGGAGGAGGAGGAGGAAGGAGGAGAAGGAGGAGGAGGAGGAGGAGGAGGAGGAGGAGAGGAGGAGGAGGAGGAGGAGGAGAGGAGAGGAGGGAGGAGGGAAGAAGAGGAGGAAGGAGGAGGAAGGAGGAGAAGAAGAGGAGAGGAGGAGGAGAAGAAGGAGGAGAAGAGAGGAGGAGGAGAGAAGAAGAAGAGGAGGAGGAGGAGGAAGAGGAGGAGGAGGAGGAGAGGAGGAGGAGGAGAGGAGAGAAGGAGGAGGAGGAGGGAGGAGGAGGAGGAGGAGGGAGGAAGGAGGAGGAGGAGGGAGAGAGGAGAGGAGAGGAGGAGGAGGAGGAGGAGGAGGAGGAGGAGGAGGAGGAGGAGGAGGAGGAGGAGGAGGAGGAAGGAGGAGAAGAGGAAGAGGAAGAGGAAGAGGAGGAAGAGGAGGAGGAGGAGGAGAAGAGGAAGAGAAGAAGGAGGAGGAGAAAGAAGGAAGAGGAAGTAGAAGAAGGAGGAAGAGGAAGAAGAAAGAAGAAAAGAAGACGAAGAGAAGAAAAAGAAGAAGAAGGGAAGAAAGTAATATGAGAGAATCAAAAAGCAAGAAGTCGAAAAAAATAAACAAGAAAATGAAATAGAAAGAGCAAGAGAAAGGAGCAAGAAATTGAAAGAAGAGTTAATCTGGCCAGACTTGGTGCTTGGAATGCGTTTTCACACTTTTGAATGCTTTCAAGTTAATGACTTGGGACGCGGCTTAGCAGACCAGACACCAAGCTAAGATTTCGGACGCTTTCCGCCAGAAATGGGAGTGGGGACTGAAGGAGGCATTGTTCGACCTTGGGACAGGTCGGGAATCCGAGACAAGACAGAGAGAAGAGGCTTAAGACTGAGAGGAGTGAGACTAAAGAAGAGCGTGAATTTAAGAAGAGCATCGTGTGATAATGAAAATTGGATTTTATGAGAAAAAAGTAAGCAGAATGTGATGTTTCTAGTATTTAAAAAATTTCAAACTAAATCAAATTCAATTTATTAATAATTATTATTGAGTTGGTATACAGCAATATCTAATAATTCTTCCGAATTCAATTTAGTTTATTTCACTCTGAACTATTTTACACGACACTGCAGTTAATAATTTGAATATCAGTTTAAATATAAACTACTACTCACGTATGGAGCGCTTTCGGATTTTACTCCATTTTTAACACTCAGTGTATAAAATTTGACTTTGGAGTAAAATCCGCTCCTCACTTGAATAGTAGTTGATATTTAGAATAATGTTCAAATTATTGACTGCAGTGTCGTGTAAATAGTTCAGAGTTTAATATTTACTAGCAGTTCGTAATGGAAAACAAAATAGATGAGTATTAGTTTATTTAATATCAAAGGAAAAATACCACGATAAATGAATGATTTATTGCAAAATATATTCATTTATTTACCTCAATGACAAACATACTGTACTGTACATTCGTAGGGGAAGGAGAATTGAGTATAGCCTTTACTATTTCGATCCCAATATGACAATATTGATTAAAATAAGTCGGATATGTGAGTAAAATGAGATTATTTAAAGACTTAAGTTTCAACGAGTAAGAACTTAAGAGTCTGGATATTGTTCACCACCTTGGATAGTAAATCCACCATAGTGTAGCTAAAAGATATTTTCTTCTGTTTATACTCTATGTAAGTGAAATCTCATAGACATGTTTTGGCACCATTTTGAAACAACTGCAAAAGCTCATTTACTCATTCATTGTTGAATGGCAATACACTCTCATAATCATTATAATGTAATACTTAAGAGCTGAGAAGGATTATGAAGTCATACAGTAGCCTACATTATTCAAGTACCCTTCATGTTGGGCAAAGCTTAAGTATTAACCTATAATTTGTTAAGAATGTTTAGTGAGTGTGGATAAGTAACCATGATCCGATAATGAAACAAACTATGATAAGTATAATAACTAGGCAACTAGATATTGACTACAAATTCAACCATAAACAACATTAAATTCTAATGGTACAACATATTGGGCCTCTCAGGAAATGTCAGATCATAATAAAGTGAACTATATACAAATTGAAAAGTGGTTAATTTGATGGATCAACTCAAGAAATAATTTATTGGTTATAGCGCAATTGTGCATACAGCAGTAGCCTCTAAATAGACTGAAAATGTCAGTTAATAATTTAGTGCTTAGATTGAAATGACCGTGCAATGAAACTTTGATCACTCTATTTTAGTGTAAATTGGATAGATACCGTTTTAGAACCGGTTGCTAAATTTTCGATCGGCTCGAAAGTGTCTGATAACCGGTTTCAGAAGATTTGTGAGAACTTTTAGTCCAATTAATGCCAGTTAAGTTGGGTTATAAACCAGTTTGCGTTCTAAACACCAACTATTGCTAAATTCACAACTTTTCAAATGATTTTTTTCACTGATAAAACGTTTTCCCGTCATAATCTGTGCGTTTTCTAAGTAGAAATCTGCGTTCTCACGGTTTATAGTTCTTAGTTATTTTTAAATGCTGGAAAAATTAGAATCTTTGGTGGAATTCAACTTAGAATTTGTATAAATTAATTCATATTGAACCAAAAATGATTACAATACAGTACTTCAGAAGTTTAGCATCCTCCTTAAACTTTAATTTTGTGTTCTATTTGATACAATTATTTTCTCGTTGTCGCTAAGTACTATATTAGTATCCACACTTTTCTACTGAACTCAAAAATCTAACCGAATGGAGACCTGATCTAAAATCTAAACTTCATGTAGACCGAGAGATACAAATTCTTTTACAACCTGATAAAAACTATTGGAATTATGATAGAAAATAATGTGAAAGTGAAAAGAAAGAAGGTTAATTTTTTCATAGCAGTCTGATTTCAAATTTTTAAATACTCGACATTGCGTGCTAAGTAACAGGAGTTTTACAAATTTTATTGAAAATATTGATGGATTTCCTTATTCTGTTGGTTTGAGTTTATGTGTTGACTAATACTTTTTTCATTTTTTTCAGAGAAATTGACAATAGAAAAAAGAAGATACTCCCACTTTCCATGTTCCCTCTTCACAACCTCTCTTTCTTATTTATTTTTCTTCTTTTTCTTCTTCTTCTTATTCTTCTTCTTCTTCTTTTTCTTCTTTTCATTCATTTTCTTCTTCTTCTTCTTTTTCTTCTTCTTCTTCTTCTTCTTCCTCTTTTTCTTCTTCTTTTTCTTCTTCTTCTTCTTCTTCTTCTTCTTCTTCTTCCTCTTCTTCTTCTTCTTCTTCTTCTTCTTCTTCTTCTTCTTCTTCTTCTTCTTCTTCTTTTCTTCTTCTTCTTCTTCTTTCTCTTCTTCTTCTTCTTCTTCTTCTTCCTTCTTCTTCCTTCCTTCTCTCTCTTTCTTATCCCTCTTCTTCCTCTCCTCCTCCTTCTCTTCTCTCTCTCCTTTTTTCATCTTCCTATTTCTCTCCTTCTTCTTCCTTTCCTCTCCTCCTTCCCACCTTCTTCTCTTTCGACTCTACTTTCACCTTCCTTCTTCTCTCTCTCTTCTCCTTTCCCCTTTTTTTCGACTCTCCTTTCACCTTCTTCTCCTCTCATCTTCTTCTCCTTTCTCCTTCTTCTTCTTCAACAAAGTTGACGCAATGATTAAGCGTCTGCACTCATGTGTAGAAACGAACGCAGCGAATGTCGAGAAACGAACTAGCCAACCGAAGATGTCAAACTGAGAGAAAAACTCTTTTCAAACGGCGACATTAGCTGCTATAGTTCATCCAAGCAGAGAAGACATTCTCTCCATAAGGGAAAGTCACTACAGCTCGGTCAATATTGGTTCCAAAAACCATTTAATTTGTCTCAAATTCTAGAAAAAAATCTGATCTACAATTTGAGACCAATTTAATAACTCCTGAACCAATATTGACCGAGCAGGAGTAATTTTTCCATCTTGCTTGAAAGTCTCCTTTGTTTGGACAAACTTTATCTTATCTGTTGCAATGCCCGGCCTGGATAGGTCGATGACCAAATGCACTTTTTTCTCTTTCAGTTCGCATGCATCGCAGGCACATACACTTTGGTAATTTATAACACTTATGCATCGGGCATTTTCTATGTTTTTCCATTCGTCACGACTTTAAAGATTGTGACTGTCCGATTTCTAAGTGCTTTCATTTTTAGAATATTTTTATCGATATTTTTCAAATTGAAGAGCTTATGATGTCATTTTCGTTTTGAGGATATGCTATCATTTTTCATTCTGATAGCAGTTGAATGTTGACATTTATTCTCTCTTCTCATTTTTAGAAACATCAAATTTCAATAATTCTCATTGTAAATATTTTAGAAATTGAATGAATAGCTTTCATTGTCTGTCATTTTTGTTTCAAGGGAATACTATCATTTTGATAGCGATAGCAGTTGAGTGTCAAGAATTTTCTCTTTAAAATGTTTTCCTCACAATATTATAAAAAAAACGTACAATTGGCACAAGATAATTTTCACAAACACGCCCTGCCAATGTAAAATGTAATGCAATGCAGCTGAATGTCTACTCAGCTTGCTCTAACTATAGCTCAATTATTATACACTGAGGTTTACATACGGGGAAGATATTTATTCATTTTACTAAAAGTATATTTTTAAGGAATGAGAAACAGGCATTTGTACAAAATTTTTCAACTCCAATTTAGAATAAAATGTCCGAATATAGATTCTGCTTAATAAGGTTGTGTTCCAAATTAAATAATTCATTCACACAATTAAAAAAATAACCAGAATTTTAAAAAAATCAACAACAAATATTCTTACTCTAATTGAATCTAGACGAGGAATCTGATCATGAGGAATTTGTTCTTTCAAAAAAGTATATTTTAATTTTCAAGAGAAATTATAATAGCCTACTTGATTGTTGCTTACTGACGTGAGAGTGTAAAGCAAGGGCAAGTAGCGTTCATCATCACGACCCCATATTTGTGAATAATTCATAAATTGGCACAGAATCACCTGAACACCTCCCGTGTTATTAATAGGATAGAATTCTCCCATAATGAATTCACTCCTTATTTTGACTTGCTCTCTGATTTCAGCTACAACCGGTTTCCAGCTGACATCAGTCAGCTAATCAGCTGATAGGTCGGTCGGTTGACAGCGCAACTTCAATTAGGTTGGGGCAGGTCACAGCTGACTCCATTTTGCCGAATATCGAATGAGAAAAGTTCAGAATCCGGTTTGGAACCGGTGCAGTGTGACTGCTCAGCTGCAGCTGCTGAATTCTGTCAATTATTATTTCTACATCCCGTGGTGTGTGAACTCTCGCCTTTCTCTCATTCTTCATTCCATCTATTGCATCTTCTTCTCCTTCTTCTTCTTCTTCTTCTTCTTCTTCTTCTTCTTCTTCTTCTTCTTCTTCTTCTTCTTCTTCTTCTTCTTCTTCTTCTTCTTCTTCTTCTTCTTCTTCTTCTTCTTCTTCTTCTTCTTCTTCTTCTTCTTCTTCTTCTTCTTCTTCTTCTTCTTCTTCTTCTTCTCCTCCTTCTTCTCCTTCTTCTTCTTCTTCTTAATTGAATTTTCGGGCTCAGAATGTTTTTTTTTCAACGCGGATGATGCCCACATAAGCATTTTAGCTTATGTGAGGGTAATGGATATTGAGAGCGAAGGTGAACCAATCGGATTCTGCAACCATTTCATAAGCGGTATCAATCTCTGTTATAGATATTGCCAAAACGTTAGGTGTTTTCCTATCTTATGTACCCTACTAGCAAGATTCTTTAAACCACTTATTCTTAGCTTATTCTTACTCTTGTGTCTAAGAATCTTGCCCCTCTAGAGTATAACGCATGATTGCATGAAAATGTTCCAGTGAAACTTGATGCAACATTGCCAATTCAGCTGATTATGAATAAAAATTAATTTATATTTTCATAATACATCTGACGAAATGGTAACGTCTATTGGTGTGGCAGGCGGTGAGGAGGGACGTTGCTGTATCAACTTTTTCTGTTTCTTCTCCATATTTTTCGTCATTATTCATCATCTTATTCTTCGTCATTTATATTTCTGTATTTTCTACTATCTCAGTTTGTCCCAATCCTCGAACTATTTTTTACACCTTCTTCTTCTTCTTCTTCTTCTTCTTCTTCTTCTCTTCTTCTTCTTCTTCTTCTTCTTCTTCTTCTTCTTCTTCTTCTTCTTCTTCTTCTTCTTCTTCTTCTTCTTCTTCTTCTTCATTCCTTTTTCCGGTCCTGTCCGCAGTCAGTCATCAGCAAACGACATCCTTCCGCAATATTTCCTATCTTCCTCTCCTTATTTAATCCTTTTCCACTTAGTTTATATGCTAATGATCAGCATCACGCTTCAACGAATATCATCACTACCCTTGTCTTTCCCTTTTTCTTCATCTCCTTCTCCATCCTATTTCATACTCACTTCATATTCTTGTTCACTCACTTCACTTGTTCGTATTCTTTCTCACTCCACTTCTTCATATTCTTGCTCACTTCATTTTATAATCACTTTTATTCTGTTTCTTTTCTCCTCTCTCTTCTTTTTCTTCCTCAAACTTCTTCTCCTTTTCACCTTCTTTTTCCTCTTCACCCAAACCCACTTTCCCTTCCTTTTTGTCGTTTCCCATCCTATTCGCCTGATAATCCTTATTTCTCCTACTATTTTCCACTCAATAGTTTCTTGTTATCTTTCTCCTCCTTCTCCTGATGAACCACCCCTCTCCCTCCACCATATCACTCTCCTCATTATCCCTCCTGTTCCCTTTCTATCAGTGATTTTTTTGCCCTCTTTTCCTTATTTTAGGTTCACTCTTTCTTCATTTCCTTTTCTATATTTTTCTTGATTCTGTCCTTCTTCCACTTCCTTATCTTTCCTCTTCCTCCTACTTTCATTTTTCTTCCTCCTACTTTCATTTTCCTTCTTCCTCCTCCTCTTCCTTCTCTCTTCTTCTACTACTTTTTCTATATAATTCCTTATCGAATCTACCTTCTTAACCTCCTTTTTCTTCTTATTCATCTTCTTTATCTTTTTTATTTTCTTCCTCTTCTTAATCTCACCTCTTTATTCCATCTCCCTCCTCTTATAATTCCTCATCGAATCTACCTCCTACTTTCATTTTTTTTCTTCCTCCTCCTCTTCCTTCTCTCTTCTTCTACTACTTTTTTCTCTATAATTCCTTATCGAATCTACCTACTTAACCTTTTTTTTCTCTTATTCATCTTCTCCGTCTTTTTTATTGTTTTCCCCTTCTTAATCTTCCCTTCCATACCCATCTCCCTCCTTTTTTTATTCATCTTTTTCCTCTTATTCATCTTTTTTCTCTTATTCGCCCTCCTCCTCTTATTCACCACTGTTCCCTAATCCATCTTCTCTCCCTTTCCCATCTTCTCCTCTCATCCATCTTCTCCCTCTTATTAATCTTTCCCCTCTTATTCATTATCTTCCCTCTTTTATCATCTTCTCTCTCCTATCCCCCTAACCCATTGCTTGCAACTGATTACAAGCGATTAGGATCTGTTCGCGATGACAGCTGTACCTGAGACTACCTCGCTGGAGCTGCTGCTAAGTCCCTACTTACTTCAGCTGCTAAGTCCGTCTGAACTTTATTAATTGATAAGTTACACCGTAACGAATGGCTGGTCACGTGCACCGACTGCTAACGTCACTCAAACTATCGATATAGATTATATAGAATAACTTGAACTATCGAATTAGATTATATCGTCTAGTTCAATCGGTAAGTTAAGTGGTAAATAGACCTCTTCAGTTTTAATGGGCGATATCTTTTTCATCTTTTCAATTGAACTGTCTACATATTGTATGAAAATGACAATCTATTATTATTATTATTATATATACAGGGTGTTTCAGGAGGAATGTACAATTCCTCTCATGCTGATTCCTTGCATTAGCAAAAACGCTTTGTTAACGAGATAACAATGGTGAAAAATTGACATTGTTGAAAAAATTTTAACTTTTCAAATCTTTCAGAGGCTTCATTCACGTTTTAAAATTACCAATTTCCATTCATAATTAGCTAATAAATTTAATGAAACGAGTAAGAAGTTTGTAACTTCAACGGTTATCGAGATAATTAGGGAAAATATGTTCAAAACATCATTTTTCAATAATTCAGAGTTATTGAGAAGTATTGCACATTCCTCCTGAAACACTCTGTACGTTAAAGATGTGACTTATTCTTAACATAGCATATTCTTAAGATGTGTGATCGGACTTCTCTAAATTAAATTAAAGCAGATTTGAAAAGTTATCAAGTTCAAAAATTCTTAACAGATTATGAAAAAAGTAATAAACCCTGCAAACATAGTGTTATTTGTGTAACAAGTGAACCAAGTTTGTAGTACTTGAATAGCACACATTTAACATTTTTATTGGAACCATCTTCCCTGCTGTCTTGAATTCACTCCATTAATAATAATGATGTAGCCATACACGAATAATAGAAAGTGGAATATAATAGAATAGTCACTACTCAATGTGTTGTAGCCGTGACAAGATAAATAGCCAAGCCCATTATGGGCTTACCCTTTCCCTTTTACCTTTACCATTTACTTACCTTTATACCTTTACCCTTTCCCCTTTACTTACCTTTACCTTTACCCTTTCCCCTTAACTTACCCATTTACACTTTCTATCCTAATAAAACTTTACCATCAGCAGTATTCTGAATAATTTATAGTATTCACTCTTTACTTCCATTATTTCATTCACTTTTTGTGTAAATGGCAGTACTATTCATCTGCTGGGAAAAAGGAATGTGTGGCAGCTGCCATCTACAGGCCAAACTTGGGGTTAGAACACGTCAGAACTATTGACCAATGGGGAGCGAGTAGGCGTGCCTGTAGGCGTGGTCTCGCTCCCTCCATTTTAGAACATCAAATCCGCCATTTTACTAACTCAGTTGTCGATTCCATGATGACAACTTTTGACGTCTCTCTTCAAGTCGCTTTACAAAAACGTTTAGTAATCAAATTAGTAAATCTTCTCAAGTGGGATATAGTTATGGTTTACGTATTAAAGGAAACTATATGGAATCACTTACGTTCAGATATAATAGCTCTATATTGTTCTTATTGACAAGTATCCATCGAAAATGAGAATTATTATAATCAGTTTAGGTGCTGAATGCTGAATTGATCTTAGTGCATTTTTGCTCCACAATAGAAGAACTGTTAAATAGTTCCTGAATTAAACCGAATACCATTAAAAACAAACCAATCCTTCTCACAAACTTGACCATTCCCATTATAATATAACTTCACCATTAGAGTAGAAAGCACGAAAATAGTCCGATGAATACTTAATGAAACGTTGCCAAGTCATCAAAATCCAGTTGATCAATCACAGCTGAATATGAATAACAAAGTCCAAACGTCTTTTCCAAATTTCGATACAAAATTATTCAAAAGAGGTTATGTTTACAAGATCATCAAACACTATCACAATTCACAAATTTCCACGGTCAAATTAAAAACTATAATTAAGAATTTTGTAGGATGATTTAAAAGTCAGAATAACACCGAGATATATATAACTATTTTAAATTCAAATATTTATTCAGAATTAAATAAAATTAATTCATACAGTATTTCCATAATACCTGACAAAATCACAACGTTCAATGGATGTAGGGAGAGATTTGAGGTGGTACTCTAAGTAAAGTCTATATTTGACTATTTTCATGACTTTAGACTCCATAACTTTTTCAACATATTTACTATTAGTGTAAATGGATAAATGAATTTTGATACTCTTCCTCGTCTCATTCTATCAACAATTGAAAATTTACACGATTCCACATTTTCAAACGATTCTAATTTGAAATCGGAATCAGAATTCATTGACCTCACAACAAGCCATTGTACTTCCTTGCGAACTTCTCTTACCTATTATTTGCTGAATCATACTGACTGAAAGCGAAGCACGCTTTTTCGTAAATGATACCTGCTTATTTGAAGACGATCATCTTTTGAGTTGAGGAAAACGCAGACTGGCATCTGATAAAGATGCTTGTTGAAAAGATGCGGTCGACGAAAACCAACTAACTAGCCGGTAACTATATAACTATAGTGGTAACTAACTAACTTATCGCGGAGCGACCGACCTGTTGTCAATTATTACTTCCGTTTGAAAAGGATGCGATATCGTGAGGTAGTTTAATGGGGGGAGGGGAAGTGTTCAGGAGAGGGGGTGAGTCTGAAATCTAAGAATTTGTGTCTGCTAATTGACAATATTTGATCAGCATTCATTTTGGAATACAATACAACTATACAATACGTAGCATATAAAACGTATACCCACAATACAGAAATACATTACTATTTTTAGCAGCCCTGAGCAACATAGGCTATTAAACATTGATATTTTTTTATTTTATGAGGGAGGAAAAGGTAATAAATGTGTGGTGAAAAATGAGAATGATGTGTAGTCAGAAATAAGTAGAAAATGGTGGAATAAGAAGAAGTAGAGGTGAATTGGGATATGAAGGAGTGGAACAGGAAAAAAAGAAAAAATAAAGATGGAGAAAATAAAATGAGAAGGATGAGGATTCCATATAGGCTTTAGCTAACTCTAAATAGTAAGGCGGTTTCGCCTGTCTCTTGAACGTGTTGAAACCTACAAACAGCTGATTTATCTTTTGATTCCAAAACATAATCTGAATAAACATAATCAAACATAAAATTATAAATGGTGAAAATATGATTGACATAATTATTTTTGTGATGCATTACTTACAGAAATAGGCAAATTTTAGTTATAGCGTTTATGGATTCTCTAACTTGCGATAGTCAAGGTGGTAATTGAGTAAGTGGCAGCCAAGATGAAGATGATGATGATGATGATTATGAAGATGATCCTCATCAACACCATCTTCATCATCATCATCATCGTCATCATCGTCATCATCATCATCATCAGCAGCAGCAGCAGCAACAGCAGCAACTCTATCATCGTCATCAATAACGTCACAATCATTCTAAAATTATGATCATGTTTGAAGCAGCAGGATTTGAGGTAGGTTATGGCACCGTGGGGCCCCGTGGGGTGGATCACTAAACCCCCCCCCTCCCAACCATCTAAACAACCCCCTGATTGTTGGATCGTGACAATGTCTCAGTCAGTTGGCTGGCTGGTACAGTAGACTCCAACGAAAGTGGCGGTTGGCAGTTGTCTTTTATTACTTCTCAGCTCTGTTTGGACAGTCCCATAGCGGTCTGGGGAATCCAATGCTTAATCGATGTCACACTCTACTAAATATGCTATCGCAGACCGCTCGCCGACTGTCCAGACAGAGCTGAGCATTAATAACAGTCATTTGCCAACCGCCAGGTTTGTTTGCGTCTGCTATATAACTGATGATTTAAACAACGGCCAAATAATAACCGTTCTCGAATAACAGCCGCAGAGAGACGTAATTGATAACGAAAAAGAAAGATGATGTCAGAGAATAGGAAGAAGAATAGAGAATGAGAAGAATAGTTGAGGAATAGAGAGGGGGTGATGGGGAAAAGAATTACAGGAGATAGTTAGATAGATAGAAGAAAATATGGAACAGGAAAAACGTTAGATGGGGAGGAGAAATAAGAAACAGGAAAACGTTGGATGAAGAGAAGAAAATATGAAATAGGAGAAC